>JAOTQM010000130.1:727500-1045000 GCA_026939265.1 Oreonectes daqikongensis | reverse complement strand
TGTTAGTGCAGCCCTGCATAAATAGTTAGGGTAAATACACTATATCATTTCTTTTCACAGTTGAATAGCATTATGATTTCTATGCGGAGCCAGGTGAGGCAGGGTCAGCAGTAAAAATTAAGAGGCTGTCGGCAGCAGCTGCCATCTCCCCTCTCTTTAACCATGCTTGGCTGCTTCGACCATCAAAAGCCGTTTGTACATGCATCATAAAAAAAACATTGGCTGTGTGTTTAAAATGGTATTAAAATGCTGTTGACCCTTAAAATTAGAAAGGGAAACGTGCAACTCCTTGCATCCCAATTACTTCATGTCTATCCAAAGTGCAGAGGGGAAAATAGAGGTGTGTATGGTTGAGAGGTGCTCAGAATTTATTGACATGCAGCGGAAATGTGCAATCACTCATTTATGACATCACCATATACCCTAACTCAGCATGGCCTTAGACACTTTAGAAGACATTGATTTATGATTTCCAGGTCTATTCTGTGTCTTCTGATGACTATTATACTTGGGTAATGGCCTTTTAAATACACTTACACTTATATACAGTATATAGCTGCAAACGTTTTTTTCTGAATTTACCATTTATATGTATGTGTTTAGGTTAAATGATTATATAAAAAATGAAAAACTGGAGAAATAGGTCAAAATAACATAGGTCAAAACAAATAGAGCTGTCATACTGAGCATTGTGTGTCCTCCCATTCATAGTAATAGCAGTGGCACATCTTGTTAATGTTTAACCTAGACTAGATTATAAAGAAAAAACAGGCTTAATTGAGATTCAGAAAAGTGACAAAGTGTGTCATTATTATTACTGGCTGCTAAAAACCTGAAACCATAAAAACTCAAGAGACATTTAAAAATAGCATATGGCAATAGCATATTGTTTCATATAATCATAACAGCTGTGTTGGGCTGGCACTGGATGCCTACTGGATTACTACAGTTAAGCAATAAGACAATACGTTTTAAGAGTATTCGATAAAACTTGATATTAGATTGTAAAATATGGTTTAGCACAAAAGAACAGTATAAATAACCCGCTAGATACACTATGTTGCCAAACGTATTGGGTCACCCTATCTAATAAACAGATTTGATGACTCCAGTAATTTCCATGAGTACAAATCATAATGCTGCAGCATATCATGATATTCTATGGAACTGTGTGATTCTAATTTAACAGTTTGGAAAGGGGTATTTTCTATTCCAACATGACAATGCCCCTGTCTATGAGACAAGGTTCAGAAAGAAAAAATGGATTCAGTCAGTGTGAAAAAACTTGATTGGTCTGCATAAAACCAAGTCCTGAACCCAGCTGAACTCATTTGGTGTGACTTTAAATGCAGTCTTTAAGCCAAAAACTCATCACTCCACATCAATGGCTTGTACACTAGGAGTACAGCTAATTTGGAACAGAAAAAGGTGCTTCCAAAACTGTTGCAACAGAGATGGAAACACAATTCATTACAATGCCATTTGTAGAAATGCAATTTAAAACTGTTTCAAAAGCCCATTTTCCTGTCTCAAAATGATGACTCCTGTGCACAAGTCATTGGTGTTTGCTCAAAGTCTGCATTTTAAATGACACCAAAAGGTGATCAGCTGAGTTCAGAACTTGGTTTTATGCAGACCAATCAAGTTCTTCCAAACTGACTGAATCAATTATTTCTTTCTGAATCTTGTCTCATACACAGGGGCAATGTCATGATGGAATAGAAAAGGGCTCTTCCCAAACTGTTGCTATTAAATTAGAAGCACACAGTTCCATAGAATATCATGATATGCTGCAGCATTAAGATTTGTACTCATGGAAATTACTAAAGTCATCAAACCTGTTTATTAGATAGGGTGACCCACTACTTTTGGCAATATAGTGTATGTTATACCAATTATTTTTAGAACACATTTGTTTTTTACCTACAGTAAATAGTTTCTGTGTGATTTCTGAGAGTGACACTGCCATGATAAGCCTATCACAGGACACACACCATTCACTTCCATAGTCTTCTCTAGTGTGCCCACAGCTGGCGGCTGCCCTGTGGGAGGGTTGGATTATTGCTGGGTTAATTTCCTGATGAATGTCCCACCTCTCTATTCGGTTTTCCCCAAATGACCAATTAAAGAACAGCAACTGGCACAGATTTGCTCAGCAGCAGGTTGCCGTGGGCAGCAAGGCTGGAGGCAATGGCAGAAGGTGTGTGCTTCACTTATAGCCACTGAACAGTATGTATACATGTGTGTGATCCAACCTGTGCTCCAACCCATATGACTAGAAAAGTCGTTTGTTCATTTTCTCAAATACTACGCATTAAACCGTCCACTGAATTAGCACCTCCAGCGGCAGCTGGAGAAGCTTTCGTTTACAATCATTATGAAATTATATATTGCCCTATAATTTTGCAATAATGACACATATTGGAGTCTAACTGAAACCATCAGGATGGACTGTATTTATATTATACATTACACAAGCAACATTATTTATTTATTTATTATATAACATAAAACACATCATACAAAACAGTCACAATTGTTTTCCAAAACGTACAAATTTTCGATGCTAAAATAAACACCATCCACAGTACATTTTCAAAGTTGCATCTGAATTTTCTCACTCGTTTACTATTCCCTATATACTGAATGCTATATTGTCCACTATATGGGGAAGAAGTGAATAAAAATGACAGATTTCGGACACTGACGTAATGTCGCAGTCATTCGTCAAAACGCTTATATTACACCTGTGTGGCTTTATGGATTGCTTTATAAAATGGTAGTTCATTTTCATCTTATTTATCATGTTTTTGTATTCATTTTTAATAAAGAGAACAAAACAACTGTTTACTATTAAGTTTACTACGTTTAATAAAATGATTTAATATTAATGCAATATCGCTCGAGTAGAAGTGTGATGTTGCTCTACATCAGCTGAGCAACATCCTTAGAGCAACAACCGCTGATGTAGAGCAACATCACACGACTACGAATGCGATATTGCATTTATACAACAGTTTGATGGCACAAGTATGTAGATAAATCAGAAACAACATCGCAAATAGGGAACTACTTTCTTCCGCTATGAATTCCAGACCAGCAAACTACAATATGTAACACTTCAATATGTAATAGAATGCAAAAGAATACCCTCAATACACGTAACCAAATGTAATAAGCTGCTGACGCTAGGGGGCGTTTTAAGGTGCTTGTACAAATGACCTATTATGATCACTTGTTTTTCATGAGGGGATACCTATGCTTCAAATAAATAATAATTTCAATATAAATTTGGGTTATGCACATTCAAGTTATTTAAAGAAATATTGTACATAGCGCTTAAAAAAACGTATATAAGTATATATTTTAAATTAACACTATTCTGTGTGAAAAGTCAGCATCCTGGCAAATACAAAAAAACATATTCTTTTTCATGGTTTCATGTGAGCTTTGTGTAGAGTGAGTGAAATAATGTCAGTTATCTCACCTATAACATTTAACATTACTTAGCAAATTAAAATATTTGTGCAAGCAAGCATTTTCTATCTTATTTAAGTATCAACTTAGTCTCAGATGTTTCTCCACTGTAAAAAAAAAACGGAAAAATGACTGGTAATGTTCTGCCTCAATGCAGTGCAAAATTTTTAAAACAGGTGAAATAGCAAGATAAAATTAATATGGAATATTTCTATATTCAGTATACTGTGTCCTACATATTCTCACTCCTGACTCGTCACATATTGATGTTCGTTCAGTGACCCTCTGCATCGCAAAATTTGGCACAACACCGGAACTGATGTTTGCCTACTGTTTTAATGAGCTGCAGTTAGCATGGCTTTTTGTATTCGCTGCCATCAAGAGTTTCACCGGATTATGGTGAGCGACGTCAACCAAATTGTGAGGCTGGCATCAGTCACTCCTTAGTGTCAAAATTGTTTAAATTGTACATTTCCATTTATATTGACGACTTTGAGGGTGCATGTTCTCTCTTTGTTTGTAAACGATTATACTCTTAAAATAAATGTTATGTTATCTATATATTTTTTATCTTTTTTTAGATCTGTTTTATATTTGATGCTAAAATGACTGTTAAAGGAGTGATCATGTGAACTCACATTTCTTTCAGTTTTAAATAAGGATCAGGTGACGGGAGATGACGGGTGAGGGTGACAGGTCTATAGAAGCCACATAGTCTGAGAGTAGGCAGACAAAATACTAAACTGAAGGATTGATTTGTTTTTCATATTTTTAAATGAATTTCTGTTTATTTCTTTAGTATGTTTAGGACTTTAAAAAGAGAGAGTATTTTTTGTCTTGTTTGTGCTAAAGGGCCTATATCCTATCATTTTGGCTCTTTAATATATCATTTTGACATTGTAGATTGTGTTAAAGGACTCCAGCCCTGTCATACTGTCCCATTGTAGCTGTTCTTGTTTTGCTGGCACTGCACTGTGTAATCACATTGTTGCACTACTGTACCAGGCGGCACACTACTCTCAGCTTGGCATCAGTGCAGTTATTCCAGTGCGCAGCTGTATTGAAATTGAGTAGAACTGGCACAAACACAGCATTTTCAATGATTATAAGAAAAGATACATAATTGCTTTCTCAACCCTGTGCCTTGAGGCACACAAACTGTTTTAAGATGTTTTAACTTTAACTAATTTGTTATTTAATAGACCAAGACCCAAAATCTGTCAGATTAGTGAGATGTCCAACACATGTATTTTTGGCATCAAGGAGCAAGTCTAGCAAACACTCCTCCTTAAGTTACCATTGGTATTTTGGAGTCTGGCCAGGTCCTGTCAGTGGGATGGTGGTTTTATCTGCAAGACCTAAAGAGAGGAAACTAGCTGATGGCTTAAGGTTCCAAATTTATCTGGCTATGAGAAATGATTGTATGTTTTCTAATACTTTATTTCAGGAGTACCTTGTATAAATGTGTTACCAGTGAGCTGTCTGACCTCACTAAAAAAGAGTTTAAACACTAGGACAATGTTGTCCACTACACAGACAATTAGAGGATGAATTTTATGCATGCCCATCATTCCTTCTATAAGAACAAGTGTTCATTTAAATGTACTTAAACAACCCAATCATTTTTCAAGTGAGATCACTGAGAAGGGACAATATAAGAAATGTAAACACGATGCTGAGAACCTCCGATAAACAGGGGTCAGTGAACTCTTGTGGAAAATACTACAACTGGTGCCCAGGCAACTGATCATGTTCTCTTGAAATCCAGCTTTTAAGTTCTCTCCGAAGTCAATAACTGATAGAAAGACAAAGCGAGGAAGACAGCAGGTCAGAATGATGGTATAGTTGTCCAGATCTGAAGGACGATTACAAACAAAGAAGGATGTTGTGCAATATCCGACCCTGGCTCTGTTGGAGTAGCCCGAACAGAATCAAAGCAAACAAAGACTTGTTCAGCTCTGCACCTCCAGAGAAGAAAAGATGCCATGCACACGACCTGCTTCCTTTCATATCCACCCTTATAAAGATCCCTCAAATGAAAAACAGGAGGAAACATGGAGGGGAGGCACAGGACACGCTGAGCCTTTATAGTGGGGTCGCAGCTAGGAGCACCGTGATAAGGTCACTCTAGAATCCAAATTTACACCCTGTAATTGGCTAGCAAGTGCGCCTGATTGCATTCCAGAGCTGAGTGATGCTTTAATGGCCTCTGGCCCGAGAAAAATTGTGACCGGTTCAAAGAAATAAGAATATAGACGTCACAACAATAAGGGATTTTTCTTAGAAGAAAAAAGCAGTTTCTTGCATTGGATATTTTAATTAAAAATTGTGAGTGTTAATTAAATGTACTGTGATGTCAGATTGCAATATAAAAGACCAACAGAGTAATACAAGGTGAGAAAGAAAAACAGAGAGAAATAAATTGAAAAAGAGAGCATTAACTTGGTGTAATTTGATCAATTGGCCATGAAGAGGGAAGGTTTATTTGGTGTAGGCTGCAGCTTCCATTTAAAGTGCGAGTTGAGTTAAGTGGAGTTTGATTGCGCGTTTGGACTGTCAGAGGCAGCGTTGTATGCCTCCTCACTCCCCTAATTAGAATCGTATTCTTTCTAATTAGAGGTCCGCAGCTTTGCTTTATTTATCTAAAGGAATTCCAACCGCATGTGAGGATCACACATAATGTGTGTCATAAATAGTGTTTATGGCTAACATGGCTGTCACCATCAAACCATTAAAACTAATGAATGAGAATCCAGACAATTCACCTGAGTGCACTAGGCCTCATCTCTGCAAGAATCCATTATCCTAAAGAGGGTTTTGGGGTGTGATGGTAAAAAATAGAGGTCCTCAAGTGTCAGAAATTTGAACCTTATGTACAACTCTCCTTAAGCTAAGTCAGTTTGGTTGGTGAGCATCCTCAGTTCAGTTCAGTTCAGTTGGCTGGGCATCAAGTCATATATAGATTTTGTATAGATTTGTATAAACAAAATGTACAGATTTTGTGTATTTCAGTGAGGAAAGATTGTAACTGCTTTTAATCTCACAACAAAAGCATGCTAAGTGTAGCTTTGTTTAGCTCAAATAATGCAAAACTGCTTTTACTCCTAAATTAAATTAAGGATGGATTTAAACATTGTATTCCATTCAACTGATTTTGATATGCGTGCTCCTTTAAAAAAAGAACATTGAGCATTGAGTCAAAAAGTCATGAACTCAACCGCTGGGTAAATGAACCAGTGCTAGGTTGTTTCAAGCCTAAATGTCTGGTTTGTTAACCCATTGTTAGGTCAAATCAAAAAATGTTCTGGGTTAATTTAACCAAATGTTAACCAAGGTTTGTCCCTTTTTGACACAACAAAAGTAACCCAACCATTTTTTTTGAGTAGATTATTGTGGTTGATAATCCAAAAGCACTTCCACCATAAAGAGATTTGAATAATCTTGAAAAAGAACATGCTGCACTCTTTCATCCACTGATGATTTCTATTCTCTCTAAATCGTCATCCAGCCTTCCCAACCATATCCCCTCTGACCCTCTCAGTGTATGTCCCAGGAGACAAGCCGCAGCCTCTCAGGGTTGCTGATCTGTGATCAGTGTGTATGTGAAGAATGACTACTGTCTTTCGCCCACATACTCCTCCACGCTGTCTGAGTGGATGTAGACATATTCCATTCACTGATCCATAGCCCAGAATAAACAGCAGCTGATCTGCAGCCCTCCAAATCAACCCAGTAGGAGAGATTTTAAAAGGTTGGCTGGTAGACTCTGACTCCTGTAGACCCATGGTGTAACCCACTGTGAAGGTGTCCCACCATTATGCGTGGCTCTTCTGACAGCACTGATATTTGGTGACAGAGTGTGCAAAGTGTACCAGGATGCTGAGAGAACATTTATAATCACATTAGAAGTCATGGATGACAGGCAGAAACATACAGTACAAGTCACTGAGCGTGAATAAACTCCAACCAAACAGCAAAACCATTAATTATTTTTGAAGGACTGTCAGTGTTCAGAGATTAAAAATAAATTGTATAAAAAATTACAACAAATCAGAAATTCATGTTTATGTAATTCTTGACTGGTAGCCCACTGTTTTAACAGATATTACTGGCCTGCAATGAAGGGCCCAACCTGAGTAGGTATATAACTAATCAGTATTCAAAACACAATTTGCAATGGTAAGCTTATAATAATGATTTATTATTTTGTGTGAAATATCTTTTTTTTTCAACGTAAAGATAAGAAATCAGCAATTGTGTTTGAAACAGGCATTACAGATTTGCAAGAAATAAATAAATTAGGTTGAATTTGGTATATTGGAAGCATGCTAAATGAAATCCATAATAATAACATAACAGATGGTCACCATATGTTTTCTGATTGAAAAAGTCCCCAATATTGTGATCACCAGCATTAGCTTAGCTTGTGTCTCAATCAGCTCCAGAGGTCGTGGATGAGTATATCATGTACACGGGTTCGGGCACTGTAAGGACCCTAGCTCACTTCACAGTGGGACACTGTTCCCTTTTTTTCTGTGACACGACTGCTTAAGGGCTCACAGCTGGTATATATCAACAACTGGCAAAACCAACATCTCTGTGATTTTATTTTTAAACACTGGTTAAAGTATATTATAAAAACACTTTAATTGTTCTGTTTCATATCTGTGCATACATTTGGTGGAATATTACATTTAAATGTTAAGTAGATTGTGTTCCCTGCCCTAGCAACATAAACTGAAATAAACGTTGGTCTTCTCAAAAGTTTTATTCTGAGCAGTTTTGCTGATCTTGACACTATATAGGTTTTGCTTGGAAATTTATATTTATGGGCTTGCAATTTTGCTTTTTGCCATATTTTAGCAAAAATAAACATGCCACTATTGTAAACATGGACATGTATATTCAAAATAATACAGATTATATTTCATGTCATCATAAATCTGCAGTCTCACAAAAAAAGATATAATATAAGTGTTCTTACAAGTCTTTTTCTTACACCTTTTACACTTGCCCTGCAGGTGCCTATCATTTTGTTGTGATTTGTTGTTATAATCATCTTAATAGTTTTTCTTTCTTTTAAGTGCGTGTTTCATGAATATATTCTAAGGATAAGAAAAGGCAAAAATATAAAAATAGCACAGTGTGAACTTAATTCCAAATGATGCTAGTCTATACCAAAAAATGAACAGAAGGACATAGTTTAATTTAAACTTCTAGAGTCCTCTGTTCTGTCTAGATGAAGCTGCAGTAATGTAGAGTTTCTCAGTGCAGAAACTGCAGTGGGGACACTGTTAAAACGGCAGAGGCAGGCAGGGATGTAATTAAGGTGGCTGACACTTTTATTCTGGGTAATAGGAGACAAGAGCCTAGTCTATTCCCTAACGCACTCCCCACCCGCCTCAAAGCGCATTTTAATACCCGCACATACAAGCACCTAAATGCCACTCTTATGGCCCACATGGAGAGGTAATATTGATGTGTAAATAGGATAAATACCAACATCCAAGGGTTTAAGGGATGTAGTAAATAAACATTAACTAATACACAACAGGCATAAACACTGCAATGGCCTGTCTGAAATAAAGAAAAAGTGTTTTGAGCAGTACAAAGGTTAAAATCATGTCTGCATCTAAGAAACAGATATGGTGCTGCCCTTATAATATTAAATAATAGTAATAAAAGTAATACATAATTTATTTAAAAATCTAGCATTTTATCAAGAATAAACCCAAGCTCTTAACTATGTAATAATGATTTTAGCAATAAAATGAGTTAAAAAAAGTGGGAAAAAAATCTACAATTAGGCAAGTTTTTGACACTTTGCTTCATGCCATTCAGTTGGAACAATAAAGTCTGGAATCTTACAAAACAATGTTGCATCAGATAAACTGGCCATCAGATAAATCTTGATGTATAATTTAGATGTTAATTAATGATGAATGCAATGCACCAGGCCCTCCTTCCTCCAGCCAGCTCTTCCAATTTTATCTGCAATAAATAATCTGCCATCACTGAGATCTGGCACGGCATAATGGCAAGTGAAATATGCTAGTATGATAGAATCAATAAATCTAGATTTTCGTATGGTTCCCTCAGGCTAGAACAATATGTAACTATAGCAGTCTTTGTCAGGTGAAGCTATCACTGAGCTATCATAAAATCTAAATGGGTGCTAATTAGCCAAGCCTTCCCTTTCTGACTCAATATTTCTATTGACATTTTAGTGTGGTCCTACAGCCCTTCACTAGAACACCATAACTCATGAGCAAAAGAGAATGAAGGGAAGATTTCCACTTTTACAGCAGTGACCATGCACACTTGATACTTTGCTCAGGTATGCAAATTGTGTTGTCAAATGACGTGTCTTGTCCTTGCGTTCATGTGGTAACTTAACTTACAGCATCCACCTGCATGTTCCCAGGGAAAAATTACATTGCTCAGCCGACTTAATGAAGGTTCATTGACATACCAATCTTGTCTCAAATGCTTTTATTAAAAAATAAATATTAATTAATCAATTAATTAATACTACAAATAAACAAATCGGGTATATATGTTAACATGAAGTGAGAAAAGCAAGAAAGCAAAGATAAAGTGCATAGTTCAGATCATTTTAAAGCATTTGAAATAAAATTGTTGAGGTTATATTGGAATCTTCTGAATTGCAGACTTGCTTATCATTACTAAATACAAATAAATAGCGGACAACACCAGTACACTGTGACTGGGGGTTGTTGCATCACTTCCTATTTCTCTTGCATCACTTGCTTCACATCCTGCTTCACACGACATGTATAGCTTAGCTTCAGGAGAGCATGCAAAACTGATGAAAACATCTAAATTAAAATCATCAGTGTACATTACATTTATATTCATGCATTTGGCAGACGCTTTTATCCAAAGCAACTTACATTGCATTGTACTATAAACTTGTTTCTGAGTATGTGCAATTCCTGGGACCGAACCCATGACCTTGGCAATTCTAGTACCATGCTCTGACCACTAAGCCACAGGACTCTATTCCGACTAATTGACTAAAGAGATTTTACAGGTTGTCAGAACCTCTGCGTATACTTTAGGGTACAACCCTTTCCAGTTGGCAGTTATCAAGCCCCTTACAAAAGAGCCACAATTTGATACAGTAGAATTTTTGCTAATTGTGTAATCAATGATATTATTGTTTTTCAAAGTGGACTATAAAACATAATAACACTATATACAGTTCTAGGTAACCTCTCATGCTCAAATTCAATCTACCCAGATCATTTGTAAAGATTGCAAAGAGTACAGAGGAGCATCATCAAAGTGGGTAGACTGAAAGTCATGGTGCTCTGTGGTATATGATACAGAATATATTCAGCCCAGTCTCACGACTGTTTGTGATATTGTCACGAGATTGAATCTATTGTTTCGTGTTGGTGGTCATGAATTTCCCCACTTTTTCGTGTCACCAGCACGACTTTCAATATACAGACTGCATGTGTATGTACACTTATATATGTATAACCTGATATCAAAAGAAGTTGTAAGTATTTTAGGAGTTGGCTAACCAACACCTTACCTCACCCCAAACCCTAAAATCACAACAGCAAAGACTAATTTTGCTAAAAACGCGAGTTTCACGCGGTGGTTAAGCAACGATAAATAGCAACCCTAACCTCGCCCCTAAACCTAACGTCACAGGGGAAAAGTCAAATCATAAGAAAACAGGAATAATATTGTAGGAAATAGGAATTCACAAAAAGAGACATCTTGTAAAAGGATGAAAGGTATCGCGTATTAAAATGCGTTAGATTGAATGCCGTTGGTGACACGAAAAATTGGGGAAATTATAGATACATTTCGTGACAATATCACGAATTCTTGTGAGACTGTGTTGATAATATTGCCTTACTTAAAGGGTAATATTGGATGGCTAAAACGAACATTATTGTGTGTATTTGGTGTAATACATTGTGTTTACGTGCTTTAAACACTCCTTTTTACCAAGGGCGTAAGTTTGATTGTGACATTGGTGGGGACATAAAATTGGTCTGCAGAGCCGCGTCGTCACTAAAGTTTAGCGTTTTAGTCTGTTTTTATAAGTCGGAAAACTGTAACCAGTTACGTCAAAACATCTGACCTCGTTTATCATAAATTCGAGCCATAAATATTTAAGGATGAAGCATGTACTTGGCACTGAAACGATCGCTGCATCGCTGCAAGTGCTCTAACCTGTCATCAACATCAGTGGGGGAAAAAAACATGCGCTAACGTCAGCTCACGTGTGCATTGAGAAACCGGCTTTACCAGCATTTGAAACCATACTGATGGTGCGAGCTGGTGTGAATGAGTGCCGGAAGAGACTAATTCACATATTTATATCTATGGTATGAGTTCCTGCAATTGTGTGGAGGTATGGGCTAATTTGCATATTTCTAAATTCACATATTAAATGAGGAAAAGGTGTAGAGTTACATAACATTTTAAGGCATGAAAAGATTATTGTCAGAGGTAAAAAACATTTACATGTGTAGGAGTGGAAATCGAAATTTAACTTCAAATCTGGAATCAGATCCTTAAGGTTAGGAATCTGACACTTGATGTAAGATAAAAATTTCAGTTCCTCTTATCAGTTACCAGGCAGAAATGTGCATGTGTTCACTTATGATAATCTAATATCTCATTTAATTAACTATATTTTTACTATAGTAGCCATATTACCTATGGTATTTGCAGTATAATATAATACATTTACCATAGTTTTATTATAGTATTTAGTTTTAACATGTAGTTAAACTAATACAAAATACCTTCATGTATCATTCAATTCAAAGTTTTGTACAACATTATTTTGGTCGTATTTTCCGGGAGTATATCAATTTAAAACGCTTATAAAAAATACAATTTATTGATAACAATAATAGCATTATTAGTAGTAGTAGTAGTAGTAGTAGTAGTAGTAGTATATTGTTAGTATTATTATTACTGTACTGACTGATGGGTAAAAAAACACATTCCAAGTTTCGGTTACCATACATTGGCAAATATGTCACTTTTACTGTATTGTGAAAACACTGATAAATATATAGATTTTTTTGTAGCCAATCAATAAACAAGTTAAATGACCATACAGGATGATATCTGAAGGTTTTACGTCATCTTTTACCACTTTGGAATTTAATAAGATCATAAGGATATGAATCAATAAGCAGAATCGGAATCAGGATTGAAAAAATTCAAATAATACCCAACCCGATACATTTTCAAAGCACACAACACTATGCTATTTCGATGCAGAAAGATAAGTTTTATGTAATACAATTATTGAATAGGATGTTTTGAAAACCCACCATGTAGAAAATAAAAAATAAAATAAAAGGAAGGAACACTGCAACGTGTCATTATGGATGCTATGTTTAGCTCCACATATTCATGAGTAATATTGGGCAGTAATGTATTGTTGTGGCAATGCAGTCATCACTAGCTAAATCGTCATAACTGCAGTAAAACAACAATTTACTCAACAATCAGTTTTTTTTTACATGAGCTCCCATAGCCTGAATCAAGAAAATATGCCCATGTTAACCTCTGCGTTTACTAAATGATATCTCATTAAAAATCCTTTAAATTAATCATGGTTTACTCGTGGTTACAGTTTAACTAATGTGTAGTAAAACCACAATAATCACAATTAAGCATTGTCTAACTATAGTAACCATCCTTTATTTATAGTATTTGTAGTAAAACCACACTACACCACAATGTAGTTTACCATAAAATCATTAAAATAGCCATAGTGTAACCACATTTGTATGACTACAGTCATACAAATAGAAATAAATCCAACAAATTATGGTTACTACACTTTTATTATAATAAAACCATGATAAAGTTTCCTAAGGGAGTATATGAAATATAAAAAATATTTTAAGCATCCCTTTTTGAAAATCGGTCAATAAGCAGGCTAAGTACCAGTTTCATAACTAAGAAGCTGTTTACACAAGATTGTTTGTTTACACAAAAATGCAAACTTTGTATGCCTTTGGCATAAAAAAACAAAGTGCAAGTTTTTGAAAACGCAGCCGTTTTCGTCTCTGTAAACTGCAAGGCGAAACGTTTTGAGACTGATGACGTCACATGCACGAGTATATCCAAAACAATAGTGGCGGCCTCCAGTACTGTGAGTTCTCGCTGCTCGACTATGTATTAATGTTTCCCCAGCAAAATGTGGATTTACTTCACAAATAATACTAGCGTAGACACATTATATACATTCACCAGACTTTTAACACACATATACGTCGACCAAGGGTATTTAAAAAGCATTTTTGGCTTATAATTGTGTATGTTCTCAGCCACATCCTGTTTCTTTACACAGCAACATCGCCATCCACTAGCCTGGCATGCATATTACAGAGTTTTTATCCGCTTTCCTGGATCCGTGTAAATGCTGAATGTTTTCATAACAGTGTTTCATCTTGAAAACGTGGTCCTAAATGTTTTACCTTATTTTTTTACTGCATTGAAGTTGAAACTGGGAATTGATCAATAAGAAAAGTAAATTAATACAGGTAATCAACTACTACAAATATGCACCTTCCAATAATGTTTGAGAAATAAGTCTATAACGCTCCCCAAAGTATGTATTTGTTTGTAAATAGCCTACTGTAAAAATGTAATATTGTTACCATTGACAAATTATCTTTGTTAGCTTCCAATTGCGGCTTCTTCTCTCTTCCATTCAAAGTAACCATGATCTATATTGTTTTTTTATTCTTGTGATTAGTGACAACAGTAAATACATTTATAATGATACGAAAGGTTTCTATTTCAAATAAATGTTTTTCTTTTGTTCTTTTAATTAATGAAATAAACTTGAAAGGTGTGTGTAGAAGTGCCATTAATAATTCAGTGCTAAAATTATTCTTAATAACTTAGCATCAAATCAGCACCATAGAATGGTTCCTGAAGAATCATGTGACACTGAAGACTTTACTGAAGTAATGATGCTGAAAATTCAGCCTTGATCACAGGAATAAATTACTTTTCAAAATATATTTACATGTAAAACAGTTATTTTGGACTGTAATAAAATTTCTCAGACATACACACACACACACACACACACACACACACACACACACACACACATATATATATATATATTTCCATATATGTATCCGCAACCCCGGTTTATCCATAACACCATGTGTGCGTGTGCATGCGTGTGTGTGTGAGAGCTTGTTGAACATATGCTGTGAGAGCAGCTAAGCTGCTTGGCTCAGAGTCAAGCATTTCCACCAACGGCAGACTTACACTACCTGACTGAGAGGGGAGCTCTATTCCCCTGGCAAGGAGGCCACAAATGGAGAAATATTATTGAAATTATTATCTGCATGGAGACTCAGATTTGGGCTGACATTTCAGCAACAGCACTGGGTAATCCGAGGGGTTGTGCAGGAGGAGACGGGGAGGGGGTTTGATGCTAAGCCCAGTGCTGATGATTAATGAAGCTGGAGCAACTCACAGACCCGACACACCTCCACCCAGACCCAGGGGCTAACACACATATGAGAGCAGAAAAGAGAAAGAGAGGCGACGGGTGACAAACAGTCAGCAGAATGTAGAGAGATCCAGAAAAAAAGGGGGAAAGGCCAAAATTTGTAAAAAGGCCTCAGAGAGTCTGTTCTCTCACCGTCTCATGCATATTGCATATATTTGTTGATCAGGCAAGATCTAATCTGATTAACGTTTAGGTTAAGAAACAAAATAGATCCTTTGGAAGGAAATTTGTCTTTTAAAATAATTAGTTGTGTTACTCTTAGAAGGACAGAAATACTGATGACAGAATTATGTACATTCTGTGCGAAATGTTGTATTAAGTATATTTTCCACTATTTGTCTTCTGTGATGTTGGAAGAGTTTCATCTGATGCACGTGCCTAGCTGGTCTGTTTGTTGATCGGTCTGGATAGTGGCTATAGCTATTTAGATAGATTTAATTTAGATTAATTAATATGAATATGTTATTGTATAATAATTGTATTAAATTAACAATTTGTTGAATGGGTCGTGTAACTATGTCAAATTTAATTTTATCTTGTTATTAGAAATAATCTGCAGAGTCTCTATTCTGTTACGATATGCAGACTCGACACAGGAGGTATAGAGGTGAGATAATTATTGAACAGCAGCAACGGTAAACAACATGTGAGTATGGCTTTATTCTGTTAGGGAGCCAGGACAAATTGATGTTGGCGTGGCTGTCTTTTATGGTGCTGGGGCTGGTGATTGTGGGTGTTGAACAGACGCACGGCTAGTTTTCGGGTGATTGAGATCGTGGAAGTGGGATGGAGCCTGGTGTGTCCGTGACATATTATTTGTGAATATGTACCGGAAGTAAGTTTGGGCCATGCGCAAGTAATACTTGTTTATGTTGTTGCTTTGAAATAGTCTTTTGTCAGACACAACAATCAGAGACTCCTACAGAGCTAGAGGAACTCATTATACCATTTTGTAAAACCAGGGACTCCTTACCCTCTTTTCTTTTCATCGAGAGATTGAGAAGTGCAAGAAGTCATCAATCATTCCATCAGACTTGAATAGTGATGTAATGCGTTGATTGGTATATTGGCTTTGATGAGTAATTGTATTCTGTAAAAACACATAATACAATTAGAAATTACAAGCCGGATTCACATTTTTAATTAATATCAAAGGACATGTACCACCAGATGCTTAAAAGACAATTCTTCCACAAAAATAAACTCTTTAGAAGCCATACCATAACATTGCCTTGACCAATACAAAAAAGCGTACTTTTTTATGATCTCACCTTTCTTAAAATGTTGGACCATTCTCTCCAAGGAAAAAACAGTTTTCATCTGTTTTCCATTTTCTTTAAAGGGATAGTTCATCCATGTTTAATCGCCTCACATTAGGAACACAAATACAAATATTTTTGATGATCAAAAATATTCTTTATTTGTGTTCCGAAGATGCTGGGAGGTCTTAAAAAGTATGGAACGTCATGTGGGTAAGTAAAAAATAAATAGATTTTTGGATTAACTATCCCTATAAGACAATTTTGTTTTTGTCAAACAGTGGTGAGTTTACACAACTTCAATAAAGTACTCT
Source organism: Oreonectes daqikongensis (assembly GCA_026939265.1). Lineage (NCBI taxonomy): Eukaryota > Metazoa > Chordata > Actinopteri > Cypriniformes > Nemacheilidae > Oreonectes > Oreonectes daqikongensis. The sequence goes on along the minus strand of JAOTQM010000130.1, from coordinate 1,028,402 downwards.
GCAGTGTTATCTGTCATTTCAGTCCAACATCAACAAAAGATTTTAAGATCGTTTTGGAATTGTGTTATTAATTAAAAAGGAATTTGTTGGATTGTTGGATATACCAACTCTGTGTAAGATAAAACCTTATAATTATTTTTATTTATGTTGTGTTATTTCCCTTACTTGCAGTCATTGCTTACTGCAACAGACATGTTGACAATATTATGTAAGGGTATCTTTTTACAGATCTCTAAGTTAGAGCATCCAGTTTATCCCAGCGGCCATCCATGAAAATAACTGCTTTCTAATAGACTAGTCTTTAGACTAGTCTTTACTGCCGATTGTAGTCAATAACCGACATTGAAAAGACTACTGCATCACACTTGAGCAAAACGGAATAATGAGAACAATTGCATGTAATGATTTACACCTTTGGATTCATATTTTTTTCCTTGCATGTTTTCTCTTTTATTCCTCTATTTCTACTCCTCCTTTAAGAGAGTGGCCCAAGCATGATTAATTGCGAGCTTACAGGTTTTCCAGCTTGAAGAGTAAATCAGCTGCTCTGAAGTGCTAACTTGCTAAAATCAAAACTAATTTTAGGCCCAAGATATTAAAATATAATCCATCTTCTTCTTCCACGGGGAGAGCTAATTAGAAAATGTGACTGGCATAAGGGAGAGAACTCAGAGGAGGAATAGGAACTGGGATTAGAGATATAGAGAGAGCAGCAAAGTCTCAATGTAATACCGCTGGATTTCTACAAGCTGAGTGTATAAATCATCAATATTACCCAGCCAGCACAAAACTGCACAGGAATTTGAATAATGTGACTCTCAATAGAAGACCAACACTGGCAACACAATGCAAAACATAGGTTGAAAACTTCAATAGACTCGTACACTAATTTTATAATGATTTTATAGGAATAAAAAGTTAGCATAAAGTTATTATATATTATTCTAAATATTTGGATTCATAACATAACTATGTAGGTAACAGTGAGATGGATAGCCATTTTCAGTTTTTAAAAAACAAGCATCTGTTATCCATATTAGAATAATATTTACAGTGAAAATTACCGAAAATTGTCCCTGCAATAAGACAAGCAATAAGTTGCATTTGCCTGAGGCTGGGAGGACACTTAGCCATAATGAGTCTTTTCGATCGCAGTGTCCCATGAGGTTTTGTGTTTTACCATACCTGTTTTCTTACAAGTTGTTTCATCAAAACGTATATGTCTGTATCTAGACAGTTATTTCCTTTGCCACTTTTGTCATTTTTTACCCCGCTAAAAATGTTTTTGTTAACATTAGAGTTTTTCAGAATTGCTATCTCTTCCAAACTATTCTCTGTGCTCAAACTCAAACAATTCATTCAGATGGTACACACAGCCAGTGATTAAACTCTATACTGTAGATATTTCAACTTGTAAACACACTTTTTAAATACTGTTAAAAAATCTATAGTAATCATCAAGTTATTTCAGTGAATATATTGTATAATGTACTGGAAAATATATTTTTTAGAATGTCTGTACATTATGCAGTATTTGCAAAAGCCCATAAAAAACTAAATAAAAAGCTTTGAAAATGTTGTTTAAAAATCTAAGAAATTCTGAATAAAATTTGTTCAAGTTTATTTTATAATGATTTTAACAGTTTGCATTGTATGAAAGTAGATGTACAAAAAGAAAGAAAATTTAAAACACACATTGAATAAATAAAGATATAACCTTTAAAGTAATATAAAATAAAAAAGTAAATAAAATCAAATACAAACATATACATTTGTACTCACTTATGTACTCATACTTATCTTCACACATATGTGACCCTGGAGCACAAGTCTCGTGTCTTAAGTAGCACGAGAACATTTGAAGTAATAGCCAAAAATACATTGTATTGAGTCAATATTAGCCATTTTCTTTCATGCCAAAAATCATAAGGATATGAAGTAAAGATCATGTTCCATGAAGATATTTTGTAAATTTCCTACAGTAAATATATCAAAACTTTATTTTTGTGAGTAATATGCTATGCTAAAGACTTCATTTGGACAACTGAAGGTGATTTTCTCAATATTTTGATATTTTTTGCACTCTCAGATTCCTGAGATTTAAATAGTTGTATCTCTGCCAAATAAAGTCCTATCCCAACAAACCAAATATCAATAGAAAGCTTTTTTATTCAGCTTTTAGATGACGTAAAACTCTCAATTAATAAAAATAACCATATGATCCAGTATCACATATAGCTATGCATCATGTTGTTATGCTGGTTCGGACAGAAGACTTCATTTACATCACATGCAAAGATGTCCGTTGACAGGCAAAACAGGGAAAATCCCCCAAGGGTGCCACCTTGACAAAACTCAACACCTTGGTCACTACTGGCCAGTTCTAGTCCACAAAAGGAGTCTTGCTCTTTCTTATAGTAATTTCCTCTCAATCTTTATCCACACATATTATTCTCTTTAGCATTAGAAAGTGTCCATCCATTGTTGCTATACACATACAACACAGCTGTACCACCTGTATATCTCTGAACTGGTTAATATTATACACTATTGAACTATTTTGAGTCGTTGCATCTATATGTCTGACAAGTGTCATATATTAAAGCAGTTTATTTATTTTTCATCCCTACTAAAGATATCACCGAAATGGGTGTCCTAAGAGATTACACTTTCTCACTATAAACAGCGTGCAGGCGTAATCCAGTCAGAAAATTTGGAGGCGCCTCTGTGAAAAGTTAGCAAAATATAACAATGCACTAAACTAACATTGAAGTTAATCTTTTACATGCAATTTCAGTCATTAACATACTCCTGAAAATAGACCTAACCATAAGTAATAATACATATACATATATTCAGTGTATGTTAAATCAAATCAAACCTCAGGTGTGACATTAAGTCATCCAACAGCACTGTGAAAGACTGACAGCATGACAAGACTGTGATAAAAAAATCGAGGTTATCACACAATAAATATAATATATATATCTTCCTAACTAGTCTCTGTGCTCAAGCTCAAACATAAAATCACATAAAAACATTGTGTACCATTCCTAAATACATGTATTGTTTTGGGAAGGTAACCTATTGGAAATATAAGGTTACAGATGTTACCCTATTTTACATGTAATAAGTGTAATCATTCATTTAGCTACAATGCTGAAATAATTGTAATATTATAATGACTGCTTACAGTTAATACTCTGAACGCATTTTGGTGGATTTTTTCCACATAGCAGCTAATTTAACTTAAATATACTTAAAATACTTGTTTTTTATAGTTTTATACTCGTTTAAATAGACGTTTTTTGTATCATACAGAAACAAGTAATACATCAACATAATTTTAAAGGTCTTTTATTTGTGTACACATTTTTTTTCGTTCACCATGGTGGCAACAAACTGACTTTAGCTTTCAGTGTGAATTGATGTGACTGGCAGACATAATGCGCTGCATGTTCAATTGAGAACCAATCAAAACCATCAGACATCAACGTTTTCAAAAGTAACTCGAACTCTAAAACAATTCTCAGTAACTAAAACTTACAGTTACTTTTAAATTACGTAACACCTTTACATGTAACTAGTTACTTCCAAACACTGTACATGTACAAATATTATTGTTGTATTGTTTAATTGCTTGATTTTAGCAGCACCTAGCCAACCTGATCTCATGGGAAGTTGTACATATTTTACGAGGTGGCTAATTCGTATGAATTCATACGTTGTGAGTCGTTCAAAAATGTATGATTAAGCAATACTGAAGGCCCATCCCTAACCAAGACAAAGATGTCACGTTTTCGCTTCTTTGCCAAAGAAGATAACATATTTACGAATCGCGCTCTGTAGAGCAGTTTGTTCATTTTGTTTGTTACTGTAAAAACAACATTGCAAATTCCAACCTGTGGTGTAAGATAGAAAACATCTCATTTTAAGGTAATAAAAACATAATCATCATTATGTTTATACATCTCTGAAGACATGTGTATTATACTGCATTTCTGTCAATAGATCCTCCTAAATATTTCACACAGCACCTTTAAAAGTGAATATGAACCTATATTTTCTTTTCAATATTTGAAAATTCTTTGCAAGTCTGAAAAAATACACACCACATTCTCTGTTACTTTGAAATGTTTCTCCAGTCTTCATTTTTTTCATATATATATGTTAGGTAGAGTTGGTTTTTTTACAAAAACGAAAAACTGTGTATGCATATAAACAATATATAAAAGAAACCAAATGTTATTCTGTTAGAGGTTGCCACAAATCAAAGTTGGTCAATTTTATCCAATAATCATGATATAAAATCCTATAAAAACATTTATGTAGTGATGTAGTCTCTTCCCGGATGACACAAGTGATCACTGAATGGTTTGAAGAGTTAAAATTGAATCATCTGCTAGGGCTTTCACAGTCACCAGATCAAGCCAATTAAACACCTACACTATAGAAGACTTGTTAGACATCACCACAATAAAATTCTTCCTTATGTAGTGAAGAATGGTGCTCTATCCCTTAAGTATTACTAGCACCTCTCGTGAATATTGCTTACTTAGACGAATCGCTTGCTGTTTTCCTCAATTGTAAGTCGCTTTGGATAAAAGCGTCTGCCAAATGAATAAATGTAAATGTAAATGTAAGTTTCTTCCCATTTGCAGAATCATTGCCAAGGCACATTTAAGCGGTTCTGGAGGCACTTGGTGGCTCAACTCCCACAACATCTTAATAACAGCAATGTCCACACAGGTTAAAGGACAAAAACTACATTATAATTCTTCTTAGCTGGGCACCAAAGGCGTTTCTGAGAGTAGTTATAACGTTTGGAATGTTAGTATATGCAGCACTTGCATCCTGTAGTACAATTGAAAAAGCCAATAAAAACAATTAAAAACGAAAAGCATGTTACAGTACTCAAAAATGCACCTGCAAAATCAAAATGAATAAACAATGATTTTGTCTAAGCATCACATCCTTATTCTGGTCTGGACAGAAGACTAACAGACAATCCAGTCAAGAAAATCCCTCTGGTTTTTCAGATCCAGCCTTAACAAAACTCAACCATACAGGCCAATCCATAGTGTTTTGCCACAAAATTGCCACATTTTGCAATAAAAGTGTATCACTTTTTGAAATGTGTTTTAGTGATAGAGAATGTGTTTAGAGGTTTGCAAAAAGAGACCATGAGATTTGCAAAACTACCTAAACTTGTTTAAGGTTTTGCCAAAAGAGTAAATGATTTGACAAATAGGTTTAGGCCTCAGGACATTTTGTTATGTTTTTCAGAGAATGGGGTTTAGTGTATTAGCAAATCAGAAAAACTATGATATAGGTTTTTTTTGTAACAATTAATACAATTGTGACATCTTCACACTGTGATAAAAATACTTGACACACTTGCTTTTTTACCTCACACGTACCTCTGCAAGATTCTCAGAAGGATGTAATTTAGTCGAGAGTGGCAATTTTTCCTGGATGGACACTGCTCTGTTAACCCTTTCCCTGCAGGATGCTGCCTCATAAGCCATTAAGAGAGACACATTTTGGAGTTGTTCAGTGTGGTAATAGTGGCTGAATTGCTAGCCTGCTGTGGGTCCATTTGGCTGCTCTAAAACATAATGCACCCTCACACTATATAATTACACAGAAGGAGAGAAAAGGAGAGGAATAACATGATTATAAAAATGTTAGTTGTGCTATTCTTTGGATTTTAAAAGAGAGTTTTGCAAAACCTGGACATAATTCAATTATTTGCATTAATATACATAACATGTGTCTGTTATTCATTAGTTATTGAATCAGATGCTATAGTCAATTGTTCACCATGCAGAACATTATCTTATTTTGTTTTCAACAGAACAAAGAAATGTATACATGCTGGGGTTAGTAAATGAAGGCAGAATTTATAGGTGAACTATCCATTTGATTCATCTAGTGAGTTTATCAATGTTTTTTCATCCTTAATATATTTTCAAATGTGGTATAGAGTAAAAGAAATTTGGACCAAAGAAAAAACATGATGAGTCTATTAATTCGTCCATTTTACTGTAAAATAAGTGCAGGCTAAATCTTTTTATTTCATGACAAGAAATTTCTGTAAGAAGAAGGAAAAAAACACTGCACACATATTGGGGTTGTGTGATAATAGTGGTTTCTTTTACTTTCTCCTAGTCCGTGTAACTGTGTTAGAGAACACAAGTGGTTGCATTGTAGATGAAGATAATGAGCAGAGTTTTTGTAATCTCTGGTGAACATAGTTAGAGTTGTTAACCAGACACGAACAGATATCACCATCAGCACAACTCATTCTATGTAAATTCCCCTTTACGTTCTCTGTCAAGCTGAAGACCGAAAAATAAAGAAAGAGATACAGATACAGAGACAAACAGAGGCTCACTTTTAGTTTAGCGCAGCAACATTGCCATCTTTTGGCAGCATGCTGCACAGTTCACACTACATGTAAACACACATTCTAACAACACACACTCTAACACAAACATGCACACACACACGTAATATATTGGAATTCAAGATAATTAGATGTTTTTGCTATTTTGTATTTGTACTATTTCAGAATATAAACATTGCAAAATAATGGTTTCCAAAACCCATTTGTATGAATATGGTTTCTGCTTTTACTTTGGGAAGGTTATTTCTTTACATTGTTGTTGAGATCAGTGTATTGGTTTATGAATGTTGTAAAAAAACTGTACATAGATAATATTCTGAAGAACTGGGCGAAAGGTCACTTTGACATCAGGTGGTCCTTTTACTGTAGCTTTTATTTACAATTAAATGCATACAAACACAAACTACAATTAATATAAAGACAGTCTCTGTTACAACTTTTCTCTGGTGAAAAAGACCCCAATAATCTCACACACATGTCCTCTTCAACTTGTGTTGAACAATAGCTTAAACTGTGCTCAGATTAATCAAGAAACCACATGACATTATTTCTGAAGCAATTTAACTTAAACATTTCTCAAACTAAATTCAAACTAATTTCTTAAACTCTATATGGTGTCCACATCCTCAATACTGATAATTTTTTCTTATGTTTTTTCTCTAAAAAGAGACTAGGCTAACGACCAAATGCCAAATAATATGACAAATGTGGAATATATATATATATATATATGCATATACACATTAATAATAATACATAAGCAACTGTCACTTTTCAAAACATTTAAACACTTGGTTCAAATATATGGATATTTTATATATAATATATTACAAACGTGAATACATTTTTGTTGTTTTGTAAGGGACAATGCTGATATATGATATATTCTAAACAGTTTTCTGTTTCTCAAAGCTTCACTCGGTATCTATAATCAGCTGTTGTTGGTCTGAATCTCGAATAGTCACACATCCCACATAAGTAAACTATATTTATTGACAGTTTGAAAGCAAAAGTGTCATATCTGAGAAATCATCCATCTTAAACAAAAAACACATGACTGGTGTTTGCTGTTCCCACGCAAACGGTGTGTGTGCGTGCGTGCGCGTATAGGACATCAGGGATGAAGACTGCATCCAGACTGACACACACTGACAATTCATCCACCTCTCCATCCATCCAGCGTGTCACTCCACCTGATGGCTTTATTGTGTGTCCTGTCAGAGCACTTAATCTGTGTGTCACTCACACACACACTTCTTCAGCAACATTAGATCTGGTGTTATGTCAGTCAGCATGGTCCAGATATGATCAGCTATTTAGCATCATTCAGTGTGTTGTTAGAGCGTGGGCCTGCGCGGTCTGGCCAGAGATAGTGGAACTGGTCATTTCCCAGTTTGTGTGACACACTCTGACAGATGTCACAGCACACAACACTTGGCAGACAGACACTCTGTGTTTATCACAGACAGACATGATGTCTTACTCTGCAGTAGAGAAAGCACATGTCCTGTCATTTTATGGGTAAAATTAACTATAAAGATTATTCTTCATATGTAGATTTGAGGATTTATTTATGGAGAAATTTGCATGATGAAAATGCTGAAGAAATACATAATACGTTTTATGTTTTTATTGATTTATTTTTAGAAATCTAAACTATAAAATGCATCGTTGTGGTTCATAATTCTATCAATACAAGATTCCATCTGTTCCAAAAATATGCAGCGACAATTTATCAATAAATGTGCTTTAAATTAAAGTTGAGAAAATGAGACATCCTTCATTCATTAGGTCTCTATTTCACATCTCTGATATAAAGCCACCAATATGCGTATCTCTTCCTGAATTCTGCTCTTATATAATCATTTCAATCTTTTGCCAAATTAAATCCCACATCTGAGTTGTGCATGGCTGTTTGCTTTCTTTGAATTCCTCTGATGCCCGACTAAATAAATCAGGTACAAAACAATGGTAGACTTCTTTCCTTTTACTGACAATGCATTTTCCTGTATCAGCAACCGAGGCTGCTAATTAAATGTATTTAGTATCATAAATTTTCCACTGGGACAGCTTGACACAGTGAATTAATGTCTCGCCTTAATACCTCTTTCCATTACCATCTTTAGCCAGAGCCACCCAGCGCTTTTCTAAATGGAGTTGGATGTGTTTTTTATGAATGGAGATTAGATTACAGTACATTACTTTCCTGTTCAGAGTGGCAACATGCATAAATCTTTTATTGGAACAGTAGTGGCCATCTTTACTCCTCAATTGTTGCTTAATATGAATAGATCTGTTTTGATAGATGAAGAAACAATGTCTAAATCTTACCTAATGTTTAGGTCTTCAACCCTAAACTGGAACACTAAAAATAAAATGACCACCAGTTTATTAGTAGTAACTTTATTCTTAAAAATGTTGTCATTTTTCTTAACCCTCCTAACGATTGGGTTAAAATGTGTACAGACATTTTGAAAGCTCTGTAACATACGATGAACATGTCTATGAATTATTCTAATTAAATTAGAAAGTCAGAAAGAATCAAGTTTTAAAAATATATTTAGCATATTTAAAAGAATGTCAAAGTAGCTTTGGGGTCAATTTGACCCCAAACATAACAGGAGGGTTTCTAAAAGACACAGTGCAGGGGTATTATTAAGCTACTAGCTATCAATCATACCTTCTTTGAAACAAAAATAGATTAGTGTGCTACTGTAAATACCTCTCATAGAATAAAAAGTGAAATAGTCCATTCAAATTACATTGGTTTTTGGCATCTCATAAGCAAGCAATGGTAGGTTTTGTAATACTTTCTTACACTACTGCTAGTTGCAGGAATATACATCAAATATATAATCTAATTGACTTAAACTGACCAAATGTGAATGTTATACATAAAAAAATCTGTAAAATTTGTCATTTTAAAGTGTTCGGTTTCTTGAGGATTATTATAATTCGATTTCAATAATCTTCTAGTCTTACTGAACTTTAGATTCAGGAATCCAGCTGAAAGTCCTTAAAAGAGGTTGACCTGCACGCAAATATGTATGCAAACTTCCTGCACACAAAGGTACATATTTGCTATTCAAGCACAAATCCTCCAGCAGGTTCACAAATAGGACCCCCAAAACACACCCCCGCACCTCAATCTGCTGCCCAACAGTGTCACAGGAGACTTTTGGATGACTTCCTGGGTCTTGAAGCCCTTCCCAACTGCTCACCCTTGAAAAGGCAATGTTTTAAAGCCCATTTGTTGTGCTTTTTCTTTGTGCCCAACTAGCGTTGCATTGCTAATGCCAGCCTGCCTCTACAAACAGGTGTCCATGCCAAGCGGCACTCTGGGACAAGACAGCCACAACGGCATTCCATCATTCCCTTGTTAAATACTACAGTTTTCATCTCGTTTTTCCATGCAGACCTCTTTTTCTGTCTTCTCAAGCCATAATTGCAATTTGTGGGAGATAAGCTAATTTTACGACACAGAACACCTGTATTCATCTCCATATTAATCGAAACAGGAAGTATAAATCCCAATTCGGCAGCAGCTGGTGTCGTGTTAGATGTACCTTCAGGGAGAAGTCTGTCTTTGGCACATTAAAATATCACTCTTTTCCCCTGTGTTACCCCTTTAGAGCACAGCACTGCTCTGTTCGAAATCAGATATCATAATCATGGATATCACCATATACAGATCACTGTAATATTCAACTCCCACCTTAAGGTAGGAATTGCCACATGGTAGATGATTACAATTTTTTTTTTCAGTTGAAGTCACCAGGAATGTATTATTTCATGGTAGGTCAAATAAATAGTAGCCTACTACCATGTTATGTATTTTATAAAACCGTATGACTAAAACACTACTTTCCCTTTTAACCCTGTTGTTGTGTTCTAAGAAAAAAGACTTAGACTTAGTGAACTAACATTCATGTCCTCTCATTTCCACTTCTCTCTGGCCTGAAAGCTGGAACCTGTTGTAGGGTCATCCAGCACAAAGCTGGGAATCTTGTAAGAGGTCCACCTCCACTCATTAAGAGAATCACTCTAATGAACTCAATACAGTGCAAATTACTGACTAAGAACAAAGGACGCTTAAAAACATTGGTGCACAGGGCATGCTCATACAACACAAGCTCAGACACCGCTATCCATTAACCATGCCACACGGAGGTGCACTACATATTCAGGCTTGCGTTGGAACAGGTCAGAGGGGTTGGTGCTCTCAGAACTGCCGATACATTCACGTGTGACAATCCTTTATGGATATGATAAAAAAGTATCTTAAGAACCCACAGAGCTGACTCTGCTCCTGAATGTCCCAAGAGACCAAGTGTCAGAGTTGTCTATCAGAGACTTGAAAGGAAAAGGGAAGCGTGTTAGCCGGGTCTATTGTGCTGCTGTTGTCATTGACTGATCGGGCCCATTTAACAGGCTTTCACAAAGAATGAAAGCACCTGAATGGATGAAACAGAGACAGCCTTCCTGACAGAGTCCACAGAATATTCATGGAGGATCTGCAAAGGAAAGATTAATGTATTAGAAATTAAAATGGGGGCTGAGACATTATGATCTTGCTCTAACACTTGGCCAGACCCATGTCACCCACGTTCATGCTAGCACCTGAAGCCGGCATGCTGCCGCTGCCAAGGTGGAGAGAAATCATTAAATGGGCCGCTATTGTGTGAGGAGAATAATTTAACTTCGCCCCAGCCCTGCTGACAATGAATAATTCCAGAGCCATTTGCAATGTTAACAGCACCTATCAGAGCCATCCACGCCGTTACGATAAGAGCAGCAAATATGCATTTGAACAGCTGGAACAGACACCACCTCACTGGTATTTCAAAGGACACCTGTCATTCAACTGAAAGACCTGTCACTCTATGTCTGGCAGTGGAGCCAGCAAAAGAGGCAATGATAATCTTGACTTCCCTCACCATTTTTTTCATCTTCTCTCTCTTTCACACATATACACTCGCTCCTTTTTGTTTTCTTTCTTTTCTTAAACTAGAACGGTTACATTAGCACTAGACTGACAGTTGTTTACTGAGAAACAGGTGTGTTTAGAGAGGAATGGGGTGTATACCCTCTTAGGTAGTGCGGCTTTATTCCTTGTCTAGTTTACAGCTGTATCAAACATGCTATCATAAATGTGATCTGGGGCAGGACTTAATGTCATTTTGTGTGATACAGTGAGGCACTAGACGTCTGCCTGAACTCAAAGGTGACAATGATAATTCATATCAGAGGAGGTTGCTTGCGGACTGTGGGTGATTCATATAGATTTCGCCCTTTAAAAGTTTCTTTCTATAACATGCATGGGTAATTCTAAAACCATGGAGGACCATGGAGTTCACTGCCAATCTGTATCATAACCAGTGCTGGAAATGGCATGATTCACTGGGGGACTTTAATTGGGGACATTTTTGGTAATACTTTAGTATGGGGAACACATATTCGCTATTAATTACACATTTTTCTAAAACACTCATGATTTACTGCTAATTAATACTATTTAGGGTAGTTGTTGTAGCGTTAACACTGTAAAAAAATAATTGTTCACTCAACCAACCAACACCATTTGATTTATATTTGCATGACCATAACAAACGTACTTTAAAAGCACACAGTTACAACATGCCCAAAATTGTACTTATTAAAGTCAAGAGACAAGTGCCCAGCTCAAGAAAACACTGATCACCATGATGGTGACTTTTGTTAGCTTGGTCGTAAGTCCAAGTTGTCTAAGTTGTTTCAAATAAACTTTTAGAGTTGAAACTGCTAAGAAGATTAAGTAAATGTAACTTAAGCAAAAAGATAACAAAAAAACTAAGATTTCTTTACAGTGTAGGGTTTAGGTGGGTTAAGGGATGCAGAATATGCTCAGGCATTTACATGTCCTTTATAAGTACTAATAAACAGCTAAAGTGCTAGTAATAGAAAATGCAAGCTATAAGCAACTTGTTAAAACTGTGAATTGTTTCCCATTTTTAAGTGTTACAGTCTATTAGAGTCTATTTCATTGGTGGAAATCCTCCACATTTTGAGGTGGAACTATGTTCCCCTTGGGGGTGAAGATTGGATTATTATTTTTTCAAGGTTTCAGGGTTTTGGGGCCTTTAACATGCTTAAAACTCTTGAAACGTGTCTCACTTAAAATGATTTTAAAATAGTCCACCACTATTTACCCACTTAAATGCACATAACCACCATTTTCTAATAGCCACCACGCAACAGTGGCGCAGGGGTGCCTGGGTACGTCATTGATGCTTGCAGCTATAAATTATTTTTATTCCACTTTCCAGTAATTTTTGAAGCACTTAATATGCTCGTAAAGTCAAGAAATCTTGCACAAGTGTCAAGCCTGACAAAAATAAAATAAATAAAAAAAGTACATTTCTGAGATTTTGTTTGATTGTGCCATTGATGTTGCTGTAAGGAGTGTCGGGACAACAGAAAGTGTGTCACTCATGACAGACTGTAAAATCACTCACTTATATTTACCCAAGTCACTCCAGACATGGCTGATATAAAATTGTGAAAGAATTTGCCTTGTTCAGTTCAGCTACTGAGGGAGGAGTTTGTCCAAGACAGTTCCATTCCGCCAAAATAAAATTGCTATTGAGTTTATATCGCCATAAATGCTTTATATTGCCATTACTATTGTTAATTATCTTTGACAATAGTGGTTCTGACAGAAATTTATATTTGGTATTCTTTGGCACACACAACAGTTCCTTAGGCATGGGCAACAGCTTAAACATGGGCATAGAAGGGAAGATGCTAAAACAGATTTTAGATCATTAGGATATAAAGTAAAGATCATGTTCCATGAATAATATTTTTAAATGCCCTACTGTCAATATAAAAAATCATATATTTTTGTGAGTGGATGCAGCAAAATCATGAACAAAAATGGCCAGAAACACACCTACAAACTTTGCTCGCTGCTGCCAATAGAGAGTGTTAAAACAAACCTATTTCTTCTTAGCAACAGCCTGCTACAGCACCTGTGGTGAACAATTGTAAAGGCAATTTTCTCAATGTTTTGATTTTTATGCACCCTCAGATTCCAGATTTTTAAAATAGTTGTATCTCTGCCAAATATTGTTGTATCCTAACAAACCATACATCAATGGAAAGCACATACACACATATGTCACAATGCAGGTTGGGCAGAAGAGCACACCACAGGCTTTTTAAACTCAAAAGTAAATTTTAATAAAAAAGATCAACAGAAATCCAGAGAACAGAAAGACATGTTTGTTGTAAGAGTTTTATAGTAAAAACATAGCATATCAACATATGATGTAGTTGTCATAAGAATGGCCTTCTCAGCTGCCATAGTTTCAACCCTTGCGTCATCAGAACAGTGTGTTCAATGCACCACCGTTTCTGTTTAAAAAACGTTTTGCAACGTTTTGTCGGGGCTGATCGCAGCCCTGGTATTCCAGTAGGTAAGTATCCAACAGTTAAGTATTCAACAGGCAAGTAATTCAACAGGTAAATATTCGACAGGCAGGTAATCTAACAGGTAATCAACTAACAGAACGCACAAACACGGAAAACCAACACGGAAAAGCAAGTGACACCGGAAAACAACAAGGCCGAACAATGAACAAAACAAACGTCTGTGATCCAATCCATAACGTCCGTGATATAAACAAGGTACAGGTGCTAAACAATCATGGTGGTGGGAAGTGCGGTGCATTGTGGGAAATGGAGTTCGAAAATCCGGGGGAAACAGGCAGAGGAACAAACGGAAGTGTTTTTTATATATATATAAATTGCAGTTTTTGCAACAATAATGTTTATTTGGTGAGGCAATACATTTACAGGAAAATGTTCATACTTTTGCAATGCAACAGAAAATATCAACAGCATCAAGTGATTTTCTCAAACTTGAGCCGCATGTTTAGTCTCAAGGTCTGATCACATTGATGTGGCTATTGTGAGTCCTAATCATAGCGCCACCAACTAGCAATAGGTGTGTCAATTCAAAATAGTCCACTTATATTTACCCACATAAATCCATGTGTACATTGTACACTGTTTTCTGAGAGCCAATGTAACGGTGGCGCAGTGGTGCTTCGCATCGCCATCGCTGCTTGCAGCTATATTAGATTTATTTTACCATTACATCAGTCTTAATGAGAAGTAACAGTCCTTGGGAACGTTATATATACTGCTATACTCATTAAACAGCATTATTTATCAAAAAAAGTATCTACATTTAAGACATTAAAGAAGTGTTCCAGTTTTTCTGAGATCTGCTGATGGCTTCCACAGACTTACGGGCCTAGTATGCCACCAGCAGCACCTGGCATTTACACTCCAGTGCAGTCAGGATACTCAGCACACTTTGGGTTTGGGCCCAGTCGTTGTGGCCCTACCAGCCAGTCCACAGGCTTTTCTTACATGGGAGGATGGGCTGGTCAGAACATGTTTGAGGTGCTGTGTTCAGACACGGTCATACGCTTGAACAAACACAGAGGGAACTTTTGCCATGACACATATTTTGATGGTAGGAAAGAAAGAACAGCTTGTTATATCAGAAGATAAAAATCTTGTTAATAATTGTTTTTCCTTGACAGATCTCTGAAATCTTGTATACCTTGTATGCCGCTGTTAAAGACACAAAACATTCGATTTATAATAATATATTCATAATTCAGATCAGGCATATTGAGACAAGCTCTTAATTTTCCTTTTTTACTAAAACAATAAACTTTATCATCAAATTCTATGACCATAACAGTTTTTGTGTAAATCCTATGTAAATGTCCATGTGAAACCCATAGGTTCACATCTAAAAACCCATAGAATAACACATACAACATGTGATGACATGTGAAAAACATGTGATCACTTGTGGGGAACATATGTAGTCTTGTTCGAATTCATGCGGCACCGCAAAAATGTTTCAAAACCACACGTTTCACATGTTATTACATATGATTACATGTATTTTTTATGTGAATTTGACGTGTCTTTTCTGTAAGTGAAAAGTGTCTAAAATTAAATTATTATTTTATATTTTTCAGATTTTATTGTTTGCCCTACCCCCTTCCCTATAATACATATAATACAATAATAATTAATATTTATTATATCAAACATGACTTATCTTTATTAGACTTTGTCATTTTTGGTCAGTGTGATTTTAAATTAGGGATGCAAATTCTTTTCATTATTTAAAATGTGTCAACCTGGAAAATAAAATTCTAATTCTAGTCACAAATTAGTGTCCCTAATTGAGTCCTTAAGGAAAATAATTCAGTTTAACCACTGGAAACAGCACATTCAGTCTATAATGAGCTAATTTCAATTTGCTGCACTTAAATTAGTGTGCTTAGACTCCTTGTTGAGAGTCTTCGTACACATTGCAGTCTTTTCGTATCCATTAAAATTAGCATATGGGCCTGTCAACACATCAGGGAAGTGTGCTGTAACGATGCCATTTAGCTCCACGGACGGCCTGCCCCTGGAATAAATGTGTGCCGCTGATGAATGCCCTCAGACCTCCAGCGAAGAGAGACACACACTGACATCTCTGCCCAGCCCTGATTCCACAGTTCACACTCAGAGGTTTCACAGTTTGTGCAGTTTCTAGAAAATCCTAAGAAAATATGAATTTGTACCATCATTTTTTGCTTAGCCCTATCATTTCATTTTTACAAACAATAGATAACATCATCATTTAGTCATCCCCAGGCTGTCACATGGCTGCCTGGGGAAACAAAAAATGTTCAACACCGAAACATTTTGAAGTAAAACAATATCAGCTAAATGTATGTTTTAAAACATGACAAAGATATGAAGATATGAAGAATATGAAACATGAAAAATATTAACTTGAGCATGTAACCCTTACGAATCATGAATGATACTCATATTATTTGACTTCTTGGTCAGATGTGTGCTATTATTTTACTAACTTACACATTTTGCCTATTGAAAAATTATTTAAATTAATTTCATAGATGAAAACCATATCACAGTGACGTGTTTTTTATAATGTAAAAAACTAGTCTAATCAATTTCTATGCTTTCATCAAAATAAGTTTATGAAATTATGGTCTAAAAAATAGTTGGCACTATAGAGCTGCACAGAGCTGCCATACAACAGATACAGCAGCCCTTTTATTGCAATGTGATTGTTTGTGATGTGTGCTGCGAGCAGATATTGTTGTGCAGTGGGGCACAGCAGGGCAAGCATCTATTGTCTAGGCTTGGTTTAAAAACACAAGGCTTGTTATCAATAACACGCAGCCTCTCTTCAAGCAGTCTGCTGTGACTGACAACCCAGCACACCTTACTTATAGATGAAATTTGACTAATATGTGTTCCTTTTGATGTTTAATGAAAGCACATGGACCATTTTCCGTGTGTGTGCTTGTGTGTGCGTGCGTGCATACGCTCATGTTTGTCAAGTTCTGTGCTTTGTCCTACACACTCAAATGCTCTTGTTTTTGCACATCACAGACCTTTTACCTGTATTATTTCACTCATTATTCACTCAGTCTTTCTAAGGCCATTAGTGAGTATGGTGTTTTATATATTTCGGGAGTTCTATACTGAATTAGGACCTAATTAACCTTGTGATCTGCATGTGGCAGCAAAAATAAAGGGAGACTGTGGTCCTGTGGCAGAGCACATCAGCCAGAAGGAATAGTTGCTCTCTGCCTCTTGCACTCTCTATGTACCTGCAGCATAAAAGTAAATGTGTAAGCCTAGGGCATCCTGTGATATTTCAACCATTCGTTCGCTATGACCTGGACTACATCTAAGTCAGTCTTGGGGGTCAATGACAGAGGATGGGAAAATGAGGAGAATACCAGAAAGAGAGCAAGCAGGAGAGAGAGCCTGGCTGCAAAATGCAGTTGAAATTTTAAGAGACACAATAAAAATTACATTGAAAGACAGATACTAGCCATTTATGTGTCTAAACAGGAAATGATCACAATTGACTTTGCGTCTTTGTGGTTTAAGCAGCGTATATTTTATAACAAAAGTGTTGTGCAAGAGTTATAGGCAATGTTAGCCCGCATCATTTATTAATATTAAAAATTACACCAGAAAAACTGCATCTTTTACACTAAGACTTGAAAAGCACTGATTCTTACTGCAACCTTGACCTTACATACACCAAAAAAACATCTATTGGGATTGACTTAATTTTTGTAATTTGCCTAATTTTGCACACAGTTTTTTTAAGTAGGCTAAATTTAATTAAATATTTTTGTGGCAAGTTTTCACACAGTTTTTTTTTATTAAATTGCACAAATTAACTCAAAAAATTAAGTAGACTAGTTGTTGCTTTTTCAGTGTACTGCATAGTACAGAAAGTGGTAAACTGGGATTTAGCCAAGATACCAAAGTAGAGAAAGTGAACTGTAGTTTTCAGAAAGCAGAGGACCATGTAGTGCATCTATATCTAATTACAGTCATCTCTCTGCTGTATTGTGTTATATTACCTTTCTTTTCATCCAAATTAAAACTGAGTCAATGTACTTTAATCCTGTCAGTGTGCTTATTAAAAACTTTACATATTCACAGCTCGGCAGGACACATCCTTAATGAGCAGAAGAGGACTCACTAATGGAGTTTCTCCTGTCCATCGCACAAACCAAGTGCAATAATGAGGCTCTAATAGAAGGAAACTGCTAGTGATTTCTATATTGTGCCAGTCAATAAATCAAATGGACAAGAGTGGAAGTTGAAGTGAAAAGCCTAAGTATTGATTCCATTAATAACTCTGTTGTAAAAGGTATATTTGTATTTACCAATTATAGAAATGCTCTGGACATCAGTATCATTCTAAAACAATTTAAAGCCATGATCCCATGATCCCACATCAGAACTGGTCTTGTAACACGTATAAACTTACTGACTGCAGCAACAAAATCCAAAAGGAAACCAATAGCATGGCTTAAAGTCAGAGGTGGACAGTAGGCTACTTATATTTTTATTTTTACTCTCAAGTCAATTGTTAAATATCTGTACATTATGAGAGTGCATTTTTCTTTGTATACTATTTATTATAAAGCATATCATATTTTTTACTCATAATCATACTTCATACTTTTTACTCCACTACATTCATACAATATTTTTTCTTCTTTTTAAAGGACCAGTGTGTATAAGAATAAGGAGGCTCTATTGATAGAAATGCAATATAATCTACATAACTAGGCTTTTACATAATAAACCGTTATGTTTGTTTTTATTGCCTTAGAATTGTCCATTTCTATCTATTTCTATCTACATACGTCGCGGGTCCCCCTTGACTTAGAAGTTGCCAGGTAGAGCAAACTGCTCTAAAAAACGTGTTTCAGAAATACGTTCTTCGGCAAAGATATAGTACTGCATGTCCAAAGAGTCTTCAGTTTTATCACATTTATAAGAGACAGATACAATATATAATTCTTTCCGAACAGTCGATCTCCTGGAGGCGTGCAGTGGGCGGACCAAAAATGCGAGCACACGACACATTATTGAATTATCCCTGGATACCTTTTGATTCACTATACGTTAGTGTTGTTTACATTATATGCACTTATGTGTTGATTGCCAATAAAACACAAACCTTTGTCGATGTTTCAGCTACCACCTGCTGCTCCGACTCATGACCGCCATCATTTACCACCGCATTAATCACAAATCCTGTGTCGTCTTGTTTATAGAGCATTTGTCACCAAAAAGATGTGAACAAACTTGTTGCCAGCAATCTCCAGCATCATCTCCACAGCTATGTATATATTCACTCTGTTCCCCCCATTGTTGTCTGGTCTCATCGCTGTTATCTTGTTAATAGTGTTTGTGAATAAATCTGTGTTTGGAAAATATCTCCATGTCTCCTGGTCTGTGGCTGTTACCTGACAAGAAAAAATAAATCTTTTTCGAGCAAGTTCTGTGCAGCGCTATGTACAATGGTCGTGCACATTTCTCTCGCTATCGTTCAGGTCGATGTGTGTGCGTGCGCTGTTCCGGGAGAATTGCCCATAAAGGAATAAGGCAAATTCGCTATGTAACAAATAGCCATGTTTGAAAAAACTTTCTGAATGTTTCATGAACATTGACAAAGTGCATCTGGCACAGAAAAACTCTGTCTTACGTCTAACTCATTTTTGACACTGCCCATGTGTAGCATGAGAATCCAGCAGGTTTTACAGTGCCCTTTAAGTACAATCTCAAATCTTTTTTTACTCAAGTATTTTTACTTTTAAAAGTGGGAAGTATTAGATTGTTATGTACTTAAATACTGTATCAAAGGTAAAACATGTATTCCTGAAATGTAGTGAATTGTGATATATAATTTATAATAGCCTATAGTAAAACACTTACATAAAGTACAAATACTTGAAAAATGTTTTTGAGTAAAAGTAAAAATACTTAAGTACTGTCCACCTCCAGACACCCCCTTATCAAAAGGTTTGGTCATGATACACTTCTCTATGATCATAGAATGACATACAGACATTTGTATTCGAATTTGCATAAAAATGTTGACCAATTCTATGGCAACAGCTTCTTTTTCAGCCTGACAATGCCTTTATGAACAAATTACTTTCCTAAAGAAATAGTTTGGTCTGGTGTGGAAAAAAACCTGAATAGCCTGCACACTGCTCCGACCTAAACCCCTCAAAACAGCTTTGGGATGAATTGAAAAAATTAACACTGCCTGACTTCAGTGATATTCAATATAAGCAAATCCAACTATGTTCCATAATCCACTCTTTTAGCAGGAAGGAAGGAAGGACCAACTCTCTAAAATGCCAAAGGGTTTTTACCCACTTGGGTATCCACATACTTACAGTGTACACTATAGAGATATACTTTACACATACTTTGCACATCTCGTCTTTTAGTAAACTATGTTTTTGCTGTCAGATTTTAACAGCTCTTAGAAAGCACTTCCCTATCACACTTAGAGTAATGGAGCCGTGCTCAGATTTTTCTCTGCCCCTTCAAGCGCAAAATACGAAATGCCTAGCTGACTGTTTGTACCTGATTCAATCAAGTGTGTAACATTGTATACCCATGGGCTACACGCAGAGAGGGGGAAAGCCGACTTGTGTTTTAATTAATATCATAATACTCTATTCTCAACAGCTAAGCCTGTGGCGTATGAGCTGTGACTTTATTTTTTATGTCTTGTAAACACTTTTAAGACAAAAGCAAAAATGCTTGAAGCCTTTTTCTTCTTCTATCTGGAATGATTTAGTTGTATTTGTTTGTTTTATGCTGGGTTTTATTCACTTCGTGAAAAAATTAAATAAGCCTAAATTGTAAACTAAATTATACTAGATTATAGTGACAGATTGTGGTTGAAAAATACAATATGTTAAAAACAGGCCTGTAAATACATATTAGCGGTAATATAGTTTGCATGCTGTTGTTCATTAGCATCATATTGTTTTTCTTTTTTTATCAGACAGAAAAGAAAAGTGACAAACAAAATATATGTGCAAAAACAGACAGACAGAGGGTGTGTGTGTGTGTGTGTGTGTGTGTGTGTGTGTGTGTGTGTGTGTGTGTGCGTGTGTGTGTGTGTGTGTGTGTGTGTGTGTGTGTGTGTGTGTGTGTGTGTGCGAGCGTGCATGCGCGGCTAACACACAGAGCACATTCTATTTAATCTACCTGCGTTACATTGGGTTTGGGCTATCAAGTCATAAAGTAGTAATAATAAATAAGCACTGAGCTAATATTTTTATGGAATATCTAACTAGAATTATTTGTTAATATTCAAACATTCAAATAGGGTTGCATATAAAGAGAACATTTTAGCTCCAAACAAAATGCATTTCAACATTTTGGACCAAAATTAAAGCCCGAAATGTTGCTCAAGAGAGGCATTATATTCTTATTTTTTATCAAAACGTAATGCAAACTATAAATTTGTAATTACTTGAGGTTAGTTTTACGCATCAAAAGATCAGGAGTGATTATTCCGGCCCTGGGAGAAGAGCTGTCTCCCTGTGCTCTGTCAAAAGGTCAATTATGGCCCGAAAGCGCCACATGGCTGACACTGACCTGGAAGGACCAGCCACAACCCCACAACCACAGGCACCATTGACTGGATCATCTAACATGCAAGCAGCCTGCAGCCATGGAAATCTGACATTTCTCCTTATTCAAATGAACACAAACAATATGCGTCTCAGCCCTTTGCCCAACCTGGGCCAAATATAAATGCACAAGGACAAGAGGACATTGTTGCACAGGCTTCTGAGCCCTCAGTGATGCAGTGTATACATGTACATGTTTAAATAAATATAAGAAGGGAAGCAAAATTTAACTTTACATGTTTTCTGAAGAAAGTTTGAGTGATGCTCGTGCAAAACTCATTGCCACTAAGTGTTGGGTATGTAACAATTTGTTTTTATTTCTGTGGTAGTGTTTTTTTCAAGAGGTTTTTAACTAAACAAGAACAAGCCATAAGATATGAGTCAGGTCTGTATGATGAACTTGCCCGAAGCTACCACCTTTACTAAATGTTTATGTATGTGGGCGAGCTTTCCATTTGTGGCTGTACACAAGCCTATGGTGTGTGTGTACCACTGTAAAGGCTTTTGTGTCTGGGGAGGGGGGTCTATGGATTAACCCCTGAAACACACAGATGAGGAAAAACCAAAGAAAGGTTATGCGTAACCTTGGCGCACCCCCTTTTACAGTCTCCCAACCCCCATGCACCCCCACCCCAAGACCACGCTCCATTCCCTGTTTCACCATTCGCCAGAATCAGCTTTTGTAATATGCCTTGGCTAAATCATACAGAGAGGTATTACAAATCACTAGTGTTGTGCACACAGAACCCAATCATTCCAGCCACCAAACACAAACACAAAGAAATGGATATGCAATGAAAAATGCAGAGGAAAAGGTATTTTTCACATTCTAATAAAATGGTAACACAAGGGCTCCATATATATCAGATTGGTTGTGTGCATGTAGCCCTGGGCCACGCACAGCAGGCTGATATTAGTTTTAAATACAGATTGCAAGCAATAAAGCAGCAGATGGGTCTGTTCCTGTTGTACAAACACATCTCCTTTTCTCTGAGAGAAAGCTTTAATCAAAGAAAATAAATGAATGTACTTGTTTGGCTCTGTCAACTGTAAACTCGTATTGATCTTACAAATTAAATTTGTTCGCACTGATCAATCAAACACATTATCTCCTTGTTTTTCTCTTTCTCGTGCAGTCTATTGCCTTTCCATACAGTCTATTGACAGTTACACAGGCATTTCCTGAGGCATCACAGGCATGGAAGCCTCTAAGTGAAGTGGATTTCTGGCAGAGTGGCCACAGGGTTGTTAAAGTCAGCCACGGACATAAGCATCAGTACTTAAAGGTAATGGAGTTACACCATGGCTAAACAGCAGGAGCCTGAGGTAGAGCTAAATTCTAACGCATCTACAAACGCGTCTTCACCCCTGATGCTTTCCGTTTTCTAACCCTCAACTCCCCATGCCTTAAGCCCGCCAGCTGGCATACCTTAGTACTTGGCAGGTCAAAAAAGACACCAGAGTTAAACCTATATGGGTTGTGTTACCCATTCTCAAGTATCAGCAGAGAGCAGCATTCCACCAGGGACACTTCACTACAATCAGTTCATTTTGGCTTTCTTCCCACAGACATGATCAGCTGAATAAAGAGGAAGGAAAGTTTTTTAAAAGAACATATATTGTTTTAGACAGGCCAATGTCCAAATCATTATTAAATGTGTCCCATGGGTAAATGGAAAGAGAGGTTTGCACTACACCGGCTCTAGAGACGCTACAAAAATAATCCACTTATAAATGTTAGTAGGAAGAACAACCATGTCTCTGAAGGCAAGTGGGTCTGTTCAGAGCAAAAACACAAACTGATACTTATACTAGAAATAAAAGTAATACTGATACTGAAAAAGGGTCCCTTGTCCTTGAAGGGCATGGCTAAGTGGGAAACTCAATGAGATTTTTAAAAAACTCTTTGTAATTCCTATTATAATCAATTAATGTACCAATTGAGTTTTGTCACATTAAAAAAGCTGTTGTTTTTATCATTTAGTCCTTGTTGTACTTTCGTTTGAAAGCCCCCTTTGCAGAAAAGGCAGAGTCACCATGCTACTTTGTAATATAGGAAACGTCGATCAAATTCAGTGAATATGAACAATTTAGCTACAAATTCATCATAGCAACTTACCAAAAGAGATGCAATGTAAGAGAAAAATTAATAAACAATCTTTAGGCTACAGTGAGATTTTTTAAATACTTTTCTAATTTTCATTATTGTCTCATTACAGTAGTTACCATTCCTTCAGTATAGCCTAACTTTCTTAGCAGGGAAATATTAAGAAGCTGTTCACCTGCAAAGAGCGGCATATGTGATGCTTCAACACGTGTTGCTGGTGTACTTGTCTAACTTACTTTAAATTAAGCAGATTCTTTAGAAAGACCAGTATTAGTAAACATAATGCTTCCCTAAGGGTAAACAGTAATTAGTCTGATGTTAAATGCTTAAATGTATGGTTATGTCTTTATTTACTCAAAAGCGGGCTGGTTAAAGATGTCCCTCAGGCCTTCACTACTTTACTGTTTTGTAACAGGATCAGATGTTGTATTATATGTATATAAAGAGCATGTAACTCATTTAACACAGTTGTCTCCAATCCCAAAGAAACTGAAGCATGGGTGGAAATTACGTAAACGTTCTAGTACAGATTATTTCAAGCATCAAAAATATTGGCAATTTTCCTTTTTGCCATTCTATTCTTTTCTTCCTCTCCCTTGCGTCTTCTAGTTTCTGCCTCTATCACAGCTGCTATTCATAAGATGTCTAAATTTATTGCAGAATAATTCTGAGGGAAAAGAGATAAAAGGTTTCTGAATAAAATATGAGGAACAGGCTGTAAATTGTGGCAATGCATATCATTTCATTCAAACGTAGGACGCAATTACCATCTGCAACGCTCATCAGCCTTTCCTTTATGGCTTAATTATATGTTTAATGCTATCAGATCAGAGAAAGGGCACAACAGATGAATGAGGCAGAGGAAGAAAAGATTCCACAACAAGACAAAAGCCAGACGAAAAAGTAACATAAAGAAGAGAATTGATTTCATTTACTGCCAAAAGGGGAAGTTAATTTGGACACGTTGTGTTCTCATCTCCTCCGTTGTGTGATAATAAAAAGTCATGTTTGGCAATAGGCTTCATACAAATTGAGTCAAGTTGTTGTGAAACCAGAATCTATTAAGTAGTCAAACCTGTATTCCTTTCATAAAAGAGTAAAAATACAAATGTTAAAAAAGTATTTTTTAGAAATATGATAGTATTGATTAAGTTGGCATTTTTGGGGGAAACTCCTGTACATAAAACATTATGGATTTGTTTTAATTCCTTCAATGAGCAATTCAGTCAATCTGATTGATAAAATTTCTCAGCAATATGTAGTTATTTGATTTCACATTTATTTTTTGATACTAAATTTTTGTCAGTTTTCTTTAACAAATTGGTCACAACATCTTTTAACTAATGATTTTATGTTCTGCATTAAAGGAATAGTTTACCCCAAAATAAACTCACCTTTGAGTTGTTCCAAATCTGTATACATTTCTTTGTTCTGATGAACACAGAAGCTAAGAATGCTTGTAACCAAAAAGATCTTAGACCCCATTCACTTCCATAGTAGGAAAAATTACTTTATATATATTTTTAAACACAAAATAAAATATTTTGAAGAATATAGGACAGCAAAAAGTTCTGGGGCACTTTTGATTATCATTGTTATTTTTCCAAGAACTGTTTGGTTACAAGCATTCGTCCAAATATCTAATTTATGCAGGTTTGGATAGTTACTAGAGAGAAAGTAATTAATGACAGAATTTTTATTTTTGGGTGAACTATCCCTTTAAAACAGGAGTCAGTGTGAGGCTTTAGGCTGGCCACAGGGCATGTTTGTTGCCAATACAGCTATGTCCAAACTCTGAAGTGCTGTTCCGCGTGCATTACACACTGACATTTAACACTGCTGCCATGCAAACACCTGCCTCTGCTGACAGAACAAATCACATGTAGTCAGTACAGGACTTTACTAATAATCATAACACCTGCAATTATGTTTATTTGTTTCCATTTAAGGTGTCATTCTGCTACACTGTAAACATGTTTTGCTCTTCATGTGGTACACTCTTCATGAATGCTTCATGATGCCATAGAAGAACCATCTACGGCTCAATTATTCCATAAATATAAAAAGAACTGTTTGATTCACAAAGTGGATTTTTTTTCTATAGTGGATAAAAGTTCTTATCTTAGTGGATAAAATGTTTTTATTTTATTGCATCTAAAGAACCTTTTGTAGCACATTTTTAAGAGTCTAAAGTTAACATAATAATTTATTTTATATTTCTAATATAGACATTATATTATAACTATTAGAATTAGTTAGAATTAGTTTAAACCAATAAAAGTAATTTTTAAAGATCTGTAGGTTAGCCATATATTTAATGTGAGGTTTAATGTCATTTATACAATTATTCATACAATTATTTATTTTATATAATGAATAATATTTGGTAACTCTTTATTTGTTAAAGCAAATACAGACACGATCAAAACATGAGATGTCTAAACACGTCAAAAACAAGGAGAGAGACAGTATATCTTTATGAAAGCATAAGATTATACAGCAAACACAATGGACATATCCAATAAAAGCTAAGCAAATTATTAACAATAAATAGACATCTTCTTGGTTAAAACATGATACAAAGTATTGTTCCTTGCATTCCAATATTTGTTCTAAAAATTATAGAAAGGTGAACTACTGCACATTCAGCATATAACATTTTACAATTTCACATTTACTGCATTTTTAATGCTTCGCCCAGGGTAAATTGCTATTCTTTTTATTTTTTATTTATTAAAATACTAAAAAATAACTATTAACAGTTAGCTAATCTAAAATTGCATTTGAATGTACAAGTATTCTGTATTGCAAGGTATTTCTGAGCAATAACATCTCATTGTAGTCATTTGGGTTTTTAACCAACGATTTATAAGGAAAGCAAAGTGTAATTGTATACCACAGCGCCGTGGCATTAAAAACAACTACACTGCATTAAAAGAACTAATGCGCCATCTAGTGTCAAAATAGTGTTTAGCAGCTATATATATATATATATAAATATATTACATTTTATATATTATACTGTATGTTACATTTTTGAACACATCCGCTGGTATTTATTGCTATTACAGTGTAGAAGTAATAACTACATTTACATACATTTACGCATTTGGCAGACGCTTTTATCCAAAGCGACTTACATTGCATAATGGCTACTAAACATTTGTTTCTAAGTATGTGCAATGGGATCGAACCCATGACCTTGCCATTGCTAGCGCCATGCTCTAACCACTGAGCTACAGGAAAGCCTACTAATTCAAACTAATAATTTTCAATAAAATGTGATCATATTTCATTATATACATTGGCTTGACATTTTTGTACCCCCATCCCCTCTACACACACCCTGTCTGTCACTCACACTGACTGACAAGGATTCAGATGGGCTAGGTTTGTCCCTGCTCACAAAAGAATGATTTACATAATTGAGTCTGGGTCCTGTTAAAAAACTACAGCAATAGACATAATAGATGCTCCATCTACAGGCCCAAACATTGCAATCCAGGACTAATTAAGAAGTATCTGGAGATACAGGGATGGTAGAAGACTAACAACAGCCATTACTACAGGCCAATTCATTTATTTGACTGCGGCAGCAGCAGAGGGGGACATGATCGCTCATTACAGCTATTTACAGCCAATTACAGCAGAAGGAAATAGCATACAGATTTCCCACCCAGTGCCATAGCAGTTGCAGGGAGTGCAAAAAGGAAGTAATTGATTTCAAAATAATAGTTTGAAAGGTCTTCCTGATGAGTGCCATCTGTCCAAACAAGCTGTACATTTAGTAAAAAATGCAATCATAATTAATTAAAGCCTTAACAAATTGCATACATCATAGTTAACATGAGCAGATAGTACTGCAGGAAATGTTATGAAACAAATTAGCTTCAACAATGAAAGAAAATGACTTCACATAACTAAATATTACAGTAATTTCCACGAGCCATATTTCTTAATGAATTCTCTCATTAATTTAATTCACACATTGTGCATAATTTGAAGCGGGGAAATGTCATTGGGTCAGATTTAACCATAGCCATGCTGGCTGTCGGTTTCAACAAGAGACACATTAGCTAAACATGACCTCTATGCAAATTAAAGACCAACTGTTGTAATTTTAATTCCAAGGCCTAATTAGCATGTTATAAAGACAAGACGCATAATCGTTCGGCTCAACTCAGGACATGCCAGAGACACTTTTGCAGGCACTAAAAATATCTAAATTAAGAGCTGTCTATGATACAGTCGACAGGCTCATTACAATAAAAGATGTTCACCGTAATGGCATCTTACACAATTATATGCCCTTAAAATAAACAGGCAAAAATTCTAAATCTATTATTGCTTGTTGAATCTCCAAACTTAGCTATGATAATGTAAACAATTTTGAGATTATTATTTCTATTTTAAAACATATCTCAGGATTTACAATGATTGTGTGAACAGTCAAAGTGAGTTAATGAAATTTGATTGGCTAATGAAGAAACAGTATGGTAAAAGGCACTGTGGGTATTGTCTTGGTGCTGGAGGGCTGACCTGAGGCAAATCGATTTTAAAACACTCCAATGAAAGAATATCCTGCGGGACTATAAGGCCACATGCCCAGGGAACCACTATCCCATCTGACAGCAAATGTCGACATCTCTCCTTAAGGGTTTTAATTTAGTAATATGATTGCCAAATGAGGATTGCCACTACAGAGCAAAATATTCATTTTCAGATTTTGATTAAAGATTATGAAGAATGACCCCCAAGCATTAAACATTTTAAATAAAAAACAGCAATATTCCAAAAAGCCTTTAGTCTGTTTTGAACTGGAATAAACACAGTTACTGTTTCAATAAAACAGGTTTAACCAGACACTCTGCATTTAAAGTTCAACAGAAGAGCACATACTGTATATATAGCCTGGTTCTTAATCCTACTTTTACATCAGGTGGCAACATGGCATGACATACATACCATGGCACAAAACTTTCATGAACAATGGTACATGTCAAGAGTTTGGGCACATTTGTCTTATACATAGATGCTTGAAATCAGTTTTGTAGACAAGCAACAGTATTGTCTACTATAACAGAAAAAAATAATTTAGTGTTATTTGTTTAGCACCTTCAAGGTGCTTGATTTAGCAGAACTCTAACTGAGCAGTTGCATATACATCACATTAAAAAAGTGCATGTTGATGTAGGTATCAGTCTACTACTACCAATAGCCTATCCATAAACGTACAATGGTTTATGGTGTCAAATTATTGTACACTGTACCATAGCCTACCCATACGTTGTTCTTCATTTTTCTTAGAACATATACACTGCTTTCTAAAGATGAAATTGTATGGCCACACCCTGATCAGAAATGCATTTGTCAAAAACATTGCTTCAAACAATGACACGTAGTCACAGACACGTGTAAAACAGGGCAGGTCAAGTCGGGACTCCAGCAGGATAGTAGCGATAGGAGGCTGCCTTGAAGCCGCTGGAGTACATTGAGTGTGCCTCGTAAGTGTGACCCACGGAATTGATGGGATTATCGACACAAGCGGATACATCTCTGCATGACATCAAGACTGTAGCAGCATGCATGCGATTACAAACTTTTCGACGTGGATCTCATGAGGAAGTTTCACAAAGCGCGAGTGTTCCACGCTATTATGTGTTCCGCTCGCGCTTCTTAAGGGATTTAATATGACTGATCAAGTATGGATATAATATGAGTCTAAGCACCAAAACGCTTACGTGTGCCAGGAGAACAGCTTGACGCAGATCGGACAACACAAATGTTGCCACGCAGTCGTGTTTGAGTGCATGGAGTTTACTGGAGGACTGCCCCTCTATGGCTATACACACACATTTCGGGTTTATTGACAACTTTCACTCGCCAAGTTTCACTTTCAATTTGTCTATAGCCTACCACAGCAAATATGAACAAAACGAACATTGTTTATATTGACAGGTAAAACAAAACCAAATCCCGTTATCATTCTCGCGATAGCGATGTGTCTAACCATATGACATATGGCTCTGGTTTTTATTTTGTAAGATGTTGTTAAAAACGATTACGTTTTTAACAGTAATTTTCTCATTGACTCACGTGCTTAACAGTAATGTGTCACTGGGTTTAAAAACATTTAGAGTCTGAAAAACACTGCAAACAAAGTTTATATGTATATGTTTCTGTCTGTGACTGTTTTGTTAATGTGACACTTAAGTAAGTTTAATATAGTAGGCTAAAATGAAGTTTCGGAAGTATTTGAGAGGCAGTGGAAGGGTTCTGGCATTTGTGTTCGTCGCCTCTGTAATCTGGTTACTTTTTGATATCGCAGCACTGAGGATATCCATTAATGATGTAAATCAGGATCTCAAAGAGAGAGAGTTTGCTCAGAAACAGGGAAGAAGTAAAGACAATATAGATGACATGGGGTTTAAACATCCTCTGCAAGTAGTAAACATGGAAAAAAGGGCATTTTTTAAAAAGGGCAATAGGCTTGATAGAAATGTTAATAATGTGTACAGAAATTGGCCAAAGGCAAGGCCAGAAACCCAAACTTTTGTACAACAAGACAACCATTTGAATCCAAAGTTCAATGGCGGGAAAGCTTTTGTGAAACATAAAGAAGCAATTAATCAAAGCAATGTGCATATAACCATGAAATCAGTAATGAGAGAAATCATCCCTGAACAAAGCGGCAAAACAAATACTATGATTATTGTCAAAGCGAACAATGTGTCCGAAATGAAAAAGGACAAAGGACATAATGACACAGTAGTTATGTCACTTAGTGATGTTGGTTTGCATGAGAACTTAGTCAATAATTTGCTAAAACCTGAAAATAAACCAGAAAGCACTATTGACAGTACAGAAAAACATTCTTTCAACAAAACTAAAACACATTTTATGCAAAAAACAAGTGAAAAAAACCTTCAAGGACTATCAGAGGAAGCAGTAATGGTATTTAACTCTACCAATGTAAGGATGAGAAGATCAGGTGGGCTTCATAAGATCATTGCTCTTGATGTGACTGACCAGCCCAGAGACCCACAGGCCATTGGTCAGTTTGGACAGCCTGCAAAGGTCCCCAAAGATAAAGAACTTGAGAGCCGAAGACGCTGGAGTGAAGGACATTTTAATGTTTTCCTGAGTGATCAGATACCAGTAGACAGGGCCATCCCAGACACCAGACCCCATTCGTGAGTATTAATGTCCTGCAGATTATGGCCGACTCTTTAAATGGAAAATTATGCCAATTTACACAACAACTCTTTGTCTTGTTTTGTAGATGCTCAGAGAGCCTTGTTCATGATGACCTACCCTCTACCAGTGTGATCTTCTGCTTTGTGGATGAGGTTTGGTCCACTTTGCTACGTTCTGTACACAGTGTACTCAACAGGTCTCCTCCACACTTGCTAAAGGAGGTAATTTTGGTGGATGACTGCAGCACCAAAGGTATGATTAAATAAATCTATTGTAATTATACACTTTTGTATTATTTTTAAATGCATTTAATCATTTTAGTTTATGTATCACAGGCCTGCATGATGGTAATTCTGTACTTTATAGTAACACATATTGGCATACAATGTCACTCAAAAGTATTCTATTTTCATATCAAATTATAAAAATATGATATCTGCATTTAGCCATGATTAATTTATAATAGCACTATTTGTGAGATAAACTAAATAGGTTTGGCTAGTCATTTCATCTTACAGTTTTTTCGACTGAAAACACAATTCACCATTTTCTCACAACTAACATTATCTTATAGCTTGCCTTTACATAATTATATTGGAAATCAGAAATCATTTTGCAGGTTCTGTTTTACATCATAAATAGAAGGGTGACATTACGCCTTTTGAAAAACTACTTTACAGTTCTGTAAGTGATCTACAGAAGATAAATATTCAAAGGATGAACTCTCTAAGCAATAAAATTGTTAGTCTTCTACAACCAAGTCGACCTGCAGCAATCCCTTTCTTTTTACGGCGCCGGGAGAACCAAATAAGTGACACGCACTCAAGGGTATATCTCAGTTGATTATCATTTAATATTACATAAACAGAGGCTTTTATTCAACAATGCATCCTTGAGAAATGGTGCAAGGAGTTTAAGCAAATCACAGACAGTTTGTCTCATCCGTTATCAGAATGGAAAGTACAGGCCCTCAGATGGCAGAGACAAAAACACGTATAAAGTTAATTATAGGCAAATAACAATTCAAAATTTAAATCATAAGAGCCATTTATATTTAACAAAAATAATAGTAGATTATTGATTGTATGTTGCCACATAACTTTATCTAATTGTTTTACCATGGTAACTTTGGTAATAACAGGAAAATATAGCAACTGTGTGAAATATATATATATATGGGGGTGGTTTCCCAGACAGGCATTAGCTTAAACCTGGACTAGGCCTTAGTTTAATTGGGAAATTTAAGTAGTTTTAACAAACATACCTTACTAAAAACATTACT
Organism: Oreonectes daqikongensis; assembly: GCA_026939265.1. NCBI lineage: Eukaryota > Metazoa > Chordata > Actinopteri > Cypriniformes > Nemacheilidae > Oreonectes > Oreonectes daqikongensis. The sequence goes on along the minus strand of JAOTQM010000130.1, from coordinate 996,336 downwards.
TGTGTGCATTTTGAGACAACACAAAGTCACTGATGTATATTGAGATATGTCAGTGCAAAATGTTTTCAGTTTGGACAGCTCTTACATTTTTTTTAGTCTAGGATTAGTCTAATCCCTGTCCAGGAAACGACCCCATAGTTATCAGTGTTTCTGTCCAAATGTTTGAATGAAAGTTCAACTATGAAATTGCTTACATTTTACATTTACGCATTTGGCAGACGCTCTTATCCAAAGCGACTTACATTGCATTATACATTTGTTTCAAAGTATGTGCAATCCCTGGGATCGAACCCATGACCTTGGCGTTGTTAGCACCATGCTCTTACCACTGAGCTATAGGGAAGCCTTTCAACTGTGCTCTGGGTAATCCTATGCACATGTAATGAAGTTTGTCATGTATTTCATCAGGAACCCATCCAATTCAGGGAGGAATAAATGTGTTTTAAAGGCGTCATCGGATAAGCACTTTCAACAAGTTGACATGATTTATTAGTGTTTTTATGAAATGTCTATAACATATTTTGCTTAAAAACACTCAATGGCTATGTAAACAACCCCCTTTTACCTTGTCAAAAACAGCTATGCTCACAGCAACCCGTTTTGGTGTATGTCTCTTTAAATGATGAGTTGTTGTGCACCCCAACCAACGGCTCTGACTCCACTCCTCTTTCGTCCGGCATGTCAACACATATGTAGTGCTCACATGGCAATTGTTTAGCTAAACGATATTTCCTGAACTCCTCCGCTGTTAGTTTAGTTTAAAACGTCTCAAATCACTCGTCCTCAGACTTAAAAATCCATCACAGCAAACGCTCACATGTGTATAACTAACGTTACGTGGCTAAAATCCACGGAATCTGTGCCTTTAGATCTCAGCGCAATTCTCTGGATTTTAGTGCTTGTCATTGACAAGTAAGTTATAAACACACACAATGTGAGCCCAATACTAGGGCTGTTTGCTGTGACATATTTGTATAGCCTGAGGACGAATGATGAGATGTTCAAAACAAAACTAACCACAGTTAGTTTAAAATAACTTTATCTCACCAGTCATTAGCAAAACAATAATCATTAGTAACAGCTAGCCGCAGCTAAACATATCAACACACATACTGTATTAACATACATATAGCCAAACTCCATGTGCTTATTTGCCAAAAAGCATATAAATATCATCATTGAATATTCTATTTAGCCCGTGAGTGATTTAGCTCCCCTTTCTATCATGTGCAAACATGATCCTTTTATACACTCTTGTACATTCAAGTCAATTCGGACTGTTGATAAATATTACCTATATGACTTATATGCTCCCTCGTTGATGAACAGCTAATCCTGCTTGTACTGTGCCAGGTTGATAAAGCACCCCGGCTTGAAGTTATTTGCGCAAACAAGCAGGTTTTTACTTATGGTTTCTGCGTGATTTCCACTAAAAATAAAATAAATCCACTCCTATCTTGTCTCCTCTGAGGCTTACATTTTGCATGTTTTCAACGAACTTTAGCCATGACGTCACATACACCGCTGTCACTTGTGAAAACAACAATGGCGCCAGCGCCGTGTGTGGAAAGGTGTAGATTAAAGGCGTAGTAGGCGATTTGGAAAATGCTAACGTTTGCCTGCTAGCAGTGCAATCATTCGATCCCTCCTCCTTGCGAATCACCATCCAAAGCCACGCCTCCTCCGAAAACACATGAGCGTGCACAGACTAAAAGCTTTTTCAAAAACTGTTTTTTTTTGTTCCTCCTCTTGAACTGCCACTTGCGGCTGGTTTAGAAGGATTTTCAGGTGCTTGCTCTCTGTCTGCCATTGTCCCGCTGCCTGCACATATGATGTATGATGTCTGCGTGAACAGGGTGCGCAGTGGGATACAAAATACGTTGACTGAAAATGTGCACATGACCTATAATTACCCTCGGACCGAGGGCAATGATTGGGCAAATGTTCTTTTTTCCTACGCCTTTCACAGACGATATATAATTAGAAAAATACCAATGTTTCACTTTACTTATTGATTGCTATCAGGATGTTAAAAGAGTTCAAACCAGCATGACAAAAACTATTCTGGACAGAATTGCCTACTCTGCCTTTAAGAGGCGTTAACATTATAGTAAGAGCCCCTTTCTATGTCACAAGGGGAGCGATATCTGAACGGCTCGATTTCTCACATGCTTGCAAAGAAAGGCTCACCAAAACAAACTTACTGGGAAGTTTTCTGAGTTGGTAAGCTGTGTAAGGAAAGCAGATGAATTGACCAATCCAGGTAAAAGCAATTCCAAGAAATGTTTCTAAACATTAGAAATGTATGTTGAAACATTTTCTAAAGACTGTTAACTATGTAGTACTGAGTTTTTGGAGTAAAAATTTCTTTTTTACCCGTTTTCTGGATTTCTTGGGGCCTTCCTAAAATCATGTCTCGATGATGCACTAGAGCCACCTACAGTACAGTAGCATGCGTGGCTCCTCCCCACTGATGCTATTATATCAGCGCATATAACAGCATCAGTGGATCGCCTGCTCAGTGCACAGCAATGCCAACTCTCTCAACGATCCAGAAATGACAAAAGTGCCTTGCGATCACGCGCAGTGATTCTTCTCCATTCTTCGCGCCAGCGTTACAGTTATTTGCTGTGAGATTTGTTTGGGCAGAGTGAGAGTGTAAGATAGAGCCTGGAAGTGTGTGTCTCACACCAAATTTCTGGTCGTCCAATTAGCAGGAACTATCCCTTTCCAACAGAATACCTACATTTTCCGGTTCGACTGATTTGGCATTGTAATTTCTGATTAGTTATTTTGTTTTCGGACTTGTCGTTGTGCTTTTGGACTTGTTATTGTGTTTTTCGGAATTGTTGTTGTGTTTCATGGTTTGTTATTTTGTTTTTAGAATTGATATTGTATTTTCAGATTTGTAATTTTGATTTTTTTCTGTTGTTTTCAGATTTGTTATTAGTTTTGCAATTTGTTGTTTTGTTTGGCACCTTACGGCCACGTTATTAATTCTGATAAAGATTGTGCATGTTTGAATTCAAATTATCCCATAAAGCCCTTATACTGGGGGTTGAGAGTGGCCATGGTTTCAGCACTGACAGTAGACACCCCCACAACATCAGTAGTGTAATGCTTTGTTTATAATCACAATACCCTGTGTCATACCCTAAAATTAAGGTGACAGGTGAGCAATGCTTCAGCAGCATTTCTCCTTAGCTCACCTCACTTTTTGAAGGCAGCGAGTAAAGAATTACATCCTATAGCTGTCAGTTCACCAGCAATGCCTGAGCTGGCTTATCAAAAACTAGGAAGTAACCGTGCAAATGGTCAGTTATTGTTTACTGTAAGGCTGTATAAGTCATTTTAAATTTTTATTCAAATTACAGTGCTCACAATGCATATGGTTTTAAAACCCTTAGCAAATCTTCCCATGCCATAAATTGTCTAGCTATATACATTGTTTAATGCAAATTATGTGGTCATTGAATAACTTTGTAATTGAATATTGCATACCAGTGTATCAATCATTCTGAGACAGATTTAGGGATCATTTCCACCTGTCATATTTTCTATTCCATCTATAAGTTTGATCATTTCCTCCAGTATGTGACTACACAGCCTGGGACAAACTGACCATCTGGATCCTGTTTTTTTTTACCTCACTTGGCTGACCCCCAATGTACAAGCATCACATACAATAGTTGGACTTTCTGTAGAATCCTAAAATGAGATTAAAATTGTGACACAGAAATACATTTAAGTTTTTAATCCTAGATATCTTTGTTTTTTTCTGTCTGTGTTCAAGACTACCTCAAGGAGCAGCTGGATGTGTACATGTCTAAGTTTCCTAAAGTACGAATCATCCGTCTAAAAGAAAGACAAGGCCTCATTCGAGCCAGAATGGCTGGAGCTGCTGCCGCTACAGGTCAGTCACATTCAGTTCCATTCAGTCTGCTTCATTATAACAAAGGCAAAGCTTCTTTCTAAACAAGAACTAGCGAGGAACAATAAAACAAGTCTTCCTGTAGTTTATTGCTTTAGAAGTGCTAAGTTATGGGTTTGATTCCCAATAACACACATGGTAAAATGTATGTAATTTTTTAAAATGTAACAATGTTATTTTACTGTCTCTGTCATACAATAACAGTTTTTGCTTATTTTTGATCATTTGGGACATATAGCATATCATCTCTGTAAGTCCTCAATGTTCTTTCTGCAGGTGAAGTCTTGACATTTCTGGATTCTCACATTGAGTGTAACGTAGGATGGCTGGAGCCGCTCTTAGAAAGAGTTTACCTGGACCACAAAAAAGTTGTCTGTCCTGTTATTGAGGTCATCAGCGATAAGGACATGAGGTAATGAAGTACTGTGGCAGCCCCATGGTACTGTTTCATTACTATATTATTTTAATAGTAATAAAAAAAACTCGACCCAAGTTCGATTCCAGTTTGACAGTCCTTTGCCGGTCCCGCTCCCCTATTTCTGCCCAACACTTTCGTGTCTGCTCTCTACTGTCCTGTCCCAATAAAGGCAAAAGCCCATAAAACATAATAAAAAAAAAATATATTTAAAAAGAATCTTAAAAGACTCAAGCTTCTGTGCAGTGAATGATTTCTTAGCTTCACTGAACTGACTAAATTAATTCACTAAAAAGTAAAAACATCCTTTTTCCTCTTTTTGTTTATGCAGTTATATGATGGTTGATAATTTCCAAAGAGGGATTTTCAGATGGTCACTGGTGTTTGGCTGGAGCGCTCTGCCAGAAGAATATATCAGAAAGAATCAGATGAAAGATTCAGACCCCATCAGGTAACATTAGACTTTTGTGGCATACTAACTTAGATAATGATTTCAGGCAAGCTGCTTACATTACCTGTTTCTCAAACAATTTAGTTATTTTTAGTCTAAAAAACAGTTTCATTTTACATGGTCACCCTCCTTCTTTAAGCAGTCATGTTGAGATTGCATAATTAGCTCTATCTTGCAAATTACTACTACTACTACTATTATTAATAATAATAAATTTACAGTGTCAGTCAACAGTGATGCCCCACTTTGGACGACTAATCTTTAATGATCTCTAATGATCTCTTTTCTTCAAATATTTAAGATGTATTTTTAGGGTTCAAATTTGAGAAGATTTTAAATAGGCTTAGCAAAAAAAACAACAACAACACATGTCTAAAGTTTATAAAGACAAATAATCTACAAAATATTACCATTAGACAGGATTGACAGATTACATAAAACAATGTAAATAAACACATAACAGATTAAATTGTAGCTATTGTTGCCTTATTTTCTAAAGCTTTTTGTTTTATATGCATTCTTTTGTATATTTGAATAAAACCTGTATTTCCTGATATGCTGTAGTTTTTGGCCACTAGATGGAGCTGTCACCACATATTTGCATACCAGCCCCAGTTTGGTGACAGTGCCATCTGTGGTAACAATGACACATACCAAGTTAATTTTCAGCAAAGAATTGCCGAGATAGATTCTTTTTGGCACAACTACCCATTGATTGTTGTTTCAATTAATTTTACAACTTTGGTTACTGATCGACTCTTTATGCCCCAAGAAATCTTAATTCAACATCATAATTTTGATTTTCATCAGATGATTCATACAAAATGTTGTGAAAATCAGATGACACCTAATAAGAAAACTAAAGGATATAATAAATACCATTGTTTATGTTTTAGGGGAATCAACCTATGACTGACTTACTAATAGCTAACTTTGCATATTGCACTGGGATAGCAAATAGTATTTTAACACTGAAAAAATTACACACTTCACCTTCAATAGTCAATAAAAGGAAAGTCAATAGAAATTCTTCTATTAAAGTAAACTCTGTTTAAATAAATTATTGCACTCAAGCCAAACATATACAAAAAATATTCTTAGTGCACATTTGGGATGGTATTCTTCTTGTTATGTTTTTTATGTTTTCACAGGTGTCCTGTTATGGCAGGTGGCCTTTTCTCTATAGATAAGAAATATTTTTATGAGCTGGGGGCATATGACCCAGGCCTGGATGTGTGGGGAGGTGAAAACATGGAAATCTCTTTCAAGGTAAACTAACAATAAATGTATTACCAATGTTATTTGCCATTTTAATCGGAAAATAAAAATAGTATGTACTTTAAATAAATGTGTCAATTCATGTGTAGTAGCAATGTGTAATGTGAAATTTGTGCTGTAGATCTGGATGTGTGGTGGTGAGATTGAGATTATCCCCTGCTCTCGTGTGGGCCACATTTTCCGTGGTGATAACCCTTATAAATTCCCCAAAGACCGTGTGAAGACAGTTGAAAGGAACTTGGCCAGGGTAGCAGAGGTGTGGTTGGATGAATATAAAGAGGTCTTCTACGGTCATGGCTACCACCACCTGCTGGACAAAAGGATAACTGATATAGGGAATTTGACGGAACAGGTTAAACTAAGAGAAAAACTCAAATGCAAGAGTTTTAAATGGTATCTGGACAATGTCTACCCAGATCTGGATGCCCCTTTGGTCAAGGCTGATGGATTGGTGGGTGGATACCATTGTCACTACATAAGAGTATTTTCTTCACTAAATTGTGTTTAAATCAGATCATTGCATTTCTTTAGACACTTGGAGTTAGAATGCTCTGAATCACTAAATAATTTACATTTTGACCTTTTTACTGTCCTCCTTAGATATTTAATGTTGGGACCAGAAAATGTTTGATCTTTCAAAATGGCATTCTGTCTTTTGACAAATGTGATCTATCAAATAAGGTAAATTAAAATAAAATAATATTGTCTGTTTAAAATATATAATCCATTCTGCAGTGTAATCTTGCACTATGAATGCTCAGTATCGATATATGCTTGTATTTTCTTTCTCTAGAGTCAGCACTTCAGTTACACCTGGTTAAGGATGCTTCGACACAACACTTCCTGTGTGGCTCCCCGGGAAATGAATGCGATCATGGAACCATGTGACAACATCAAGCCACACCTACGCTGGATGCACAAGTCTGATAAAGTTTTGGTAAGTACTGGGCAAAATTTGATCTCTAAGGAAAGTGTGGTGGTCTGTTCATGTTCACATAAAATTGGAACTATTTTTATCAGCGCATCGCAAGGGGGGTGCGAGGCCCTGTGTGAACCTGATGTGCGAGGCCCTCTGGATTAGAGAATGGCTTTTTGCGGAGGTTTAATGATGATTTAGGTTGATTCTCAAAGAAAACGCGCACTGTGTCTGTTGCTATACGAACGCAAGTTTCACATGTATCTGATGGACAGATAAACCGCGCTCTTTGTTGTTAATGTTGTGGATATTTCATCAAATGGTTTGCTTCAGTTTAACTGCATTAAAGGAATAGTTCACTTTAGAATAAAAATGTTAGGATTATTTACTCACCCTTGAGTTGTTCCAAATCTGTATACATTTCTTTGTTTGGTTAAACACAGGTAAAGATATTTGTACGAATGCTTGTAACCAAAGAGTTTTTGGGTCCCATTTGACTACCATGGTAGGAAAAATTACACTAGTAGTCAAAAGTGCCCTAGAACTTTTTACTGTCCTCTCATTCTGTGTTCAACAGAACAAAAATATTATAAGTAATTTTTTCTACTATGGTAGTCAATGGGACCCAAAAACTGTTTGGTTACAAGCATTCATCCAAATATCTTTCTCTGTGTTCAATCAAACAACGAAATGTATACAGATTTGAAACAAATAAATCCTAAAATTTTAATTCTAAAGTGAACTATTCCTTTAAGTTAAAGAGGGAAAACTTAAACATCCATTTTAGATGCTTACATTATTTCTCAATCAATGCAGTCTTGAATGAATGTGGATTTCCTTAAACTTCTCAGGTAATATCTATGGTTTGACCAAGTTCAGAACTAACATGCATGCCCATACATTTACATACAATCATTCATTTGGCAGACACAATTTTATCCAAAGCGACTTACAAGTAGGAGAGCAAAAAACATTTTGTCAACATGTTGCATGCGCATGAATCGCATGCATTGTCTCGCTTTTAAAATTCATTCAAATGTAAACTATTGGTAGGCTATAAGCATGTATCATGCACTCCATGCACTATGTTGCATAGCCTATGTGTGCGCGCACCATTGGAGCAACGTGATCATTTAAAAAGGTGCATGTACATCAAAACAATATTAAATTGTTCATTGAGTCATTGTGATGAAAATAGCTTCTATTCTTATGTGATATACTTTTATTCTTATGTTCATAATAATATAATCGTTTCAGAAAGGAGGTTTAGTAGTATGTTAACCCTGAAATGCAAGCGGGCATTAGAAATACTGTAGAAAGAGAGATGTCTTATTTAGTCAAAGTAAGTCAAAGTCAGCTTTATTGTCAATTCTGCCACAAGTACAGTACATACAAATGGAGGATTAAAAATGCGTTACTCTCAGACCCCAGGTGCTTACAGATAACATAGAATAAACATATATCAAAAATATATCAAAAATACAGATAAATACAGTTCTATATATACACAATACAACTTTACAAGCAGGGAAATATAACGAGATAAATGTGCAAACCAGTGAAATGAACAACAAACCAGTGAAATTAACAATATAAGATAAGATAAACAACAGTGCAGATAAGATAAACAACAGTGCAGATGAGGTAAACATAAAAGTAAAGGATCTGTGGATTTTAAGTATAAAAATAAGGATAAAAGTCAGGCAGGAGTTCGGACCCGCGTTATTATTATAAAGTGGAGATATGCTAGCATTCTATGGTGAAGGCTTTACAGCAGAGAGATGTTGAAAAGAAAGACTGTCTAGAAATTACTCCAGAGAAGGTTGTGTTTTAAAGCGAAGCATTTCATGCCTGCGTTGCACAGCACGTTTGTGGGCGGAGCAATGCAGGAAAGGGTGTGTTCCTGTTGCATAGTAGTGTGTTTTGTTGTCGATTTTAAATAACAACTACAGTTTTCAGAAATCGTTTACCCTGCCTTTAACTAATGGAAACATAAACAAGCACTTACACTGAACGTCTATTTATTTTGAGCTGAAAATCCCCATTGTACATATTTATCATTAAAAAACACGCAGTTACTATTGCAGTGCATATAAAAATTGAAACAAGCATTACCACAGATTAATAATAAATAAATAAATAGGTTACGTTACATTATGATGTAGGTGCAGATGTGATGAGCACCAATCCGAAACAATGTGACAATTCTCTTCTAAAACAATATTCAAAGAAAAATAATAAAGATAGGCCTACATATATTTTAGTAGTATAATATGTTTTCTTGTTTAGGACACTGGTGTCTTGTCTCATGTGTTTATGCTGGAGAGTTTGCAGTCAGTGTCCAGAGCTTTAGTGTCACTGCGTTGCCTGTTTCACGAATTCGTCTGCGCAGATAAACGGTGATGATACAGGTATAAGCAGAGCAATGGTCAGATGTATAAGCGTATTTGGCGTGCTGTTCAGATAGCGGGCTCCGAGCCCTCCAGCTCCAGACAACCCAGAGCTCTCCTCCCCCTGATCCAGAAGAGAGCTCCAGCCGGCCGAGCCCGAGCTCACCCCCCGGGAATTGCTAGAAAGGAAAGTTCGAGGAAATGAGCCGGGGTGGAGGAGAGATGGTGCAATAGTCATGGTGCAGGTAAGGTGATTTGTCCATTTATAAGAGAGCTCACTTGAGCTAATAGGGTGAGCGTAATTGCTAATGAGGAACAGCTGGCCGTTTATATTTTCCGACTCCTCCCGAACCTTGCTAACTGAACATCATTTGTGTAACTACAGTGGCTCCAGACATGTGATGTAAAGCTAAAATCTAATTGGACAGTGAGTTTTATCGCAGGGCGACTGGGAAAGAAATCGACACACTGGTCGTAGAACAAATCTATTGTTTTTACTGTATTACAGCGCATCATCACATTTCAAAATCACGTCGCTCTATCGCGTGCAGTGTGGAAGGGACTTAATTGTTGCTCACGTACGACTTAAAGTTCTCCCAAAAAGGAATTTTAATCCATAATTTACTCCCCCTCAAGCCATCCTGTTTGTATATGACTTTCTTCAGTTTACATGAAGTAAAATTAAGTACTGGTGACTCACAAACGTTGCTTATGTAGCATGGGCACGATTTAAGCAATAGATACTACGCGACTACGCCAACCTGGAAACCCACCAGGGACGATCAAAGGATATTTATACTTAGACAACCAGGTTCATTTCAGTAAAGCAGAAGGAGATGTGGGTGTACAAATATATATTTTATATATTTATATTTTTTTTATTCAATAAATTACTTATTGGATTACCAAAAAAACAATTTAGACAAGAAAAAAAGCAAAAAATCAACAAAATACCAGGTGGACGCTGAGTTGACCCTTCCTAGCCAAAAGACAGGAGCCGAGGCATGACGGCAGGCTGGGGCACCGTAAGGGGGGGGGGGGGGTTTAGGACGATTCTAGGGGCCCATGAACTTTCGAGGGCCCCCCGAGGTGTGACCCTTGAAACAGTCAGAAATTGTGATTTTTCTTTCTTAAATTGTGATGCGCAACACCACGTCGGCAACCCCCTTAGCTGGGCCCTCACTCCCGCTACGCTCACTATGTAGCAGCATTCTTCAGCTCCGCCCCGTCTTTACTCTGTGTTTTTAGCGCGTTCTTCAATCCACAGTCTCGCAGTGCAGAGTGAACTAAGAGAATAAGGTTTGTGTGTATTTACTGCTATTTGCTATGGCATCTGCATATGTGCAGTTCCTTACTATAAATGCAATTTACATAATGTGATGCTGGAGCAATACAGTTTCCTAGCCACTGTAATGTTTTCGCTCTGTTCACCCCTCATTAATCAATCAATCGATCAATCAACATTTATTTGTATAGCACTTTCAACACCATAACAATGGACCAAAGTGCTTTACATGTTAAAAATCATTATATAAATCATAAAAATATAATCAAAAAACACATATAACACAAAAATCATACCACAGAAGCCTTAGAAAAAAGGAAAGTCTTCAATTGTCCTTTAAAACTACCCAAAAGGTACCCGATTTCAAGGACAACAGTAGCCCGTTCCATAACACAGGAGCTGTCACGGAGAATGCACGATCTCCACTCTTCCTCAACCATGTTCGCGGGACAGACAACAACATTTGCTCTCAAGGAGCTAGAATTTTTGTTTGGGCTCAACATAGCTTTGATATAGTCAGGAGCCTGTTGATGTAAGGCCTTATACACAATGATCAGGACCTTATATTCTATCCTATATAACACCGGAAGCCAGTGTAAAGAAATTAACACAGGTGTTATGTGATCCCTCTTCTTAGTGCCAGTTAAAAGCCTAGCAGCAGCATTTTGAACATACTGAAGGCGAGCTATGAGAGATGCATTCAAACTCAAGTATAGGGCATTACAATAGTCCAACCTCGTAGAAATAAAAGCATGAACAACAGATTCTAAATCTTTTCTGGAAATAATAGATTTCAACTTGGACAGCTTCCTTAACTGATAAAAGGAATATTTCACAACAGCATTTACTTGTTGGTCAAAGCAAGATTTCCCATAGACTGTTTGTTTCCAAAAACTAGAATCTCAGTTTTATTCTCATTTAATTGCAGAAAATTACTCACAAGCCATACCTTCACTTCACACATTATACACTTCACACATTATACATATTATCTCATTATACAATTGATTACCTCAGAATAAAGCACTTCACATCCACGAAGAAATACTTTAGAAAGCGATTATGATGCTACTTACATTTTGATTTAAACACTGTGTATGTGGCATTAATTTTAGTAAAATTGTAACTAGAAAAGTGTAAAACAAAATTGATGCATACCATACCTTTATAAATAGTGTAGGACCATTTCTTAATTTTCATTGTAGCCTACTGATAGGCTATACTGTAAATATTTGGCTATTAACATTTTGTTTAAAAACCCCAAACATTTTATTGTATTGTTGTAAAAGTAAACACTTTGTTCTGTCACATGTTTTGACTATACTTTTAATTGAATTGCAATAATATTTTTAGGACAAATATATATTCGCCTCTGCGGATTCCCGATCGTGCACAGACAGGGGGGATGTCTAATTTTGGGGGTTGATCGCAAGAATCCCAAACTAGAAATTATCCAGGGGGCCCAGAATGCCTAGCGGCGCCCCTGACGGCAGGTCATAAGGGCACTACAGGCCTCCTCATCACACCCACAGTTGTTACACCTGTGTGTAACACCACCAAAGCACCACCACCAAATATCTGCCCCCGCCTTAGGCGCTCAACTCCTGTAAACAAATAAGATGGAATTATATTGGGTTCTCAGAGTACTCACAACTATACAGATATAGCCACAGGCACTCTGCAGCTTACTACAATGAGATACAACAAGCAGACACTCTACTTGCTCCCAACCACACACTTTGCACATAAACAAAATAATATACCAAATAACTAATACAAAAAAACAACAGCAAAACAACCAAGATAAATAAAATAGAAAATGGGGGAAGTACTCCCTTATCACACCACAATAATTAAAGAAACCACCACACAACCAGAAGAAAAAAAACCAATACAATTATCAGAAATAACAAAAAATCATGAACTAACAGTGAATACCACACACATCAAAAATCCAACCCCATATAATGGGGGGGGGGAACAAAAGAGAAATTCATACACAGGTAAAACACTGCAGTACAGTCAGAGCTGGATACCACACGCAAAGCAACAGCACCTCCGGGCAATAATTCCCATGTAGACCCAGAAGCTAATTGCCCGTAGAGACGCAACTATCTATCTGCAATACAATTAACATTTAGACAGATTCAACAAAAGTACCACATAATAATACAATTATTTAAAACCACCTACCGTAAAAAATTAACATCTCATGAACCCCAACCACTCAGGTAGACAACCCACCCAGACGACGTGGTGGGCAGCTGCGGGCTCGTTCCAACTATCTAAAGTTGATGTTCACACAGAAGGATAAAGACTAAAAATTACAATCACTTACCGAATCAACAGCTTTTTATGAATAACTAACATACATGACATTTAAACACATACCATACGGGTAAGATTTCCCAGATTTTAATTAATAATAAAACAAAACAATAACAAAACCAAAGTAATCCAGGACAAGGGAACCAGGGAAACAACATAGAAACAACGACTTACAAAGGAAAAACTGGAAACACTGGGGCTTATATACACACTCTTTGTATGCCCTTCCCTCGCAAACTTCCCTCAGTCTCGTTGACTCGGATGTGCGTCATTGCTCACTACAGGCGGAACTCTTGAATAAAGTTTAAATGGAACGCACTACTCCCTTGATCACTTAGTATTAACTTAGAAGCTGAATTATTAAATAAACTCCTATTCACTTATGAATTTGTTTTATGGACCATTCTATATACATATAAGTTGTTGTAGAATATATAAATATATATATATATATATATATATATATATATATATATATATATATATATATATATATACACACACAGTATCACTGATCTAATCACTGTATAAGCTATTGGAGAAAAATAAAATTACCCAATCAGAACATAAATAGTATAAACTTAGACAATAAACATAGGTATAAATAAACATAAATAATGTAATTTAGCCTACACTATTATGCTTTTAATTCACAAAAACCGAATACACCATACACTACAGTTGAGCGATCTGCTGTGACGTCACAATCAATTTAAATTGTGGGATGTCAAACTGCGTGAAGTGTACATAGGGGGGAAGTGCTTAGGGAAGTTTGCGAGGGTCTGTCTAAAAGTGAACCTGAACGCAGCCAAAGGCTGAGTCAGGGCAGGAGGCAGAGCTGGCAGAGCAGGAGGTTGAGTCCAGGGCGAAGTTGGAAGCCTAGGCATGGCAGGCAGGGCTGGACGCCACGGAGGTGTGGGCACGCTCAGCGTTGTGTGGCTGCTAGTCTAGAGTCTACTCGCAAGATGGCCGCCAGTCCAGAGCTTGCTCGCAAGATGATTAAAGTTTCAGGTGTCTGATTTCAGCTCTGGTTGATAAACTCCTGGTGTCTGTGCAGATGGCTGGTGTCCCGGTTGTTCCAAGTCCGGTAAGTCGTTCTGTAACATCAGGATGAGAAACCAGGCAGGAAGTGGATCTAAAAGCGGTTTAAGATTTTAAATAATAATAAAACAAAACAATAACAAAAACAAAACCAAAGTAATCCAGGACAAGGGAACCAGATAAACAACATAGAAACAACAACTTACAAGGGAACACTAGTGATGGGCGCTTTTGAAATGCTTAATGAAGCTTCGAAACCTTTACGCATCTTTTGTTTCGAGTCAGTACTTTGGAGCGTGTTTCAAACTGGCCAAGTCATTTTGGCAAACAAGGCTGCTGTTTCGAAATGTTTTGAAACACCCATGTTTCACCACTAAGGGGTGTTGATTTGAGAGCGAACTTGTGACCCATTGTCTACTATGTTTTCCACTTATATATGGTTATGTAGATTTATTAAAAAAATTAAACCAGTTATGTTTGTAGAACTCTATCGTCAATTATCAATTGCGAAGCACACAAAAGGCAGTTATATTTAATAAAACGTATGTATTTATATATATGTTTTATATATATATATTGAACACTACGATTTTAAGATAAGGTTAACAATTGTTTTTGTAATCTGTCATTGAGTTTGGCCTGATATATCGATGCTTTTACAACATTATCACCAGTAAGTGGCACCAGCACGCGGTGTTTTGAACGCTTCGAAAACCTGAATCATTTTGCGAAGCAATTGATTCAATTGATTCAAAGCTTTGAAAAGCTTCGTTTCTCCCATCACTAGGGAACACTGGGGCTTACACACACACACACACACACACACATACACACGCACTGGGGAAATGAGGAAACAAGAAACACCTGGGGAAACTAATTAACCTGAAAAACTACAAAGGACTACAAAACACAATGAAGTAACTGAAAAGTCTAACATAAAGGGGGAATGGGTTCGTGACACGTATAATAAAGGTTAAATTCATTGGCTATGAAAACAAGAGTTAAGAATAATTTATATTCGTAAATTATTTAAAAAATTTAAAAAAACATTAGCCTACTCGTATTTTGCTAAATCAAGCATGAATGCAAGTCCCGGCTCCCGAGCAACCACACTGAATCTGAGATAAGAGAATGGCGTTGTCTGCTTCTACATGCTGCTTTAAATGTTGAAATTATTGTAATAAAAATAACCAACACTTTAATAAACTTGAACGCTTAGCAACTAAGAATCTTAGGGAGGGGTTAGTCCTATTTTGTATAGATGTAGCAAAATTTGATAAGGTAGCATCATTGGCAGAACACCGGCTGCAGCCACCGGCGTATTGTTAACAGAGATGCAGCTTTCACATGAACATTTAGATAAGCTTGTTTTTCCACAAAAACATGCTAAATATAAATATGATGATCATATACTCACTCAAATGTTTATGTAACTATTGTTCTTTATATTATTGTTCTCTGTGCAGTCTATTAACAGGTTTTTCATTCGCTCTGCGTGAGCTTAATTCCTGTTGTTCTGTAGCCTACTTTTTACATACTCGCATTGCATATTTTCGACTAAAAACATAAGATCACTTAACATAAGGCTTGTTTTTGGATATAGCCTAATTATATACTTATGAAATGGTTGCACTGAAATAATAACAGAATAATATAATATTGAAAAATTCCCTGCCATAATATCCAGTGCCTTTTGTAGAAGTTACAGGGTACGTTTATCCATTTACATTTATTCAGATTATGCAGATGCTTTTATCCAAAGCGACTTACAATTGAGGAAAACAGCAAGCGATTCGTCTAAGTAAGCAATATTCACGAGAAGTGCTAGTAATACAAAGTTTCAAATACAACGTCAAGATAGTATAAGCAAGTATATAGAGAACATTAGGAAAGGAAAAATAGAGGTAGAATTTTTTTTTTAATATTATGAGACAGTTAAGTGCTCATGGAAGAGGTGGGTCTTCAGCTGTTTTTTGAATTGTGAAATTGATCCAGCCGTCCTAATGGAAACAGGAAGATCGTTCCACCAGCAGGGAACGGAGAAAGAAAATGTCCTCAAGATGGATCTCATGCCTGTCTGTGAAGGAACAATGAGGCGCTGCTCGTTTTCAGACCGCAGACTTCTGGAGGGGATGTAGGTATGTAAGAGAGAGTTGAGGTAGATGGGTGCTGTGTTAGTGGCTGTTCTGTAAGAAAGCACCAGTGCCTTGAACTTAATGCGTGCCGCTACTAGGAGCCAGTGCAGAGAGATGAGCAGAGGTGTGACATGTGCTCTCACATGTGCTCATGTGCTCTCTTGGAAGACCAGGCGTGCAGCAGCATTCTGGATCATTTGCAGAGGTTTGAAGGCACAGGCTGGGAGACCGGCCAGAAGAGCATTACAATAATCCAGTCTAGAAATGACAAGTGCCTGGACGAGAAGCTGTGTTGCATGTTCTGTTAAGAATGGTCTGATCTTTCTAATGTTGTACAATGCAAACCTGCATGACCGAGTTGTTTTAGTAACGTGATCCTTAAAAGTCAGCTGATCATCCATGATTACCCCAGGATTCCTGACTGAAGTCGATGGGGTTATCGTTGATGGACCAAGTTGGATGGTAAGCTGGTGCTGTTCTGACGGGGTGGCAGGAAGGACGAGAAGCTCATTCTTGGCCAGGTTGAGTTGTAGGTGATGATCTTTCATCCAAGAAGAGATGTCAGCCAGGCAGTCTGAGACTTGTGTGGCTAGCGTGGAATCGTCTGGATGAAATGAGAGGTGAAGTTGAGTGTCATCAGCATAACAATGGTAGGAGAATCCATGTGCTTGTATGATGGAACCCAGTGATGTGGTGTATATGGAGAAGAGCAGAGGCCCAAGAACCGATCCTTGTGGGACCCCGGTGACTAGTTGGTGTGATTTGGACACTTCACCTCCCCAAGCTACCTTGAAGGACCTATCTGCGAGGTAGGATTTAAGCCAGGAGAGTGAAGTTCCAGTGATGCCCAGTGAAGAGAGGGCGGACAGAAGAATGTGATGGTTAACCATGTCGAAGGCTGCAGAAAGGTCTTATAGAATGAGAACAGATGATTTGGACTCAGCTCTTGCCTTCCTTAGGGCTTCTGTAACTGTTAGTAGGGCAGTTTCGGTTGAGTGACCGCTCTTAAAGCCTGTTGTTTTGGGTGAGGAAGGTAGACATCTGATTGAAAACAACCCGTTCAAGTGCTTTTGCTATGAACGGAAGGAGAGAAATGGGTCTATAGTTCTCCAGTAGGGAAGTGTCATGTGTGGGCTTCTTAAGCAGCGGGGTTACCCGGGCCTGCTTGAATGCAGTGGGGAAAATTTCTGTTTTGAAAGATGTGTTGATGATATGAGTGAGCAATGGTAGGAGTGTGGGTGAGATGGCTTGTAGTAGATGTGAGGGGATGGGGTCTAACGGGCAGGTGGTTGGGTGAGTAGAGAGCAGAAGTTTAGAGACATCATCCTCTTTAAGAGGAGAGAAAGAGGAGAGAAGATAGTCTGCTGGGTGTAAGTGCGGTGTGAGATAATGGATGGGTGGAGCTAAAAAAAAAATTCTGCTGATAGACCTAGTTTTTTCTTTGAAGTAGCTGGCAAAGTCATTAGCCGTTAGGGAGTTGGACGGAGGTGGTGGAGGAGAGTGGTGGACAGAGGAGAGTTTTAAAAGTTTTGAAAAGCTTGTTGGAGTCTGAGGTGCTGCTAATTTTGTCATGGAAGAATGCAGATTTAGCAGTGTGAATGTCTGCAGAGAAGATAGAGAGTGAAGCTTGATACTTACAGAGGTCAGCGAGGTCTTTTGTTCTGCGCCATTTCCTTTCAGTCGCTCTAAGTTTAGCCCGGTGTTCCCGGAGGGTATGGGACAACCAGCGACTGGAAGGAGTAGCACGTGCTGGCCTGGAGGAAAGAGGACAGATAGTGTCTAGACATGAGGTTAGTGTTGTGAGAAGTGTGTCTGTGGCAGAATTAACATCAAGTGATGCAAAGTGTGTGAAGGATGGAAGGGAGGTTTCTATGACAGATGAAAGATGGGCAGGAGAAAGGGGAGCGCAGATTCTGCCTAAATGAGACTGGCAGAGGAGTTGGTGAGTTGAGGAAATGCAGTATTAAATTAAAAGTGATGAAAAAGTGATCAGAGACATGCAGAGGTGTAATCAAGGTGTTCTCTGTATCACAGCTGCGTGTGTAGATAAGATCAAGTTGGTTACCTGACTTATGGGTACCTGTGGTGGGGACTAGTTGGAGATTGAAGGAGGTAAGCAGAGAGTGGAAGTTTGAGGCATAAGGCTTCTCTAGGTGGATGTTGAAATCCCCAAAGACAAGAAGCGGCGAGTCGTCCTCAGGGAAAGACGAGAGCAGCATGTCTAGTTCTTCTAGAAATTCACCCAGTTGACCTGGGGGGCGATAAATAACTACAATGTGGAGTTTTAAAGGAGAAGTAATAGTTACGGCATGGAATTCAAAAGAATTGGTGTTGACTACGGAGGGGTAGGTGGAGAACTTCCAGTCTTTGGAGATGAGAAGACCGGTGCCACCACCTCTCCCATGCTGGCGGGGGGTGTAAGAGAAAGAGAAGTTACTAGAGAGGGCAGCAGGGGTTGCTGTGTTCTCAGAAGTAATCCAGGTTTCAGTTAATCCTACAATACTAAGAGCAGAGTGGGATGCAAATGCAGGGATGAAGTCAGATTTATTAACAGCAGATTGACAATTCCAGAGACCAATGGAAAGAGAGAGTGGAAGAGTAGAAGAGGTACAGATAGTGCGAAGGTTGGCAGGATTGCTCCGCCTTCCTCTCGTGAGAGAGTGTCGTGGGCGAGAGACCACAGGAATGAGAAGGCGAAAAGAATGGAGAGAAAAAGAGTAAAGTAAGGATTATTAGAAAAGATACTACTGTGCGTTGCCGGTTTCGTTGCTCAGTTGAGTCGCGCAGAACGAGTCGAATGGTCTTTACCTCGTCGGTCTTCACGCGAGGAGGGCTGAACGCTTCCGCTGACGCTTCCACGCCAGCGCCTCTAGCATGTGATTAGCAACCCATTTAATACAGATAATCACGTCGTGAGTGGGAACAGCTGCCCGTGCGTTTCAAATTAGCAAGACAAAGCCTAAATGAACACGCAATGGCTCAAGTCGAAACTAATGCTGGACTCTTCCGGACTTAAGTGCTAATTTATCCAAAGGTGAAAAGCTTTCCTGTAATCTAAAATCAACTAGCTGCAAACAACACTCCAAAGCACCATAGACTTATAAGGAAAATAAATCAGCACACTTTTTGCAGCACTTTGCTCATGAGCGCTGCTCATCAATGTCAGTTCCAAAGCAGTGGACCAATCAGAATAATTTGGAGGTGGGGCAAGCATTGCGAGTTTTTTTTTTAAACCATTCGCGTTTTTTAGATGCAAAGACACATTCTATGTAAATGGCCCCTAAGAATGTTTCATAAATCACATGTAAATGCTGTTGTACAATTATTTCTGTGCATGGAACTGTGCTTGTTACATTTGATAAATTAGGCCCAGTAGAAGGTGAACAGGCAAACCCATACACATATGTATATTATTATTTATGTATATAATTGCATATGTAAAATACCACACATTTTGATTTGGTTATAAATGTTCTGTTAGTTGTATTCTGTTCAAAAGTTTGTGCAGTTAAAAAAAACTGAAACAGAAAGTTCTTCTGGACCAGCGTTGAACCAATGGTGTTTGTTTCCCAAAGTTTATATATATATATGCCTTATTGTAATTCCATATTGTTCAAAACACTTCTTACTATTTTTTTGTATATACATTTATAAAGCTCTAAAAGTCTTACTGACTGATGTTTTAGTGCATTTCCCACAAATATGTAAATTAACTAAGTGCAGTTTCACATGGTTACTGCAAATTGTAACATGACCAGAGCAGTTTATTTCCAGTTTGCTCCATTAGATGATGAAGGCTGCATCAAAGTTGAGACGAAAAGCTAATAACGTATGTAAACAAAGATATGACAAAGATTTTTGGTCCACATTATCTTTAAGGTGTCTAGTATTAATATATACATTCACAATTATTCAGGTTTGTTGAGTGTTGCAATAAAATGAGTAAACATGTTTTTGTTTACTCAGTTGTGGCCTAATGGTTAGAGAGTCGGACTCGTAACCAGAAGGTTGCCGGTTCGATTCTCAGTACCGGCAGGTAACAACTGACGTGTCCTTGAGCAAGGCACCTAACCCCCGTTTGCTCCCCGGGCACTGCAGTGATAGCTGCCCACTGCTCCCGGTGTATGTGTGTTCACGACTTAAAGTGTGTGTGTTCACTATTCACTGGTTGGGTTAAATGCAGAGGTCACATTTCGGGTATGGGTCACCATATCTGACAAAAAATAGGTCACTTCACTTTATATTACATATACATTCAATTGCAGTTGTTAGTTAAGGATGCATTAAAATGTTGCTATAATGAAATATTCCACAAAATTTAAATGTTACAGATAAGTTAAAATATTGATGTTGTAATATGGGTAGCAATAATATAAGAATTTGATTATGTATGTTAGAATAAAGTAACAATTTTGAAATATTTTGATGGTTGTATTTTTTTGTTTTTTATCTATTTTTTTTAAGTATTCCTATATGTGTTGTATATGGTTTTGATAAGGATTTTTATGCATAGTAGTAACCCTAGAATGTGATCAAAAAGTTTAAAGTAGCTGGGCAGAGATTTATAACAATTTTGATGACTGTTGAAATATTTTAATTTTGTATACAGCTATCCCACCGGTTACAATTGTGACCAACCATAAAACTAAAATTTTCACACACTTGTGCCAATAAATTTCCAAAAATAATCATTGATTATTTCAAAGGGTTACTAATGACACATTATTTTGATATTTTTATGTCTGGGAAAAGTTTGGGATTAAATGGGTTAAGTGGTTTTACCCAAACAATGATTGACTAAAGTCTTCTTCATAAATCTGTTTAGACGGAACATCTGATGATGGAGGGCCATTCACCACCCATCTGCCTGGAGGCCGAAGTTAACAGTGATGACATACTCCTGAAAGGCTGTGATCCCATCAATACTTTGCAAAAATGGCAGTTCACACACTACTATACTCTGTAGTGACGTACATAAGAATATCACAGTTTCAGCACCATCACCACTAATTGTCACAGACAATTGTTTTTGTCTTGTTTGTAAAGTTAAGTATATGTGTGTATTGTGGTATGGTTAAATATATTCGGGGTTACGAACAGCAGGGCTTCAGGTCTCTCTTGGATAATTTGTTATTAGTATTTTGGTGTTTGGGTAAGATCTCTTTGGATGTGGATATAAAAAAGCACAACTAAGATTTTTAAATTGAAGTGCATTTAAAGAAGGTTTGAACAAAGTTCTAGTTGTTTATGTACAACAGTGTTGTACAGTTGATTTGATTATTTTAATATTTTTAAAAATGAATAAATTACATGACAATTCTGTAATTATTAACTCTTTTCATGTAAACTTTTTCATATGACTTTTTTCTGTAGACCACAAAGGCACATTAAGTTCACAGTGGAGGTGGACAGTACTTAAGTATTTTTATTTTCATTTGCAAGAATCTGTACTTTATCCAATTTATTTTTTGAATTACTTTACTACATTGTAAAATACAGGAGCAGAGCTAGACATTTTAGACATTGTTGGCTTGGAGTACTTAGAAAGAACGTTTAGCAGACAAATGTGCAATCACACATAAGCATATTGTATTCAACTTAACAAATACATCTAATCTGATATTAATTAAAGGCCAACTATACCAGAAAATGCACTTTTAAATGTTGTTTAAACATAACTGCATGTCAGGAGTGTGTGTACAGAAGCACCCTAGAATGTTAAAAATGCACCCATTCATTTTTGTAATCCCCAATCACCAGTCCTCTCAGACAAGCTGTTGGTATTCTCTGAGCAAACTGACATCACATTAATTAAGCCCTGCCCATGACTGCTGATAGACTGCTGCTGTCTCCGCCCTGATTAAGTTGTACACTTTCTGCCATTGCTTTCACACTGGACTACTTACAGTGAGCTGCTGAAGACGCTGTGGATTGACCCAATACCTGTGAACTTACATGGTAACTAGATGTGTACTTAGTATGTAACCAAAGTGTAAGTACACATTAGTACATAGTATCTACAGCTGTACTATATGTGTAACTACACACATGTAACAACACACTGAATGGCTGGTCTAAGTACAAATGTGTAACAGGACATTGGTAACAACACTTCAGTTAGTGCACATGTGTAACAGGAATTATGTAACTACATTTTGTAACAACAATATATATATTTACAGTTTGTCCACTTCCTTACAGTCTTCAATGCTGCAGTTACCAGTTTGGAATGCAGTGGAAATCATGATGATTCCTACATGCATGCCATGTATTTAATACATGACTAAAGGCATGACTAATGTTGAATCAAAACGAAGGTCTCACCTTGTTATATCAGTGTACTTACATGGTAACTCCTCAGGAACTGTCCACTCAATATAAAGTGCAAAACAGTCACAACTTACTGACCTTAACCTTTAATATCAATGTACTTACATGGTAACTCCTCAGGAACTGTCTACTCAATATAAAGTGTAAGTGTTAGGGCTATATATAGTTTTGTACAGTCTTTGTTGGTACATTATAATTTCAAAGGAACTTTACACTTAAATTGTAAAATATTACATGTTAATTCAGCCTGGTCTCATCAGGGTTCCCACTCTAAGACAAATGTCAAATTCCCTGACTTTTCCCTGACTTTCACCGACTAAAAAGCAGAATTTCCATGACCTGTAATGAACTGAAAACAGGCAGCTGTTGTGCTGAGCACTGAGCAGACAAAAAACAGCCACATACAGTATTTTAAATCATCCATTTGTATGCTTTATTTACTTGTGAAGTACTTGTGACTACAAAGTTCTGACTTTTTTGTTTTGTTAACACTAGTTTTAGCAAAGTTCTCCTCTCTAGACTTCTATTCTTTTTAAGTTCTGTACTTTAAATGGGAGATAACTGATAGTGTACTGGTAATATTATAAGTCTTTCACTCTTGATTGGTCAATTATGGGCCTCTTACATGGGATCTGTCTTCCGGCATTGGAAAAACAACTAAACAATTTAACAAGAAGTAAATAACACTGGTTTAGAAACACTTTGAGTTTTAGTTTTTTTAACATTAAGCTATCGTTACAACAAAATCCAAACAACAAAATATTCAGAACTGAACCAAACCATTAAAAAACATAGTTAAGACTGCATATTAAAAAAAGAAGAAAAAACCGAAGTGCTTATGGACCATCCATCTGCATGCTTTTACAAAACTAAGTTAAACATACATACATACATACTACTTTTTCCCCTTTCTTTTAACTGTAAAATGCACTTTGGTATTTTTTGTACTATTTCTACAGAAATCAATTTATGGTTTGTATGCTTTCAGGGGTAAATACTCTGAAGGGTTTTGTGTTTGTCATCAAGTTCATCATTCAGTCTCACATTTAGTTTTTGCAGACCGTCTCAGACTGTTTGACCGAGCAATGAATGTAAGATTGCCTACACTTTCTGCCTTTAATGCAAGATTATCAGCAGATTGCTCCATGGCTAAGGCATCCTTCTGGAGGCGTACTCTCTTTTTTCTTCAGCTCATCAATCTCATCAGAAAGAGTTTTCCTTTTCATGTTTAGTTTTTCTGCTCCTTTAAGCCTTTTTTGTTCCTCAAGGTGAAAGATGTACCGCTGTCTTGCCGAGGAAGCAGACTGAAGTAAGGCCTTATTTATTTTAGTGGTATTGAAGTTATCAATACCACCAACTGACCTCAAATGGTCACACACAAAACGCTGTGCACTGTAAGTGCTTTCCATCATGTTTTCAACCTCGATTTGTCTATTGACTGAAAAACTTCGCTCCACTGTGGCATTTCCATGCGAAAGCATTAGGAGGAGTGCCACAACATTCCACAGTGTTTCGTACGCCTTTTCTCCTGCCATTGTTTCATAGAATAGGGTATCTACCCGACCTGTGACAGGATTAAAGTCAGTGAAATCTGTCCTTCTCTTTGGCACAGTCTCATTGAGAAACTTCCTGTACTGTTTGAGAATATCATCACAATCATTGTGTTGCATGACACAATCAACCATGTTGCGTACAAGAGTGTAGTGTAGTGGATATTTTTTTTGTAATTTACCTGCAAGTGTCAGTAAGCACTTTCTGCAATCCATCCTGAACTCCAACTCTTTCTTCTCACTAATCTTCTGTGATGACACCAGTTCCTTCAGCATTTTGTCGGTAGAGAACCCCACATTAACTTTATTTGCATGAAGGAGATTATTTTTGTCTGTGACATCTATAGACATCAGTATTGATACTGTGTTCGCATTAGCCATCACATCAGGCTTGATAAAATGATCCAAAATTGACCTGATAACATTAGAAACATTAGCAGCCAGAAAAGGAATCATGGGTCTGTCTGTTTGATATAGATTCAAGAATGGTGCAACCTCCTTTGAAAATGACAAGTGAAAGGCCAACTCAGCAGGTAACAGTGGGTCTCTGCACCCTTCTTTGACAGTAGTATAGGATTTAATTCCAGGGTTGGGGAATTTGCCTGCCTCTACTGCATTCACATATTTCTTCAAGTTTTTCAATACATTGATCATTCTCTCTGTAACTGGGACATTCTCTACCCATTTTTTTTTACAGAATTTAAGTGGCATGAGAGGAGATGTTTCTTCAACATCTGCAGCATAATCCTCTCTTCGGGCAGGGGAATCTTTCAGTAACCAATAAGCATTACTTAAGATCTACATTCCAATTTGATGCAGCTGCACCTTTTTTAAATGCCCCGTGCAAAATATGTAGGCCACAGCTACCCACATTTAGTAACACAGTATTGACATCTCGATCAAGCTCAGTTTGTATAAGGTCTTGGAATTTAAAATTGACATTAGGTCCATCCATTGAAAGCTGTACAAGACCTTTGTAATTCAACCCCTCTGTCACCTTGTGGAAGACATCTACCATATCCTCTGCTGTGGCATGGCCCATGAATTCAGAGGTGAAGTAGCATGTAACTAAAGCATCATTTTCCCAGAATCTTAAATTAATGTCCATTTGCTTGGTTTGGGTCTTCCGATTCAAGCTTTCATCAAAAAGCAAAACATATCCATTCTTAAGAGACTTTATCCTGTCCATCAGAAGTGACTTGCAATATGGTGCTATGCCAAATACAGTCAAGTAAGACGATTTAGTCTCTCCACATTGAAAGCTGCTGGCAATGTCACTATCTGGAAACATTCTTTTGAATAAAGAACCTATAAAAGAAAAACAATATGCAATGCTGTTATTTACCATATATGCCCCAAATATAGCCTACTCATAATATTAAGAATAAATATCAATAAATTCAAATGTAAGATTAAAGCATCATAATCCTAATTGTATAATAGGTCTAACGTTTGTGCAATTTAATCATAATATCATCATTTTTTCCTCAAATGTAATGTTGGTAATTTATCCAATGTGCATATATTAATTTATTCATTATACCATGGTGAATAAACGAAGGTAACTATACACACGACCAATTTGATAATTATGTGCGACCACCACTAAGGGGCGAAATGCGACAGTCGTATCCCAGTGCTGTGTGCTGTGAAAAAGGCATCTTAACATGTCCTAACCAGACGTGACAAAGCTACAAGACAATCAATCATAAATCACAGCCAATCGTGACAGCGTGTTGGCGGGCTCTGTTTTAACTAAACAAAATTAAAACATGAAACTTTATTCAAAATATATACTTAATCTTTGTCATGAAATACACTTGTTTGAGCTTTGCATAATATTAATATGGTTTGACCTTGAATATCATTTATCAAATTGATCGTTTAAGTTACCTCAGATTAAAAAAAAAATTCAAGAAAACAGAAACATTCAAACTGTAAGAAATAAACCTTAAGCATTGTGCATTTATGTCCTTGTTCCATCTGTATGGCCTGAACTATCATCTGCAAAATCCCAAATATATACAAACTATTTCATAAATAGAATCCTTGTGTGTCGCGACAGGTTAGGACAAATAATGATTCACATAGAAAATGTCTTTTATCAAGTCTTTCCAATTACAACATTAATAACACATTACATAACTATTCATTTACACAAATATAAGAGTTAAAATATATGAATAATACCGGTTGCTGAGGCTACATTTTTAATTAACTACAATTCTTATTAAATATGCTACACTTTAAAAATAACCGCTAACTGCACTGTATTCCCAGACAGTATAATCTACTCATTAAAAATGAGTGAACTGTACTCAAAACTGTGAAAAAGTTAATTTATCTCAAAACTTTTAAGTGTGTTTAACTATGTGAACATTTTGAGTTCCAGTAACACAAATATAAGAAGTCACTTAACTCAAAAATTTTAATTATATCTTCCAATGACATCAGCTTGATTCCCAGCATGCTTTGCATGGACTGGATAATGGGAATAATATCAAAATAAGGTATTATTTTATGTATTTAAATCAAGATGACAACAGGATGATGCCTATAAATGTTTAGCATTCTGTTCTGTTGTTATTTTACAGTTTTTGTTACATTTGTGATTTTAAGAGGTTACCATTGTGCAGATGAGTAGCGCTATAGGAGAACAGACTCTTAACATATTGTGAATGTTTGATCTGAAAGCATTATATTAGTAATGCTACAGCTGTAATTGGCTGTTGATTCTTCATGAGATCATTGAAAATTACTTAAAGAAACTGAAGTGTAATATAAAATGGTATATTGAAAAGAAGTCTATAGAAATAATTAGTTTTGAGTTTATTGTGCTTTTGTTTAGTGTCCTTTATCTACTTAAAGTAGAGTTTAGTAGTTTATCTACTTAAAAGTTTTGTGGTAATAAGTTTCCACAAATTTGAGTTGTCTTAACTTATTGGGGTTTACAATGTGTTAATAACTTGCTAGCTAATGTTATAGCTACATACCACAGTGTTTTGATGACCTGTATGACCAGTTGGACTTGGACTTCGTAAGCTTCAGGCACCACAACATTTCAGCCTCCAGGGTCTTTGCTGGTGTTAAGCCAAGACGTGCTCCACTGGGTCTGTCACTGCAGGAGGTGGGAGCGACTTCATTTGCTGACGGCTGTTCTCTTGGAGCTATATGGGGAGGCTGCAGTAGAGCAGTAATGGGAACTTGGTATGGCGCTCGGATTGTTTCGTTTCTTTCCTGACCAAGCGCACATACGTGACCACGTGCGTGTGAATTGCGTGTGGAGAACGTTCGTTCGTCTAACGTAACAGTACTCTGAGTTTACAAACAGAGTGCAGGGTGTACTCATGTGGGTTCCAGTTTCGTAGTGTAGCATTCTATGAATTTCTAGTAAGCTCATATAAACCAGAGCCCTTTAGTACAAGGGGTCAGTTGCATAAACCACTTAGACTAGTCTTACAAGTTGGTCATCTAATTTATTTCTTCCAGACAGGTCATAACTTCTTAAAATCAGTTACATGAAGAGGTAGATTGGTGTAATTGAAATATGAAAAATAAGAATGGTTAGTGCTAACTAATTGCTAGTCTGTGAGAATTAAGGCAAAGTCATAATTTAGATTTCTGATATTAGATTCTGATATAAACCGAGTCTTCAATGCCGAAATGAAGGAGGCCTAACATATCTAAATACTACTAAATATAAGAATAAAACTGCCTGTAGGTGGCGGCAAGGCCCTGCTCTATTGGGATTACTTAATGGTGTATGTTCAACATTTTCTTTAATAAACATAAATATACATTCTTATGTTCTAATAATAAAATTTCTCTTTTGAGAAATGCATTAACTGGTTTGCAAATCTTAAGGATGATTCAAGAAATGTAGCTATATGACTGAGAAAAAAGTAAAATACAGGCCAAACAGTTTGTGCAAAGGGGTACAGTGATTTCATTAAGTACAACGTTCCTGAATCAATGTCCTTTTTGATCCCGGAGCAACACTTTTCTTTATTTGAGGAATACGTTTTCCGTTAATATCAATCTCAGGCTATAACCAACGCTTAACATAACCTCCAAATTATACGAACAACGAGTAGCCTACATCATTAAAGACTGATCCACCTTATACCTTTTCTGTGAACATAATAATTAGGGGAATAAAGTAATGATTTGTATGCCATATGCTATGTACGGATACTTCTTTCCAATCACTGCCATAATTATTACTCAAAACAGGTTTGTCTATAAACGAAAATCAAATGATCCATTTAAACGAAAATCAAATGATCCATTTTAATCCATTTAAATATGAACTTAAACACAAGTCTCCCATCACAACCAGAAAACCGATTGTCTTACATTAATAGGTCTAAGTTTTCCCTTAGCTACGGAAATCGGTTGTCTTAATAAACTAACTCTTAGCAACAAGTAACTTAGCAACTTTATATTAGTGATAATCTTATCTGTGCACGTTTTCTCTACAGTTTGTGGTTTTAAAAGCAGTAAATGTTGTTCCTAATATCTATAGATTTTGCTGGATATAATACATTTTTAAAAACTAAAGCTTAATAGTAGAGAATGTCCATACTATTATATGAATTAATGTCCACCCTAAATGTTGTGTTTGTTTAACAAAATGGTTAGTAGAAAGAAACTGAAACATTGATCTGTGTTAATTTTAAATTTGTCTACATAAAGTCATTAAATTTAATGTTAAAAAAACTTTAAATTCTCCAGATACAGCCTTGTGAACTTTTGTTCTTACTGTTAAAGTAAAAGTGTGGTGTATTTGTAACAATATTTAAAGAGTAGTAGGTTAAACTACAGCAATGTGGTTATAAGAACAAACACAATCATGAACATATTTTTATTATATATTCGAGAAAACAATGTTAGAACTAAAAAAGCTCTATAAAATGCCAACACATGACTTGCACTTCATCATTCAAAGTCAATCACAACACCTATTAAAACCAGTAAAGAAAACACCCGATAAAAGTAACTGTTAAGCATTGTTTCTGATTGCCTCCTTCAGCTGCTCATTCTCCTCTTTGAGTTTGTTGAATTTTATGTAAGTTGTTACACTCTGTCAGAAGCTGACCTTCGAGTTCACTGTAGATGGCTTGAGGGATCACATCTTCTTCTTCATTCAGAGAGATAGAGGACAGTATGATCATGAGAAAACTTACTTCATCATACTACATGATTTATGACTAATTTACAGCATTTTGCAGGTCAAGCGCTACATTGATATTTAATTTATCAGAGGTGAATAAATGTTAGACCAGCAGATGGCACTTTTGACCAATACTTTGAGCAGAATAGAGGATCCCTGGGTTAACAGGCATGTGTGAAACTCTTACTAGTACAAAGCTTCTCTTGACACTAGTCTGGCTCAGAGTCTGTTTCTGAGTCTGCTCCGCAGTGGAGGAATCTAAAGCTGCTTGATGTGTCCACCAGATAGAACTTGTTGATAGATTCAGCCCTCTTTCTCTTTTGCAACACAAATAACGACCAAGTAATGAAGAGTTTTGTAGGGGATTTACAGTAAAAGACCCGTAGACCAGTTGTGATAAATGAAGACACAGAGTCAGGAATTCAATCAATAGAACATAATTTACTGAAGAAGAATTGTTTGTAGTTTTGCCAGCAGAAGTCAGCTTCAGCACTCACAAGGAATTCCACATGCTGACCCCAGGCTTACATTCATAATGCAGTAGTATTTAAGCTAACAGAGACAACTAAACTACATCATTACTTAGGTAAAACATTCTCACATTATTGGTCAGACAAAAGATAGTCACCATAAAGGACAAAAGGTTCAGAACAATTTTAGAATACATGTTGTAGATCAGTTGGTTCCATAGATTATCAGGTGTGACAACCAGTAGTCAGTGAGTTAAAACTATGGTTACACTCAAATTTTCTGAGTCTGAATCTGGGTAAAACTGACATTCTGATAACTGGTCCCCCATCTCTAATAAAAAACAATTCTGTGGATTTTAGCCTTAATTTCGATGCTACTATCTTCCCTTCTGCTACTGTAAGAAATGTAGGTATCATACTCGACCCCTCACTATCCTTTGATGACTATATTCGCAGCCTCTCCAAAACGTCTTTTTTCCACGTACGACGTATTGTCCAGCTGCACCCTTTTATCAGTAGACATGATGCTGAAACATTAGTACATGCACTAATCACATCCCATCTTGATTATTGCAATGCACTCTTTTCTGGTTTATCAGCTAACTCCATTTCTCGCTTACAGTACATACAAAATTCTGCTGCCAGAATGCTAACTGCCACCAAGAAATCTGCCCACATCACCCCTATCTTATTTGATCTTCACTGGTTGCCAGTATCATCTCGTGTAAAGTACAAAATCATACTGCTCACTATTAAGGCACTCAATGGTTTGGCCCCCTCCTATCTTTCTGACCTATTATCTTCCTACATACCTTCTCGTTCTCTCCGGTCATCAAATTCCGAACTTCTATGTGTCCCTAGGTTCCATTCATCCTCTATGGGCAGTAGATCCTTTTCTGTCACTGCTCCTAAACTTTGGAACACGCTCCCTCTTGCACTCTAAACTACCACCAACTAACACAACAAAACACAATAAAAACATGATAACATAATAAAAAATAAGATTTTTGAAATTAAAAACAAAATGATTTATCTCATTTTGGAACCAAACTCTTCAAATATTACTTAACATACACTACCACCATTAGGTAAGGTAAAATTATGGCAAATTGAGGAAGAATGTCACCTGTCTATTTTATTCAGTGGTGTCAAAGTATTCACATTCATTACTCAGGTAGAAGTATAGATACTAGGGTTTAAAAATAATTCTGTAGAAGTTGAAGTATCAACTCAATCTTTGTATTCAAGTAAAAGTGTAAAAGTACTGGTTTCAAAACTACTTAAAGTGTAAAAGTAAAAGTAATGTAAGGGAAAAAATGCCATTAAGGACAAAAGCTTACGCCACGCCACACATTTGTTTTTTCTAAACGCCATAATGTTATGTTAAAATGTTAATGTTGAGAACTTTGGGATACACTAGGCTACCTGTTTCAGCCGCATATATGCCCATTGAAAATGAACGCATTTTAGTACAATGCAAATACATTAAAGAACCATAAATCATACCTGTCAACATTTGGGTAGTTGCTGGGGTGTTGTGCAGGGCAAATAGGGCTAACATAACATAACTTTAATTTCAAATTCTTCAATGTAAATCAATATTATTCAGAATAATAAGACAGACTGCTCTGCAAGATATTATTTTAATTTATTATTTACATTTTGCAAGAGATCTCAATGTCAGACATGAAATAAACGCAGTTTAAAAATTGTACGAGCAGTTTGTCCCTTAACTTCCCGTAGTTTGGTAGTTTTAACTTTGGTTTATTGGTTAGCAGATTCTAGTTTAATTAGTTACAGCTAGACCAAGAGCAAAAACAATACATTATGGACAGAAATACTTTAAAAACTACGAAAATATGACTTCTGCAGATCAAGCTAGCTGTAATGTAGACTACATTGCATCTACCTGACGATGGAACGATCTGTCGTCTTTACAGTGAGCGGACGCGGAGTGGAATATGCAGAGAAAGAGAAAGTTTGAAGAGAAAGTTAAAATTGCTGTGGACATTAAGCCTGTTTTTAGGACTGCTCCAAAGATCTGTTTAAGATCTGCGTGAAGATGTGTGACAGCTGCTCAGCACGAAATTGTCTGGGCATGGAGCTCTTATTTTCTCGTTTTACCTGCATCCATAACGGAGTGTTGTAGATTTCACAGAGACGCGGCAAGAAAGTTGTCTTAAAAACAAACAAAAAAACCCATTTAAATCTAGGTGTTCATGGTAAAAAAAATAGCAGGATTGCAACGGACAAGCAGCAAGGTGAAAATACAGAAACATGCAAAGAATGAAATTAATTGTGACTTGATTGCTAGAGTTTCTTTCTAGGCTCCGTCTTTGTTTTTTTTTTTGCATAAATGCCTCGGATTATAACACACCAAGGTTTTGCGGGGTGACTCTTGCTGAGCGAAGTAAAACTTTTCAAGAACCATGTCGACTTGAAAAGGCGTTCTTTTGGCGTGGGAAAATGAATGGCACATGAAAAGAATTTAAGACACGAAACGAATGTAAAAACGAAAGTTTGATTTGCTTTTAACATTAAGCCTGTTTTTAGACAGTCCAAATGAGAAACGAATAAGGCACGGAAGGCAAACTCTTCAAATATTACTTAACATACACTACCACCATTAGGTAAGGTGCAGCTGGGTCTGAGCATGCGTTCTTCAAAGAGACCGCTTTTAGCGGCAACCTTCGTGACATAAAAAAAATAGCAGGATCGCAACGGACAAGCAGCAAGGTGAAGATACAGGAACATGCAAAGAATGAAATTAATTGTGACTTGAATGCTAGAGTTTCTTTCTAGGCTACATCTTTGTTTTTTGTTTTTTTACATAAATGCCATCTGTGGATGACTGATCTATGTCCAATTCAGCTGGATCGGAAGGGTGGCAAAATACCTGGCTGGCTGAAGGACAAATGCTAGTTGCTTTGCTGTTCTCACTTGCATACATTTAGACACAACAATAAATATTCAAAAATATATCATACATCATTATGTAGATTAATAACAGGCAAACTACTCAAGGGGAAATGATTGCATATCTTACTAGATAAATAAACTGTTAAAAGTCACACTATATTAATATAACAGAAATAGAGAATTTTCCTAACACTGGCTTTGTTAATGCAGACAGCATTATCCAAAAATTACTGACTGATAATAGTACATGATTTTAAACTGCACATGTGGGGGAATGGAATTGGACAGTGTTTGATTCCTGTGTTTTACATGTTCTTTGAGTTCAGAAAAAAAAAATCTTCTTCACAAATAAGGCATTTTTCCTTGGGCCCGGATAAAACTGACTCAGGTTTCACCTATTGTTAGAATTAAAATGTAGAATTTGCCATCAGACAATACCAGTACTTTAAACACTTGTACTTTTTCTGTGTACAAAATATCAGTAAACTCATTAAAACTCACAGGAGTTGTATCAATGTTCTTTTGCATTGGACGTATGTAGATAAGGGCACTCTTGATGTTGTCCTTGATGAATCTAATAGTATATCCCATGCTTGGGCAAGGCAACACAGAAAGTTTCTTGCTTCTGGTCATCCCAGACAATCTTAAAAGCTCAAAGCCCCCACAGCCATTCAGTTTTGGGTAAGCTGACAAAATGTGACATTTGAAGTCTTCTGCACATTTTTCATCACCTTTAAAACCAAATTTGAACAAATAAAACTTAATTCACAATCTGATCAGAACATCTTACAAATCCATCAAAGAGGTAATGTTCCTTGAAAATGGCCCAATGTATGGAATGTTTAGTAATCACTAACACTAATAACAATTAAATCCTTTAACAACGTACCGAACAAAAGTATGACCTTGTATAACTTGAGCGACGTTTTGTGGTGGTACAGCGGTTAGTAGGCGTTCTGTCAGCATATGCTGCAAAAATTCTTCTAACCTCAGCTGAAAAACAAAATTGTTGTTTTAGTTTACAAATAAACATCTACAGTTGTGGTACAGCTACAGATGGTTCTTAGGAAGGAAAAGTGTGTGAGCGAGAAACATACTTTGACATTAGACCATGAAATCTATCTCTTCAAAAGATTTATTTAAAGAGTATATTCATTTATTTAAAAAGTACACGAGATCATCAAAATGACATTTCATGCAGTGCGTAATGTTGCCGTGTTTGAAAGTAAGCAGTCTGCCAAGTTGTAAATCCAAAGGTGAAAAAATAATAAAGTTATTAGCTTGGAAAAATAAGGATATCTGCATATTTGTGCATTTCAAATGGGATATATCACCCTCCGAAGGGCACTTCAGAGTTAACAATCATGGCCACCATATTGAAGGGTTCTTTCGAATGAAGAATTTTGAAGGGTACAACTGATGGACCCTTTGCAACCCCATATGATTCTTTGCACAGAATCTTTGCATGGCGAAGGCACCTCCTTATGGGCACAGGATGATGAAGCAGAAGGGCACTTCAAGAAACAGTTGTTTGATCCCCTACACCCTTCAAAGCTTTCACTCCGGGCAGTAAACACTATGAAGGGCTTAGGGCATAGGGAGCCCTTCGAAATTGAATAAAGGGTGAAACTCCCCTGTTTTCCCATACTTGGATGTCGGCCGGGATTTAGAGACAAGGACTAATCACAAAGCAGCAAATGAATGAACCAATCAGAAGTAGGGGAATCAAAATCTCACAGCGATCTCATTTTGCTCAGACCCACCTGACTTAGTAGGCTTGTTCTAGTTGACCCATATACTAGCCTGCCACCGACTGGCGAGATCTGCAGGTTGCAGATGGGGGAGGAGTGAAAAGACGGCCATCATATCGGACACTTCGTGCTTCCCGTATAGTGTGCTGAATCTGTATATGTCTATGGGCTGAACCGATCAAAGACACATTTTCTAAGCAGAATGCATTGCTGTTGTAAGGCGGCTGCAGATTCTTGCGGCGTCGCATTAAGTCGAACAAGCCTACTGTATTAAGACGCTATTAGATTTGTATTAAGATTTATTGAATATAACATCAGAATAACAATACAACCAAGCCTCACTTTATAACTGTGCAGCTCGTGCCATGGTGTACAGATGACAACAGCCTTGATATCTGCCCAGCTTGCGCTGTATAAAGAAGCTGTGTATCTGCGCCTCACTTTATAACGACTCTGCATGAGGAATCGCAATGGCGTGAATGGAACACCGGAACGCAATCGCGAACCCACGTCACAGTTTACAATTTTGCTTGTAATATTTGCCCAGGCCCTTATTCTAAGACATTAAAGCCATTTTAAAAAAATACTTCGTGACTCATTACAGTTAGAAAACGTGTCTTAAATTTTACCGTCAACATAGTGTCTTGACGGTGTGACTCCATCTATCCATCCAGCGTACAAGGTAGGGCTCCGGGGAGCAAAGGAAGCAGTAGGGTGCCCTGGTGAAGGGCTGCGCTCCAGGGGAGCGAACTATTAGATAGTTGGACAGGGAAGAATGCTCCGGCGGGAGCGGTACTGCTGAGGCAGTGATAGAGCATGGACTCTGCTGCGGCAGAGCATGCGAAGGAAGCATGGGCCCCTGCGGGGGCAGTCACTGAAGTGATACAGGCTTCGAGCTGGAAGGAGTCTGCTGCGGCAGACCAGAGAAAAAATGGCACGGGCTCCTGCGTGGGCGCTCGCTGCGGCGATACTGGCCTAAGTTGGAAAAGAGAAAAGGAAGGGGTTCTATTGGCAGAGCATGTGAAAGAAGCACGGGCCCCTGCGGGGGCGGTCGCTGCGGCAATACTGGCTATCAGAAAATCGTCTGCTGCGGCAGAGCGAAAAAAGATGCGCACGGGCCCCTGCGGGGGCGGTCGCTGCGGCGATGCTGGCTCGAAAGGGTGTCTGCTGTGGCAGAGCAAAAAGAAGAGAAGCTTCGTGATTGGGATGGTGTCTGCCGGGGCAGAGCTTGAGGAGGTTTAATGGAAGTGTCTGCGTTGAATGGGGTGAGGGCACTGGCCTCTGCGGAGGTGGGAGAAGAGGACTTGAAGGTGTCCGAGGGAGGTGGGTTCACTTGGTGCGGTGTGGCCCGATGCCCGTTCCCTGGGCGATAAGAATCCTATGAGCTTCTTTGATGGAAACGCGGTCCGCCCTAATGTAGCTCTTAAATGCCTCAGAATACCAGCGGCCAAGAGTTTGTAACTGGGAGTCCGGGAGTCCATTCCGGGCGTCCGTCGTGGCTCCAATGCGGAATGAATGATTCGAAAAATTGTTCGGGGGGAAGCCGGAAAGCTGCAATACTTGTTTGAGGTGTTTCTGGAACCAAAAATGGGTAACCAGATGGTTGAATTCGTCCCCAAAAAGTGGGTCAGATGGGAGTTTGATCTGTGGATCGCGGTAGAGCCTGTAGGCCTTGAGAACTTGGTAGGGTTGGATGGGAGTTTGAAGGTGGTTGTGGTTGGAGCGATGGTTGGAGTGGTGAACTCTGCACATCGGAGGAAACCGAAGAAGGCTAACACGAACATTGCGTCTAAAGTGCGGGCTGTGTGGGCTGAAGAGTAGCCTTTCCGGAGAGTAGCTAGGCACTTTGACAAGATATCCAAGGTTATGGGTAGCCTGGGATCTGATCTCTTGGTTTGGGTTTTCTCGATGCCTTTGATGAGCATAGCAGTCTGGGGATTGGTGATGGTGGTGGAAAGAGATCCGAACATGAGTTTGTGGAAAAAATCCCGCTGACGTACCCTTTGATGGAGCTCAATCGAAGGTGTTTTACTGTGTGGAGGTATGATATGAAGGAGGTTATGGTGAGTAGAGAGAAGTTGACAAGGGGCATCTGGTATAATTGGTGAAACTTCTCCAAGCTGTCAGATAAGTTTGAAGAGTTCCCGGGGAGACCGCTCGGAGCATGGTGTCTGAAGAGGCATTCAGGAGAGCTTTGCGGGGGTGATTAAAGGGAATATCAGTGTAGAATAGGGAGGCACTGGTGTCGGGTAAAGATCCGCTTCCGGTGCCAGCTGCCTGAATTTCTGGAAGGCAAAGCGAGAAAGTGAGTCTATTTTATTGTCACTACCGGGGACATGTAAGGCAGAGATCAGAAATTGATCGCACACTGAAATCCATATTAGACGTCTTAATAAAGTCATTAATGTTAGGGAGCGCCCTTTGTTGATGCATTGTACGACTGCTTGGTTGTCGCAGCGAATAACAATGCTTGTGGTGGACCACTCCTTCCCCCACAAAAAGGCGGCGACCACTATAGGGTATAGCTCGAATAGCGCGGATGAAGACAGGGGCTCTGGGAGGTCAGAGAGTTGCTGAGGCCATGTCGACACAAACCAACGGCCTCTGTAATAACCGCCGAACCCGCTGGACGGGGCGGCATCGGTGTACAGTTGAAGTCTGTGGGATGAGACATCATGCTTTCGTAAAAGAAATGCCATTCCACTGTTTTAGGAATCCTATCCATAAGCTGAGCTCATTAAGACATGGCCCGTCTAGGGATGTGGGATCCTCGAGTGCGTTTACGGTTGTCGTGAGAGATATGAGGTGCGAGATAAAAGGGCGTCCCTGGGGAATGATGCGCATCGCGAAATTAAAATAGCCGAGTACTGAAAACAACTCGCGTTTGGAGCAGGATGGGTTATCGAGCAGATTGGAAGCTGCTGAGATTATCCTTACGATTTTATCTTTGGGTCACAATATGGGCACTGGTTCCAGTTCCAGAGCGATGCAAATGGCACATTTGGCCGAAAATAAAAGGTGGTACGTGTAAAGGGGAGAACCTCCGTGTGATAACGCGAGCTCTGGGATTAAAGTGAGGTAATCGCTGAGCTCGCGTCTTCTGCGCGGGTACACTGTGCAAATGATTTCTGAATAACGAGTGAAGGCAATGGTGAATTTGGCTAAAGATAAGATGCGTGAAGAGCTTTGCGCTGTGTTTTTTAAGTCGATCTGCCTATCAGCCTGGGGAGGTGAAAGTGGGGAAAGGAGTGAGAAAAGGTCTACGTTCGCACCTGCGAGGATCTGATTCCTGATGGCTTTGACGAAAGGGGGAGGTTCCAGAGCCGATGCGTTGGGTGGGATGGGCATCGGCGATGCGGTGGCCAGCGTGAAGGGTTGATGGACCTGGGGGAATGAATCGAGAGCCAAAGATGCCGCTGGAGCTGCCTGCGGAGGCAGCCTTACGCTTTGGGTCGATCCTTGGGCGAAAACAGTGGGAGGAAAAGTGGTAGAGGGTGCCATGGTCTGACCTGTTAGCGGAGGCATCCTCACGCTCGTGTTGCGCTCTTGCGGTAAAAGATGGAGAAAATTGAGGAGGGAGTGGAAACAAGGCCTGTGTTGCTGCTGCATTCAATCCTGTGTGAGGGGCAGCAGGCCAATGGCCGGAAAAAGAGGCCGGCCATTGGGAGAGTGGAGCCTTTGCCGCGGGCGTGCTCACGCTGTTTGGCTGGCTCGCTAGCTCCCTAGCCTGGGAGCCGCCTGGGCTAGCCGCGGGAGAAACCGGCGGGCGGCCTAGGCTAGCCGATGGCTTGTTGCGAGCCGTCCGTTTTTGTTGCGGAGACGGTCAGGAATACAGAGTTTTCCGTGCTTGAGGGGATGAGGAGTCTGAGCTCGCTGCTGTGGCTGCTTGCAGAGTGCGAGTAGCCGTCCGGCTCTTTTTTTAATTGCTTGCGCGGAAACAATAAAAAAAAATGCATCAGCTGCTCGTGTTTTGAAAAAACGCGGCGCTTCTATTGGAAAAATTTTTTAAAAACACGCCGAACGCCGGCATAACGCGGCTTGGTGGACACAGGCCTTT
The DNA here is from genome assembly GCA_026939265.1 of Oreonectes daqikongensis. NCBI lineage: Eukaryota > Metazoa > Chordata > Actinopteri > Cypriniformes > Nemacheilidae > Oreonectes > Oreonectes daqikongensis. Next base: position 957,916 of record JAOTQM010000130.1, on the reverse strand, counting down.
AGTATTTGTATACTTTGTAAACCAGTATTTGCTGGTGAGATTTTTACCCTGTGCGTGGGGTTCCGCCTTTGTTAGCCTTCGAGAAAAGGGGACGGTCTCGAGGACCTGTCTGAGGCCTTGGACGGTTCATTTTTTGATGTCGGGAACCCCTGGAGAAGCAGAAGCATACAAGGATGCCGGCGATGGTGGAGAGCGCCTTTGCGGAGTGTAGGAAGAAGATCCTTTCTTCCTCGGGGTCCGTGTAGCGGTGCAGGAAGATCGACCGGTCAGAGGTGAAGCCTCAGGCTCGAATAAAGCGTCCCGACCGTCCTTTGGAGACCCGGGAGGATCTTGCGTTGCGCGGGGATAATCCTTGGAGAAGTTTTCATCTCTGTTCATCTTGTGATAATTCAAAAGGATTGAGGGTAAGGCGGTTTGATTATTTATGGGGCTGGTAGAGATGGTGATTGGTGATCAAGAGCCAGCCGCGTTAATTGTCTGATCAGCTCCGCCCAAACTTTGTTTATAAAACATCATTAATTGTTCATTATGAGCAGATTATGCTGTCAAACCGGTTTGGAGGATGGCCTAGCCTGAATTTCAGGCTTGACATCTGGCACTTTATATGGTGGTTGGCAACAGGATGTACCACTGATGTTCATCCCCTCCACCCAACCTTCATGGCACATCTTTGTGCTTGCACCCACAGGACATTGCTCTAGGACATCTTCATCGAGTGAAAAGGGAGCAAAGGGAGGTGGAAAGGGTGCCTCTCATCACTGATAACCTGGTGAACATGTGCATCACAAAAACAAGGAGCTGGCACTCTACTGTCGTATGAGGACTCGCAGAGTAGAGACCAATGATTGAGCACATTCTGCATGAGCTGAATTAGAAAAAGGGGATGGATCTTTTGGGTGTGTCCCTACTAGACACAGTAAGGAGGGAGCTCATCTGGTGTGTTTAGAAGAGGCATGTGAAGTTCATCAAGGATGTACCAGGTGTGTCTCTCTATACTGACCACCAAAGAAGGGATAGTGCTTACAAGATATGTATGCTAGGGGCTCAACGTCACTTGAATCTTTCTACTGCTACCTGCAGAGGTTCATTACAGGTTTGTGGCTTATTGTCATATGTTTTATGTAAAAATGTTATGTATAAAATACTTCAATACAATATCACATCATTTATCCAGAATTAATTCTTTGAAAAATAATTAATTCTTAGTTTTTCTTTCAAAAACACATACACATATATTAAATATGCAATTAGTAGATTTATTCTGTGTAGTTACTCTTATTTCATTGTCTTATGTTTTCACAGGAACCAGTGCAAACACTGGTTATCCAACCTGATCTCACGGGAAGTCGTAAGTATTTGACGAGGTGGCTAATTCGTATGAATTCATACGTTGTGAGTCGTACAAAAATGTACGATTAAGCAATGCTGAAGGCCCGCCCCTAACCCCGCCTAACACCTAACGTCACTGGCGCGACAGCATACGTCACTGGCGCGACAGCAAAGTCGTACTAAAACGTACGACTGAGCTTGTACGAATTCATACGAATTAGCCAAAATTAGCCACCTTGTCAAATACTTATGATTTCGCCGTGAGATTGCATTGGGTTATCAGTCTGAGCAGCAGCATCCCTTACCGCCAAGCCATCATCTCTCCTGAGCAATGCAAGGGAAGTAGAGCACTGTGTAAACACCATTAGCCAAAAGGTGTTTGGTAGAAAATACATTCCATCTTTCCAGCCTCCTGCAAAGTACACTGGAAAGAGTGTAAACCATTTGATAACCAGTTTCACCACCACTATTACTTAAATAATTTTGCATTCTATATTTCTGGAATGGACTCAGACTAGACAGCTAATTCAGAGGAGACAGGCCAGCTGCTGGAGTATGTTGTTGTGAAAGACCAGGAAGATGAAGGATTCAAAGAGCACTGTTGATCCTACCATCACAATACTATTTGAGGACATCGCTGCCACTTCTGACAGGTATCCGTCTAGAAATCCACCTGTGCCCAGTCTTCCACCTGCTGCGCCGTCTTCTGCTCTGCTGACTGCTGCTGCAGAGACTGGACACAGCCAGTACAAAGGCACTATTACTGCCCAAATACAGACTTTGACAAAAGAACAGTGGCTTTAAAAGGAAAATATGTTGATACATAGCGTAATAGTTTTTATAGACTTATTAATGTATATAGGAAAAACAATTTAAAATGTTTTTATTGTTTTGTAATATGTATTTATTATAATAAATGAAACAATATATAATAATATTCGTTTTAATAGTTGTATAAATGTTTCCATTTATTATACTACACAGTAACTTACAGTATTTTTTTTGTGTTTTTGTGTGTAGTGTGGCTTATTTGTTTTTGTTAAAATAAAACAATTTATTGACTATACTAATGGTAACTTTTGGTTTAGCCAATCTGTGATTCCACATAGATTATATATGAAGAGTTTGGTTCCAAAACGCTATAAATCCATTTTTTTATTTAAAAAAAATCATGTTTTGTGATTATGCATTCCAATTAATATAAATCAAACTGCAGTTGGTTAGTTTTGATTTTAGCCATAATAACAACAAAAAAAACAGCTAACTAGCACAAAAAACTGGATTTAATGGATTTATATTGTTTTGGAACAAACTCTTCATATATTGTTCTTTACTATTGTTACTATATAATTTTTTATATAGAAAGAATGAATAAAAGACCTGATGGAAAAGATGCATCGAGAATCGTTTTATACTGGAATCGCGATCAAGTGCAGATTCGCTCGTTTATCATAGAAACAGAATTCACGCGACAGGAGTTATTTGCCCAATGCAGGATGTTTTACCATGGAAAAGCCAAGAAACATTATTTCATTGCTTAGAGAGTCACAGATCCGTGGAGTAGGTCTAAAAGTTGTGGATGAGCATGTGTGGGAAAACAACAAGGAAGAAAACGAACTAAATTCAATCTTAGTCGGGAGTATTCAGGGAGACTGTGGTAAGGCCGTGATCCCTGTTCTCGGTCACGGAGGGATCGAACGTTTTTTGAATGCGTATTGCATGTGCTTTTAATTATTAATGCATATAAGCACTGAAATTTCACCGAATGTATGACTGTATTCATACTTAAATGATTTAAGCTTAATCGCTGAAAGTACAATAGACAAGTTAGCAAAGTACTGTTCAATGTCATTGCAGCAGAACAACTTCGTGAATAACTGCAAGAAGACGACGATCTGCAAGTATAGCATTTGTTATTTATCAAAATTACAACATTATACACTACACGTGGAGCTTGGGAATCTACGTCACTGTGTATTGCATACTGGACAGGCAGTCGCCGCCATGTTTAAGGACACGCTAAGCAGCGTACAATGATAGCAAATACAAATCACATGGTTAGATTCAGATGGTAAATATAATATATTAAGTTGGGTGTCCACCTTAGAGATAATCACCATGTTTATAATGAAACCATTACATTTAAAATATATTAATCATAATATAATAAAATATAGTTTATTGTTACTACTGTAATGGTCCTCCATGCGTTTACGCCGGCGTTCGGCATCTTTTTTTAATTGCTTGCACGGAAACAATAAAAAAAATGCATCAGCTGCTCCTGTTTTGAAAAAACGCGGCGCTTCTATTGGGAACAATTTTAAAAAACACGCCGTACGCCGGAATAACGCGGCTTGGTGGACACAGGCCTTTAGTATTTGTATACTTTGTAAACCAGTATTTGCTGGTTAGATTTTTACCCTGTGCGTGGGGTTAAAGTCCCCTTTGCCATCTCAGGCATTTATAACATTTTCAAATAAAATGACCCACTTTTTTTGCAATCATACATTATGGGTGTAGGGAAAAGTACATTATTTTTTAAGTTGTGCCTATAGCCCCGTTGTACCCTATGGGAGATCAGAAATTATAATTCTGTAATAATAAATACAAATGACAAAGCCACATTTGGTGAAGTTGTTAATTTTCATTAAAGTTGGCATGAAACGGAAGTAACGATCAATTCTTTTCCATGTCGTGACGTATATCCGTATGAAACGGCATATGAAATGAGAGAAAATGTAGGGCGGGACTTGATTTGACACATCGAGAACTAATGGGGTAGTCTATATGCACATGAAGCTATTGACGTATTTTCACAAAAATCTCTGAAATTCCATTGTTTTCTTAGGGGGTTTTCACACCTGGGTTCTCACACCTGGGTTCTCTTTAAAAGAACCGAACCCAGGCCCTCTAAAGTGAACCAAGAGGTGGACCAAATGAAAATGAGTTGAGTTCTTTTTACATTCATTTTGTAGTTATCAACAAAAAAGGACCCAGGTGTTTTTAGCAAACCGTACCATAAAATAAAAGCGAACCGTACTCAGACCACCTCCTGAGATGGTCTCAGTTCGATTCGCTTTAAAGGGGTCTGAGATTGTTTTGCTGTGTTCACATATGGGCCAAAAACATAGCGAACCGTGCTCCGACCCCTGAAAAGGACCAAGTGTGAAAACACCCTTACTACACACATCGGTATCACTTGGTGAAAAATGACCTCAGCTCTATGAGAGCAGACGCGGCTTAGCTGGCTGAGATTTTAGCAGAAGTACGTCATCGCCCTGTGTGCATATACCTAAAGACTTTGATATACCCCATTGGATCTCCAGCCCACCTATTTTCATTCTCTATAGTGTTCATATATTATGTGTTGTTGTACCTAACATTTATGATAGCCCCAACTAGACTGATTGGCAGACAGCTAACAGGTTCCTCCAAGAAAGACTCAGATACCAGACTTTGTTTGAGTGTGATTTACTTGAAGTAAGCACTGTAAAACTGAACAATATGTCAAATCATTATCCAAATGTTACATTCATATTATAACATATAGAACATGTTCACCTCCATGCAGATGATCTTACAATCAGCTCTTCAATATTAACTATTATTGTAAAAACAATTTATAACATCTTTCTTAAAATTGCATTTTACACTAACAACGAGACAAATATTAAACTGAACACTCACAGACATATATTTTAAAGGCCTTTGTAACATGGAACAGCATGGCAGGGAAATACACAGCTTTCTGTTGATGCAACACTTCTTCAGATGCAACACTTAACTACGGCAACTCTAAAGGACACACTTAAAACATAAATTTCACTATGACCACAGGGTGTCGCTATGGGGCTACTTTACTAAGGTCAGAACATGATAATAGGTTAACTAATGCAGGCTGACTACTAGATTTTAACATATGGCCCGGTTTAAAAAAGGGAAAAAACATGGTTATCACAAAATAACCATGGTTTTGATAACCATGTTTTTTTAAAAGCATAATTAACCCTTTGATGCACAAGCTATTGAAACCCTTCTAATGCACAACATGGGTCGTGGTTTTAACACTTTTATTATGGTTATTTTTTCATAACAGGGCGTAGCTTAAGCCAGGACTAGGCCTTAGATAAATTAAAATATTTTAGCAGCTTTTTGTAAAAATGTCTTAGTTAAACATTACTAGTGTGCATCTTGAGAAAAAACAATGGCATTGATATAGGCCTATTTTAAGATATGTCAGTAAACATTATTTTCCATTATGCTAGATCAACTTGTCTGGGACTAGGCTTCAACTTTAAAACCAGGGGCCTCATTTATAAAATGTTACGTAGAAACCGTCGTAAATTTGATTTTACAATCATTTCTCAAAGAAAACGTGTGTACGCCTCTATTTCAGATGTGAAATCTATAAATCGCAAATGATCTTGAAATTGTGCGCAGCTGAACAGGTTTAAATCTCCGCGTTTTAACGTCGTCTAATTAATATCATTGACATATAAAAGAGCACCTCTCACCCTCCAAATCCTTAACTAGCGGCAAGAATGGCTTTTATTTTCAAAAACCTGCAGCAATCAGACATGCAAAAGTGCGTATGTCTGCTCAGACCCTGACCTGGCGCTGAGAACTTTTCCACGTCAAAGACCGTTTTTATAAATATGAACGTTGCCGTGAATTTTTGCGTACGCACAAGCTACAACCAAATCCATGCGTTTGCACGTTTTAAAAACGAGGTTGCATGGGTTAATGTGATTACCTTAATTAGGTAAATGATTAGTTTGTCTTGCCCTCTTTTCTTTAGAAGATTTATCGACATGGAATACAGTGGTACGGAAGACTTCCCCAGCCCATCCCACCCCTACCTAGCTGTTTCCTCTGATGATGGGGGACATCTAGCTCCAACTGGCTCCAATAACCTAAAATAACTGCAGAAAGGGAAGAGGGAGTTGATGGACCAGAGAGATCAGCTGAGAGCAGACCTGAATCGGCTGTTGGATTCAGTTGTTGCCATCAACTGTGCCTGCCTCTCTTCATATCTACAGTAGGTTGTAAAGTGTTTTTAATTTTTAAGTTGTTTTCCTTTTTAATGCAGATACACTTAAAGTACATATATGTTCTTTTAGAGAAACCAGAAAAGAAGAAGAGGAGGGTAACATCCTCTTCAACATCTTCAACCTCCACTTTCTCTTCATCCCCCTCCTCCTCATCTTCCTCTGAGAGAGAAAAGAAGAAGAAGAAGAACAAAATGAAAAAATCTAATCCAAGATCATTTGGCAAAAGTTAGTTGTAAATACACTGCTCAAAAAATTTGAAGGAACACTTTTTAATCAAAGTATAGCATCAAGTCAATAAAACTAATGGGATGTTGATCTGTCCAGTTAAGTAGCAGAGGGGGTTGTTAATACATTTCAGCTGCTTTGGTGGTAATGAAATTAACAACAGGTGCACTAGATGTGCAACAATGAGACAACCCCCAAAATGGGAATGGTTTTACAGGTGGAGGCCACTGACCTTTTTTTCCATACTCAACTTTTCTGACCGGTTTTCACTAGTGTTGAATTTAACTAGGGTCAGTGTCACTTAGTGTTGCTTTTGGCAGCCTGTTTTAATTTTAGTTTTAGTCTAGTTTTTGTGTGAAGCTGTTATTTTAGTTTTTATTAGTTTTATTAACGTTAATTCTCTTTTTAGTCTAGTCAAGTTTCAGTCGACTAAACATCTGAGCATTTTAGTCTTATTTTAGTCAGAATTATCCATTACTATTTTCGTCTAGTTTTAGTCAATGAAAACTGATGACATTTAATCTAGTTTTAGTAAATTAAAATTGAAACTAGTTACAGTATTTGGCCAACAAGGGATGCTTAGTACACATGGAGTCAGTCAGTCAGGTAGGAACTAAGAACCCACTTTTACACTCTCACACACGTCACACTAGTCACACATGTTTGTCTCAGTCGTTTTGAGCTCCAGTGGCTAATTCGTCTTTTGCGTGCGCATATACATTCTAACTGTACGTTCAGACCGCCGACGGCGAGAGCGTCAGAAATCGCTCTGGCCGCACTGCCAACAACGATGGTAGAAAGATTTGTGGACGCTCTGACGTTGTGACGTAGATCGAATGCTTCTCTTGTATTTAAAAGGGCCGCAAATCAAACAAGCTTGTTGATCTTGTGCAGACTGACCACAATGAGGGTTATAAGTTAACCTCATTAAATATTTTAAATGTAAAAGTAAGAAATTGATCGGTGGAAAGAACTTTATTGTAGTTACATGTTTGCTAACGAAATAAACCAATTAAAAGCCATTTGTGTGGTGTGGCTTTTGTCATGGATAAGTGCAAGTCTAGATAATCGGGAAACCCGCCACAGCAGTTATTAACATCTCCTCCATTTTGTTTGGGAACTTATGTGGTCGGAACCAAAGTTTACAGGGCTGTGTTCTGTAGAATTCTCTCAAGCGGTAAACTTGTATGTTCCGATTGGTTGCCGCCGAACCGCATCATAGCTCATTACCATAAAGTTGACCTGATTTCAACTCTCCTCGACGCCCTCAACGGCCAAGACGCGCCGCTCTTTGCCGCCGGCTCACATTGAAAGTGAATGACTTCCGGCGACTTTGACGCTCTCGTCGTCGGTGGTCTGAACGCATGGTAAATGTAGACGCGCGACAACCGTGCTCAAATAAGGAGCAACGCGGTCGCAAAATGTAATGGGGTATTACATTTTACCTATGCACCATGAGCACATTTTGTTTCGTCTCGTTTTGGTAAACGAAAATTTAAATACATTTTAGCATAGTTTTTATTTTGTAAACCACATTTAGTCTCGTTCTTTATTTGTCAACAATATTGCATAATACATATAATTATAGTCATCGTCACATGACCAGCATTTACGTTGCATCTCGTCTCGTTTCGTCACGTGATAAAGGTTCGTTGACGACGATATTTAGTCATAATTTTCGTTGACGAAGGCAACACTAGTGTCACTATTGGTAGCATGAGGCGATACCTAGACCCTACAGAGGTTGCACAAGTAGTCCAACTCCTCCAGGATGGAACATCAATATGTGCCATTGCCAGAAGGTTTGCTGTGTCTCCCAGCACAATCTCAAGAGCATGGAGGAGATTCCAGGAGACAGGCAGTTACTCAAGGAGAGCTGGACATTGCAGACGTAGAAGGTCCTTAACCCATCAGCAGGACCGGTATCTGCTCCTTTGTGCAAGGAGGAACAGGATGAACACTGCCAGAGCCCTACAAAATGACCTAAAGAAAGCCACTGGTGTGAATGTCTCTGATCAAACAATCAGAAACAGACTTCATGAGGGTGGCCTAAGGGCCCAACGTCCTGTAGTGGGCCCTGTGCTCACTGCCCAGCACTGTGGAACTCGATTGGCATTTTCCATAGAACACCAAAATTGGCAGGTCCGCCACTGGCTCACTTTGCTTTTCACAGATTAGAGCAGGTTCACCCTGAGCACATGTGACAGATGTGAAAGGTTTCGAAGATGCCGTGGAGAACGCTATGCTGCCTGTAACATTGTTCAACAGATTTGGTGGTGGATCAGTGATGGTCTGGGGAGGCGTATCTATGGAGGGACGCACAGACCTTTACAGGCTAGACAATGTCACCCTGACTGCCATTAGGTATCGAGATGAAATCCTTGGACCCATTATCAGACCTTACGCTGGGGCTGTGGGTCCTGGGGTCCTCCTGGTGCACGACAATGCCCGGCCTCATGTGGTAAGAGTATGCAGGCAGTTCCTGGAAGATGAAGGAATTGATACCATTGAATGGGCTCCACGCTCGCCTGACCTAGATCCAATACAACACCTCTGGGACATTATGTTTCGGTCCATCCGATGCCACCAGGTTGCACCTCAGACTGTCCAGGAGCTCAGTGATGCCCTGGTCCAGATCTGGGAGGAAATTCCCCTGGACACCATCCGCCGTCTCATTAGGAGCATGCCCCGATGTTGTCAGGCATGCATACAAGCACGTGGGGGGCCATACAAACTACTGAGTAACATTTTGAGTTGATGCAATGAAATTTCTGCAAAATTGACTAGAATGCTGCATAATTTTTTCACTTAGATTTTCAGGGTGGTTTTCAATTCAGCCCTCTGTAGGTTGATCATTTTCATTTCTACCAGAAAGACTCAGGAGGCAAAATAGTGAACATTGTTGTTTATTGACTGATGTTAAACAAGGTAACGTAAAATATGATAGTTCTTTGGCGTAGGCCCCGTCCTTGGCTCACATCCGGAGGGTCACTGGTATTTGCATTTCCTGCATGGGGATAAGGCAGCGGTGCAGCTGACCCCCAAAATTAGGAAAAACTAAGAGCCGCTGAAGCGGGGGCCTACCCCCAAAAAGAAAAAAAAAAGAAAAAAAAATTTGCCCACCAGTCTGAGTTTCCTTAAGCACCTGAAACAGAGATGGAGTGATGATTAAAACGAGAAACACACAAGATATGCCTTACTGTTGATTAAGCTTTAAAGCTGCGGTAAGAGAGAGAGGGGTTAGCAACAAACAAAGGAAGGCTTTGGTGGGCCGTGACATAGGGGTGAAGCCCTCGATAGGCCATGACCGAGCTTTGATAACGTATGCATTTTAAAATTTTCTTAGCTATTTGGCATTAATAGGACCTGACAAGTATAATATCTAAGCATTGTCTTTGAACAGGAAGTACTTTTTGAAAAAAATGATGTCCTCGTATGGGGACATTGGGTCTATTTTGATACATAACACAATAAAAACATCAATGTGTAACAAAGTAAAAAATTGTTTATTTAAACAGTTTTCAACTGTTTTTAATGAGAACAAAACACATTGCTGTGCCAAAACAATTTAGTCATGACAATTTAGTCACCAATGCATAACAAAGTAAAAACAATTAATTTCATTTTCAAATGTTTTCATCAGAACAGAAAACATTGCTGTAAAAAAACATTTTCGTTTTAACAATGTAATCACCAATGTGTCGTAAAAACTGTTCATTTAATTTTGTTGTTTTCATCAGAACAGAAAACATTGCTGTGTCCAAACAGGTTAGTGGTGACAATCTAGTTTAGTCTAGTGACCAATATGTAACAAAAGTGAAAAAAAAAGTACATTCATTTTCAACAGTTATCATCAGAACAGAACACATTGCTGTAACAAAGCAATTTAGTGTGTGTGCATGTGCCGCACACCTATTTTGTGTGAAATTCTGCAAAGCAGTTGCGTTCTGTTTGCAAGCACAGAAAGACACAGCAGGTCGCACACCGCACTCGAGATTTCCCCGAGCACCCTTTTTTTCTGCAACGCATCGGGCTTCTCAGGTTTACCATCTCTGGCAGATGACACGCAGATGTTGTGCGGACTGAGATGTGGGGAACTGCAGTGATCTGACTGCGACTGCCTTGTTGTGGTGCCTTGTTTAGGTAGGTGTGCTCTTTCAGTAGATGTTGATAATCAGAGTCACACTTGCTCAGGTATGTCTTAGCCACTGTCATGCGAAACTCCAGGAACTGCATAATGTTCTTTCTTGGTGTATCTATTTTGATGTTGTCTTGCCGGTACAAAAGCCAGCTGTTGGCTAAGGCAAGGTCCGTAAAGTGCATTAGCATCCTGATCGTCCACTTCTTGGTTCTCACACTCATGTGGTAATAGCTCATCATTCTATCTCCCAAATCAACCCCACCCATCTTGGAGTTGTACTCTCTTACAATACTCGGCCGTGTCACAGTCGAGTACTGTTTGTCCGTCTTGGACTATTGCTTGCATGTGTCTTCTGGTTCTTTGCCATGAACAGCAGAAACCATCAGAATGGGCTTGTTGTCATACCACTTTACCACACATACCTTCCCATCACCCCTGGTGACTGTTGCTGAGGTACCTCTCCCTTGCTGTTTCATGGCTTTGTCAGATGGTAGCTTCAGCTGGGCTTTGGAGACCCTGTTCTTCATCACTGTACCAGTCAGGTACACCTGCTTTTCCAGCATCTGATCCACAGCATTTATGGTAGTAAACCATCGATCACAGTCCACTTTTGTACCAGGATGCAGAGTTTGAGCAAGACGTATAATGACCAAGGCCGCCAAACCCAGTCCTTCTGCGTCCTGAACTTGTGCACTCAGTGCATTTGCACCCTGGTACACCTCAAAGTCCAGTACAAGTCCATCTGCTGAAGCCATCACAAAGTTTTTCATGCCAACTGGATTAGGCTTCATTGGGACAAACTGTCTAAATGGACAAGCTCCACTAAAAGGGATCATCTGTTCATCGATTGACACCCATTCTGGTCGAGCCAGAAGCATGCAGCCTTTTCGAATTCGATCTATGAACGGCCCCACTTTCCAGAATCTGTTCGCAGTCCTTTTTCTACTGAGATGTCATCATCAATCACGATTTTTAGATTTTGCCTGAGGTTGAAATATCTGTTCCGTGTTATTTTGTCACTGATGGCTGGTATGTTTAAGCTATTGGACCAGAACATTCTGATTTGCGGGTAAGTCACACAAGACATTAAAATGGATGCACCAAAAAAATGATAGATTTCATCAACTGTAGTGTTTAGAGACCTACCAGTGTTTGCTAGGGACATAACATTTGTACAGTTGGCAATGAGTTTCATGAGCTCTGTGTCCATATACTGTTCCACATAGTCCAATGGTTGCCAATGTTGGCGTGAATGCAGACTTTCATCTTCAGCCTCAAACGGAACTATGTCTCGAGCAAATGGAACAGACTTCCAGCGCTGTTTATATTTTTCTGGGCTAGGTCCACGCTTGCGTTTGCACACAGATACACTGGATCTCTGGAGCTCTTCACTCTCATCACTGCTTTGTGCATCACTGCTTTGTGCATCACTGCCTTGCTGATATGTTGAATCAGAGGAATTACTCTGCTCAACACCAGGATCAGCAGCATCGCAGTCTGACAAATCCTCCACCTCGGAGTTGTCTTTTGCCATAGATTGAAGTAGTCTTTCAATTCTTGAGGTAGAAGCATGTCCTGGAAATGTATCACAAAAATTAAAAATCAATATAGACTTATTTGTGCCACATGCAAGAACTATACACTTGTAAACAGTTGGTTTCTTTTCAAGCAAAGTCTCATTCACACACACGCGCGCACACCCGGGATGGGGAAATGCAGGTGGAAACGACAGAAGGTTGCAAATCTATAAAGCATCGCCATCTTTAACAAATAATGTTACACAAACATTTAGAGAAATCACTCAAAAGATTTAATCTTTACATTTTACTAAACACCAACAGACTGTGAATAGCTAAAGCACAGAAAGCAGGCACGCACACATGCAACAAACCCGCACGGCACACCCACACGCACGCGACAAACGCACACACGCGACACACACACACTCGACACACACACGCGCGCGACACACACACACGCGCGCGACACACACACACACACAGGCACACACACGCACACACACGCGACACACACATACACGACAGCGAAACCCATGTAGGCCGACTTTACAACACAAAAGCGCACAATATAGTTCTGATGTCCTCATACGAGTACTTTATAAATAACAGCGTCCTAGATTGTTACTTTTGAAAAATCTTCTCAAATCTGCATGTCATGTCACACTACAAATGTTCTAAATTATAAATAAACAAGTTCCAACCAAAAACGTTGGAACGTCTTGATTGAAATATCCGCCATCTTGTTTCTCCACTAACCCTAACCACAAATTAATGTATTTCACTTTTGATACCACTAGGTGGCACTGTCAGCTGTCCTCTAATGAGGTCAATAGGTCTAAGTCATGTAGAATTAAGTATATGGTGCAGAAAGCCTAAAACATAATGTCCCCATATGAGGACACAGAGTCTCAGGAGGATAAGAACTGGAGGCCTCGACGGGCCGTGACCTGAAACGAAGGCCCCGATAGGCCATGACATGAACGAAGGCCCCGATAGGCCGTGACATGAAACAAAGGCCCCGATAGGCCGTGACATGAAACGAAGGCTTTGATGAGTCATGACATGAACAGAGGCCTCGGTAGGCCCTGACATGAACAGAGGCCTCGGTAGGCCCTGACATGAACAGAGGCCTCGGTAGGCCCTGACATGAACAAAAGGCCTCGATAGGCCACAAGAAGGACCAGAGGCCTCGACAGGCCGTGACATGAAACGAAGGCCCCGATAGGCCGTGATGTGAAATGAAGGCCCGATAGGCCGTGACATGAACGAAGGCCTTGATAGGCCGTGACATGAACGAAGGCCTCGGTAGGCTGTGATGTGAAATGAAGGCCTCGATAGGCCATGACATGAAACGAGGGCTTTGATAAGCCATGACATGAACAGAAGCCTCGATAGGCCGTGACTGAACTAAGGCCTCGATAGGCTGTGACATGAGCGAAGGGCTCGACAGCCCGTGATGGGTGCAAAAGGCCTTGATAGGCCGTGACAAGCAGACATAGACCTTGATAGGCCAGCATGTATACACAGCTACATGATGTGAGTCTGAATTTTCATGAGTGGATTTGAATAGGCAATGGTATCTAAACGATGGAACGTGAATGATGGGAATAAAATGAGAAAAACTAAACACCACCACCAGTATATGCATGAAAATACCTTGATCGCCATGCGAGAGAGCTTGTTGAGCAGCAAGGATGCTGCTGGGGTCCGGTCTCACGTAAGATTCGAATGCAGAGGAGGACCATCTGCCCAGCAGTTTAATGGTTGCTGTCGAAACCCCACATTCAGCTGCAGTAGTGGCTGCTCTGATCCTGAAAGAATGGCTGGTATATGAGTGGGGAGATAAGTCGCAGCTTGCCACGATGTTGGTTAACGTCAGGTAGTATTAAAGGGGGGAGTGGTGAGGTGAGCTAGAGTGAGTTTTGAGATATTGAATCATAGAGGTGTGGGGACAAAAGTCAGTGAGAATTCTTGGAAGTGTAATGGTGACGCCAGATCCTTGTGAGTCGGTTTTGGAATGCTTGAGGAATAGTGTGAAGAACTTGGGTGAAAAACGAAGATCGGAAAAAGAAAGACCTTAAGAGGGATCAAATTGTTTGGATTCTAAAGTAAATTCCCCTGGGCGCATGAATCCGTAGAAGGCCGCTAAAAACATGGCTTCGAACATGGTGTTGATATATGGGGAAAACCGTCTGTTGCAAATGGAAATGATTAATCTGTGTAATACAGAGAGGGTGATGGGCATGCGTTTATCCGATTGTGAAGGTGAAGATTTGCCAAGACCTTTAAGTAGTAAATGCACGTTGGTACAGTGAAAAGACTTGGATAATCGGGAGTGAAAAACTTGGCGTAAATTGAATGCCAGCGAGCAATCTACGAATGGAAGAGACTTTAATTGACGATGCTCGTAATTGTAGGTGAGGAAGGAACAATGGTTGTAGTCTTGATGGGGAATAGGGGAATTTGAAAGGAAAAACAAAACATGGTGAATAGGGACCAGGCGGAGGTGTAAGCGTTGAGTGTAGAGGGGGCCAAGCTTTTAGAGATGTAATGTCTGGCTGACATGACCAGATCGTCTAATGTAACGCGATCTCCACTAGTGTGGGGCAGGGTGTAGGATCCGGGTCGGCCGATGGGCATAGTCGTCTTAAAGCCTGAAATCGAAACCGAGAAAGCGCGTCAGTTATTACATTGTTGTGCCCGGGAATGTGCCTAGCTTGGATAATAAAATTATGGAGGACTGACTGCCAGATTAGACATCTCAAAAACGGCATGATAATCTGATGTGGAGATCTCCCTTTGTTGATGATAGCTACTGTTGCCTTGTTATCGCAAAACATCGTGATACGCTTGCGTGACCACGCCGGACCCCAGAGAACGCTAGCTATGGCCAGAAGATAAATTTCATAAAGGGCTGACGAATTAGTACATGACTCGGGTTTGGGAAATTCATTCTACCATTTTTCGGCAAACCAATGTTTTTTGTGAAAAGTTGCAAATCCAGAGACGATTCGGATGCATCATTGTAAAAAAAAGATATGCCGTTCCAGTCAGCTAGCAGGTGAGTCGAGAAACTGTGATCGGAAAGACAGCCTTTGTCTAGCTGAATTAGATCGCTTAAATTGGGAACAGTATAAGACATGGTTAACAGGCCAGAAATGAAAGGCCTGCCTTGGGAATAATGCTCATAGCGAAGTTTAGGTGACTAATCATTGAAAGCATTTCACATTTGGAAACGACACGTAGCAAAAATAAATCTCCCATAACAGACCGAATCCTGGAAAGCTTGTGATTCGGAAGAGAGGCTTGCATGGCATTTGTGTCGAATAAGATCCCTAGAAATTCGAGCAAAGTATTAGGGCCCTGCGTTTTCTCTTTCGACAAAGGGACGCCAAAGTCATTGAAGATTAGTTTCAACGTATCGAGAATAGAGGTTTGAGATAAGGGAAAATCAATAAGCAAAAAATCGTCCAGTAAATGTAAAATGAACAGCATTCTGCAAACGTTCAGCATGATCCAGCACAGTGCTTCGGAAAGGCAATTGAATATATGAGGGCTGCTTCTACACGCGAACATGAGCCTGACGGCAAAGAACATTTTTTTGTTCCATTTGACGCCTCGAAGAGGCCAGTCTGAAGGGTGGATCGGCATGTTTTTAAAAGCATCCGTGATCACCGAGTCCGGCTAACTTGATTAGCCGTATGGCGTTGTCGACCGAAGCATAGTGCAGAGAAAAGGGTTCCGAGGGAATGCATTCATTAACGCTAGCTGTGAAATTAGAATGAGGAGAAGACAAGTCAAATATGAGTCGTTTTTTACCAGAGTATTTGCGAGTAGCGACGCCGAGCGAATTGATTCGGAATGGAGAAAATGGAGGCGATGCAAAAGGGCCAATGACATAACCTTTATTGACCTCTTTGTCCAGCAAGGCTGAGACTATTGCAGGCTCTGAAAGAGCTGACTGCAAATTTTTTGTAACGATGGAAGTAGTGAGACGTGAAATTTTAATTTTTGATTAAAATCCGCCATCATTGCCATGTAGAGATCTAATTCTTCCCTCCTGTCTGGAAAAACTTGACACAAAATGTCTCTGTAAATGCTAAACGCAATGATGAATTCAGCGAACGGTAAGTTACGTTGCAGTCTAGGGTCGGAAGTTTTTAGAAGCACCGTCACGTCGCCGCAGGGAGTAATAGCGTAGCCAAGTTAATGTTCTTACCTTGGACAATGTTATTTCTTAGGTGACACTGTGACTGATGCAGGTGAAACAAAACGCTTACCGAAGGCTTGGGCTGGAGCGGCGGAGGAGAGGTTGAAATGAGGCGTAGCGGGTGTAGCAGAGACGTCTTGGAATGGTGACTGAATTGTGGTTTGTGCTGCTGATGCAACTGATGTCGATGGCGTGCTCCGGGTCTCAATTAAGCCGAATTGAGGAGGAAGAGTTGATACAGGTCGTGAAGAAATCGGCTGGTGATTAAATCCAGGGGATGACAAGAAGATTCTCGAAATTCGCCATCTTTCTTTCGAGGCCTTTGACGGTATTAGCGAGGCCTTGAACTACCTGGATGAGCTGGTCGGTGGCATCGTTGGGTTTGGGAATGATTATAGGAGAATGTGGCCGTGCGGCCACCGTGGATCTCTTGGCAGGGTGAGGAGTGGAAGACTTGGCGGTCCTCTTCCTGCTGGCTTGTTTTGTCTGCGTTGTCGGCTCTGGAGTTGTTAACGGGTCATCCTCTGCAGAAGGAAGGCTACCCAGGGTGTTGTAGGCCAAGAGGAGCAGGTCATCCCTGGAGAGTAGTGGGTTGATGGGTGAAGGGACGGGTGCCATGGCTCCACCTTATATATATATATATATATATATAAAATAAATCAATACTTTACACTTTTATTTCTGATTATGATATTAACAATAAAACTCTAGAGAGTAAATATTACTAAAATAATTCACTGTTTGAGTCCCTGAATGTTTAGGCCTCTCTTCCTGCTAGGTCACCGTTGGCTTTTAGAAGAGACCTCTTATCATCATGTGTAAAAACATCTTCTGCTAGCACGCACTCTAGCCTTGAGGGGTTTTGTGTGTGTGTGTGTGTGTGATTGTATTGTTTCAGAAGTTAGTTATTGGTGGCAGAAATACCATATTT
This sequence comes from Oreonectes daqikongensis, assembly GCA_026939265.1. Lineage (NCBI taxonomy): Eukaryota > Metazoa > Chordata > Actinopteri > Cypriniformes > Nemacheilidae > Oreonectes > Oreonectes daqikongensis. The sequence continues at coordinate 940,509 of JAOTQM010000130.1, read as the reverse complement.
AGAAGACCAGATGTAAAGAGATGCGTATATGTTGTGCCTAAACTAGGGTTTCTGTGTCACACTTATAATCAGTGAAGATATGCTATGAACTTGACGTTGAAGCTAAATTTATGCATTGTCTAACCTATCACAAGATTTTATTTATCTAAGTAATGACATAGGTTAGATGGCTCTGTTAGTATAAATATTACTGCATTTTGATGTAACAGCAGGTCGGTCTGTGGAACTCCTTGAGAGTGCTGAAGCTGACTTCTGCTGGCAAAACTACAAACAATTCTTCTTCAGTAAATTTTCTTTTATTAATTACATTCCTGACTCTGTGTCTTCATTCATCACAACTGGTCTATGGGTCTTTACTGTAAAATACCCTACAGTAAATGGTGGAGGATGCGGGCAAGTATTGTTTCTTTGGTGACATTCCTGATCAACCAAACTAATAAGGTAATAAGAGTTTTATGATTTTGTTTTGGTTAGGGCTGTTTGATGGAAGAGCCTGAGTGTAACGGGGAGTGATAAGAGGTTTCGCATCCAGACGTGGGTGAAGAGACACCAGGGTTTCGAGTGAGGCAAGCTGCTGATGTAAAATATATGCATGTGTAAAACAGATATATATATATATATATGGGCAGGGAATTGCCTGATTGCCTTATTTTTTTGGGCTGTAAGCAGGGAAATTGCTTAGACAGCTGTAAACACCACTCTAGTGCTGAGTGGGAAAGACACTAAGTGGGGAAATAAATGTCACTAGTGTAAAATCACTGAGCAGAGCTCTCTTGAACTTCCACCAAAAAGGAAATCTCCGATTTAGATGTTTTAGTCAGTCAGGAAATTTTATTTTCAAAAATACCTGTTTATATTTTGGACAGTAACGGTTGGTTGATACAGGAATGCATCGGGAATGATTCTGTTTGATAAAAAATTAATAATAATTTGGCCCAAATTGGAAATGACCAGTATTTGATTGAATTATTCTTTGTGGTTTTGCCGGTAAGAAGTCAAGCTGTATTGGTAAGAGATCGCAGCCTCACTCTATTGTTTCTACTTTCTGAGAACGCACTGAGTAACAAAGTCAGCCTTGAAACAGATTAAGAAATTAAACCGAGCAGATGTGGTAAACAAGTTTGCTCTGAAGCACTTACAGTAATTCAAAGGAAATATGTGAATTTATTAAAAGAATGGTTAATCAAGGTTTTAATTCTGATAGAAAGGTTAAAAGCAACAAATTGAATGGCTGCAAAACGAGACCCAGAGAAAATACAAATTCTTAGCTGTATGTGCTTATTCATGGATCCGTAAAATGGGAGTTGTCCCATTGTCCATATAGGGGAAAATTGTGAAAGTAACTGAGAGGTGTCACAACCTCATGATTATGCAAAACAAAGTTTATGAGAGTTTTTTGTATTAATGTGGACATGTGGTGTGAGTAACCTACTGTAAGAAAAAGAGTGTAGATTAGTTGTGAAATAGCCCATAACTCTCTAGCTAATATCATGTAAATGATGTGTTCATTACAACTGCTCTTGGGCTGCTGCTGCTGTTTTTAGCACCACCCATCAGACCAAGAACTTAGCACCAAAATTGAGCAAAGAGTGAATAAGAACACATTTTATAGTGCTGTAAATACATAAAGACTATGCATCTGCCATTGTGATTGAATCTGCCACTAATAAGCTATCAAAAGATTACAGAGAACTGCTTATCAGTTGCTCTGTCCAAATGTCTAACAGACACACTTTAGTTCAATGGTGTGCAGTATGTTGGTGACGTTTGATATTTCATAATGAATAAAACTTGGCCAAAGCATCTGCTGCTCTAATGGGGGGGGGGTCCCAGACGTGACAGTATGTTACTAGTGTGGTAAGTCAAGGCATAAAGCCTGTGGCTCTAACATCCACTGCATCTTATTCTTGATATATAGTAAGTTTAAATTAAGTGTATTATTATTCCGTTCCTAACCCTATTGTACTTGCAAACTGTAATAATGTTTTATGGACGGAATTCTGTGTTAATAAAAACACAGTAGGCCCCATAATTAATGTTGATATTTTGAAAAACCTAGAAGCCGATGTTCTACTTTCAAGTATTAAGATTGTACTTGGCTGTAACAAAATTGTTCTTTTATCTCAAGCAGGCCCCCACCATGAAATAGGATGTGCAGTGGCAGAGATGGAGACTCGTTCTGAGTGGAAATTCGTTATTCCTAATTTTCCGATGTATGGACAAAATACAAATTTGATTCGCAAAAATTCAGCCACTTAGCATTCCAGACTCATGCATGTTGCCAAATGTAGATATCCTTGAAAAACAATGCTTGCTTAGGAGCTGAAAATGTTGTAAGAATTACATAAATGGGGAATTACATTTCTATGCTCATCCCTGACCAAATTTACATTAAAGATAAACATAGATTTACAAACACTAGACTATTATATGGTAATATTTTTAATCGAAATATACTGTTCAAATAGTTGTGGTTATTCTTTAACTGTCTTGATTATATTATAGGTGTTTCAATTGACTATGTTGGTCTAAAGCCCTGTGGCTAGCGCCTCGGGTCGCCACCTGAGGGCTCCTCTTTGTGCAGTGTTTCTGCCTTGTTTTTGTCATGGACTTTATATCCCATCATGCCCTGTGTCTCATCATTGTTAACCTGTTTCAGCTGTGCCTCATTTCCTGTTTGTCCCTTTATCTGTGTATTTATAGCCATGTGTTTCAGTTGTCTAGGATCGGTCGATGTTAATGTTATGGTGTTCTTGTTTCTTGGTTTTTATGTTACTTGTTGTTACTGTGGATTACTCTTTGGACGATTATTAAAGGATTATGTGCATTTGGATCCGCTCACCTGTATTCCCTGTCTGGCACGTGACAGATCGACCGACCAAACATGGATCCAGCAGAGGAATGGCCCCCAGGAGTTCGCCTGCTTATGCTGCGCCAGGACTGCCGCTCCCTTGAGGATCATACCCGGAACTTTTTGGATCTCTCCCTTCAAACGGACTTTCCAGATGAGTCGCTCATTGTTTTTTACCGTCGAAGTCTAAATGCACCTCTCTGCACCCAGTTACCCATCTCTGATCTTCAAGGGAGTTTTTTAAATTACATCCAACAGGTCCTGGCGCAGAACAAAGCTCCCTTCACCATGGGTGAGGTTACGGTGGATGCTTCCCCAATAAATTTTTGGGGAGGGGGCAGTAAGCTGATGGTGGCCAGTTCAGTTGTCATGGTCGCCAAGCCAGCATCTCCAGACGGCATGGCCGCCACGCCAGCGTCTCCAGTCATCATGGCCGCCAGTCCAGAGCCTGCTCGCAAGATGGCCGCCAGTCCACAGTTTTATTTACAAGAGGACTGGTTACAGGTTCACATGTCTGGTCTCAAGGGTGGCAGACACTCCGCTGGCGTCTGTACGGTCGGCTGGTCTTCCAGTGCTTCCAAGTCCGGTGGTCCTGCCTTTGGAGTCAGTTCTGCCAGTTGTGGTGGCTGCCCTGTGGTGTGTGTGGGCTGTTCACTGCGAGTCCGGTCCAGAGTCGCCTCCCGATGAGTCCGGCCCAGAGTCGCCTCTCGATGAGGCCAGTCCCCGAGTCAAGTCAGGCCTCCGGGCCTGTCCCCGAGTCAAGTCAATGTAACCTTCTTGCTGCATCTCTGTTATATCTACAACACTCCGTTACAAATGCAGGTAAAATGAGTAAATTAACTAGACAATATCTTCCCTTCCTGCCTGAATGTCTGTGCGGAGCAGCTGTCACCCATCTTCACGCAGATCTTTAACAGATCTTTGAAGCAGTCCTAAAAATGAGCTCATTGTCAACAGCAAATTAAACTTTCATCTAATATACAGAGACAGGGAACGCCGCCTGGACGGAAAGCAGAATCCTCCAGCAGTGTTAAAGGGTATGAAGATGAGCACTGCACCCAAGGGGGCATCCGTTTCAAAGTGGAAGAAAAGCCCAGACCAAAAGCTTACAAGTACTAACCAGGCCCGACCCTGCTTGGCTTCCGAGATCGGGCGTGCTCAGGGTGGTATGGCCGTAAGCGAAGGTTGCCGCTAAAAGCGGTCTCTTTGAAGAACGCACGCTCAGACCCAGCTGGCTCGATCTGCACCCGTCTAACTTCCGTGCCTTATTCGTTTTTCATTTGGACTGTCTTAAAAACAGGCTTAATGTTAAAAGCAAATCGAACTTTCGTTTTTACATTCGTTTCGTGTCTTAAATTCTTTTCATGTCCCATTCATTTTCCCACGCCAAAAGAACACCTATTCAAGTCGACATGGTTCTTGAAAAGTTTGACTTCGTGAAGGTTGCCGCTAAAAGCGGTCTCTTTGAAGAACGCACGCTCAGACCCAGCTGGCTCGATCTGCACCCGTCTGCCTTCCGTGCCTTATTCGTTTTTCATTTGGACTGTCTTAAAAACAGGCTTAATGTTAAAAGCAAATCAAACTTTCGTTTTTACATTCGTTTCGTGTCTTAAATTCTTTTCATGTCCCATTCATTTTCCCACGCCAAAAGAACACCTTTTCAAGTCGACATGGTTCTTGAAAAGTTTGACTTCGTTCAGCAAGAGTAACCCTGCAAAACCTTGGTGTGTTATAATCCGAGGCATTCATGTAAAAAAAAACAAAGACGGAGCCTAGAAAGAAACTCTAGCATTCAAGTCACAATTAATTTCATTATTTGCATGTTCCTATATCTTCACCTTGCTGCTTGTCCGTTGCGATCCTGCTATTTTTTACCACGAACAGCTAGATTTAAATGTTTTTTTTTGTTTGTTTTTAAGATAACTTTCTTGCTGCGTCTCTGTGAAATCTACAACACTCCGTTACGGATGCAGGCAAAACGAGAAAATAAAAGCTCCATGCCCAGACAATTTCATGCTGAGCAGCTGTCACCCATCTTCACGCAGATCTTAAACAGATCTTTGGAGCATTCCTAAAAACAGGCTTAATGTCCACAGCAAATTGAACTTTCACTTCATATTCGTTTCGTGTTTTACTATCGTACATATGCCGACCGTCCTTATTTCGAAGTCAGTTGTTAGCAAGCAAAGCATTCATTTTGTGCCCTTAAATGGTGTCTAGAATTCAGGACATGTACCATAGGTTTTTTTATCGTCCTGCCCCGGAGTTTGCAAAAAAAGTATGAAATAAAGCCCACGGCCGCACACTGGTGGAGGACGAGGCTGAGCTGCCCCTTTCACACATCTGGAGCACAGAGACAGGCCACGCCGCCTGGACGGAAAGCAGAATCGCCGAGCAGCGTACAATGGTATGAAAGATGACCACTGCACCCATGGGGCACCCGTTTAAAAATGGAAGAAAAGCCCAGACCAAAAGCTTACAGCACCTGGTATTCCCAGGCGGTCTCCCATCCAAGTACTATCCAGGCCCGACCCGGCCTAGCTTCCGAGATCGGACGAGTTCGGGCGTGCTCAGGGTGGTATGGCCGTAAGCGAAGGTTGCCGCTAAAAGCGGTCACTTTGAAGAACGCACGCTCAGACCCAGCTGGCTCGGTCTGCACCCGTCTGCCTTCCGTGCCTTATTCGTTTTTCATTTGGACTGTCTTAAAAACAGGCTTAATGTTAAAAGCAAATCAAACTTTCGTTTTTACATTCGTTTCGTGTCTTAAATTCTTTTCATGTCCCATTCATTTTCCCACGCCAAAAGAACACCTATTCAAGTCGACATGGTTCTTGAAAAGTTTGACTTCGTGAAGGTTGCCGCTAAAAGCGGTCTCTTTGAAGAACGCACGCTCAGATCCAGCTGGCTCGATCTGCACCCGTCTGCCTTCCGTGCCTTATTCGTTTTTCATTTGGACTGTCTTAAAAACAGGCTTAATGTTAAAAGCAAATCAAACTTTCGTTTTTACATTCGTTTCGTGTCTTAAATTCTTTTCATGTCCCATTCATTTTCCCACGCCAAAAGAACACCTTTTCAATTCGACATGGTTCTTGAAAAGTTTGACTTCGTTCAGCAAGAGTCACCCCGCAAAACCTTGGTGTGTTATAATCCGAGGCATTTATGTAAAAAAAAACAAAGACGGAGCCTAGAAAGAAACTCTAGCATTCAAGTCACAATTAATTTCATTATTTGCATGTTCCTATATCTTCACCTTGCTGCTTGTCCGTTGCGATCCTGCTATTTTTTTACCATGAACAGCTAGATTTAAATGTTTTTTTTTGTTTGTTTTTAAGATAACTTTCTTGCTGCGTCTCTGTGAAATCTACAACACTCCGTTACGGATGCAGGCAAAACGAGAAAATAAAAGCTCCATGCCCAGACAATTTCATGCTGAGCAGCTGTCACCCATCTTCACGCAGATCTTAAACAGATCTTTGGAGCAGTCCTAAAAACAGGCTTAATGTCCACAGCAAATTGAACTTTCACTTCATATTCGTTTCGTGTTTTACATTCGTACATATGCCGACCGTCCTTATTTCGAAGTCAGTTGTTAGCAAGCAAAGCATTCATTGTGTGCCCTTAAATGGTGTCTAGAATTCAGGACATGTCCCATAGGTTTTTTAATCGTCCTGCCCCGGAGTTTGCAAAAAAGGTATGAAATAAAGCCCACGGCCGCACACTGGTGGAGGACGAGGCTGAGGTGCCCCTTTCACACATCTGGAGCACAGAGACAGGCAACGCCGCCTGGACGGAAAGCAGAATCCCCGAGCAGCGTACAATGGTATGAAAGATGACCACTGCACCCATAGGGCACCCGTTTCAAAATGGAAGAAAAGCCCAGTTCAAAAGCTTACAGCACCTGGTATTCCCAGGCGGTCTCCCATCCAAGTACTATCCAGGCCCGACCCGGCCTAGCTTCCGAGATCGGACGAGTTCGGGCGTGCTCAGGGTGGTATGGCCGTAAGCGAAGGTTGCCGCTAAAAGCGGTCTCTTTGAAGAACGCACGCTCAGACCCAGCTGGCTCGGTCTGCACCCGTCTGCCTTCCGTGCCTTATTCGTTTCTCATTTGGACTGTCTTAAAAACAGGCTTAATGTTAAAAGCAAATCAAACTTTCGTTTTTACATTCGTTTCGTGTCTTAAATTCTTTTCATGTCCCATTCATTTTCCCACGCCAAAAGAACACCTTTTCAATTCGACATGGTTCTTGAAAAGTTTGACTTCGTTCAGCAAGAGTCACCCCGCAAAACCTTGGTGTGTTATAATCCGAGGCATTCATGTAAAAAAAAACAAAGACGGAGCCTAGAAAGAAACTCTAGCATTCAAGTCACAATTAATTTCATTATTTGCATGTTCCTATATCTTCACCTTGCTGCTTGTCCGTTGCGATCCTGCTATTTTTTACCACGAACAGCTAGATTTAAATGTTTTTTTTTGTTTGTTTTTAAGATAACTTTCTTGCTGCGTCTCTGTGAAATCTACAACACTCCGTTACGGATGCAGGCAAAACGAGAAAATAAAAGCTCCATGCCCAGACAATTTCATGCTGAGCAGCTGTCACCCATCTTCACGCAGATCTTAAACAGATCTTTGGAGCAGTCCTAAAAACAGGCTTAATGTCCACAGCAAATTTAACTTTCACTTCATATTCGTTTCGTGTTTAACATTCGTACATATGCCGACCGTCCTTATTTCGAAGTCAGTTGTTAGCAAGCAAAGCATTCATTTTGTGCCCTTAAATGGTGTCTAGAATTCAGGACATGTACCATAGTTTTTTTTATCGTCCTGCCCCGGAGTTTGCAAAAAAAGTATGAAATAAAGCCCACGGCCGCACACTGGTGGAGGACGAGGCTGAGCTGCCCCTTTCACACATCTGGAGCACAGAGACAGGCCACGCCGCCTGGACGGAAAGCAGAATCGCCGAGCAGCGTACAATGGTATGAAAGATGACCACTGCACCCATGGGGCACCCGTTTAAAAATGGAAGAAAAGCCCAGACCAAAAGCTTACAGCACCTGGTATTCCCAGGCGGTCTCCCATCCAAGTACTATCCAGGCCCGACCCGGCCTAGCTTCCGAGATCGGACGAGTTCGGGCGTGCTCAGGGTGGTATGGCCGTAAGCGAAGGTTGCCGCTAAAAGCGGTCACTTTGAAGAACGCACGCTCAGACCCAGCTGGCTCGGTCTGCACCCGTCTGCCTTCCGTGCCTTATTCGTTTTTCATTTGGACTGTCTTAAAAACAGGCTTAATGTTAAAAGCAAATCAAACTTTCGTTTTTACATTCGTTTCGTGTCTTAAATTCTTTTCATGTCCCATTCATTTTCCCACGCCAAAAGAACACCTTTTCAATTCGACATGGTTCTTGAAAAGTTTGACTTCGTTCAGCAAGAGTCACCCCGCAAAACCTTGGTGTGTTATAATCCGAGGCATTCATGTAAAAAAAAACAAAGACGGAGCCTAGAAAGAAACTCTAGCATTCAAATCACAATTAATTTCATTATTTGCATGTTCCTATATCTTCACCTTGCTGCTTGTCCGTTGCGATCCTGCTATTTTTTACCACTAACAGCTAGATTTAAATGTTTTTTTTTGTTTGTTTTTAAGATAACTTTCTTGCTGCGTCTCTGTGAAATCTACAACACTCCGTTACGGATGCAGGCAAAACGAGAAAATAAAAGCTCCTAGCCCAGACAATTTCATGCTGAGCAGCTGTCACCCATCTTCACGCAGATCTTAAACAGATCTTTGGAGCAGTCCTAAAAACAGGCTTAATGTCCACAGCAAATTGAACTTTCACTTCATATTCGTTTTGTGTTTAACATTCGTACATATGCCGACCGTCCTTGTTTCGAAGTCAGTTGTTAGCAAGCAAAGCATTCATTTTGTGCCCTTAAATGGTGTCTAGAATTCAGGACATGTACCATAGGTTTTTTTATCGTCCTGCCCCGGAGTTTGCAAAAAAAGTATGAAATAAAGCCCACGGCCGCAAACTGGTGGAGGACGAGGCTGAGCTGCCCCTTTCACACATCTGGAGCACAGAGACAGGCCACGCCGCCTGGACGGAAAGCAGAATCGCCGAGCAGCGTACAATGGTATGAAAGATGACCACTGCACCCATGGGGCACCCGTTTAAAAATGGAAGAAAAGCCCAGACCAAAAGCTTACAGCACCTGGTATTCCCAGGCGGTCTCCCATCCAAGTACTATCCAGGCCCGACCCGGCCTAGCTTCCGAGATCGGGCGTGCTCAGGGTGGTATGGCCGTAAGCGAAGGTTGCCGCTAAAAGCGGTCACTTTGAAGAACGCACGCTCAGACCCAGCTGGCTCGGTCTGCACCCGTCTGCCTTCCGTGCCTTATTCGTTTTTCATTTGGACTGTCTTAAAAACAGGCTTAATGTTAAAAGCAAATCAAACTTTCGTTTTTACATTCGTTTCGTGTCTTAAATTCTTTTCATGTCCCATTCATTTTCCCACGCCAAAAGAACACCTTTTCAATTCGACATGGTTCTTGAAAAGTTTGACTTCGTTCAGCAAGAGTCACCCCGCAAAACCTTGGTGTGTTATAATCCGAGGCATTCATGTAAAAAAAAACAAAGACGGAGCCTAGAAAGAAACTCTAGCATTCAAGTCACAATTAATTTCATTATTTGCATGTTCCTATATCTTCACCTTGCTGCTTGTCCGTTGCGATCCTGCTATTTTTTACCACTAACAGCTAGATTGAAATGTTTTTTTTTGTTTGTTTTTAAGATAACTTTCTTGCTGCGTCTCTGTGAAATCTACAACACTCCGTTACGGATGCAGGCAAAACGAGAAAATAAAAGCTCCATGCCCAGACAATTTCATGCTGAGCAGCTGTCACCCATCTTCACGCAGATCTTAAACAGATCTTTGGAGCAGTCCTAAAAACAGGCTTAATGTCCACAGCAAATTGAACTTTCACTTCATATTCGTTTCGTGTTTAACATTCGTACATATGCCGACCGTCCTTGTTTCGAAGTCAGTTGTTAGCAAGCAAAGCATTCATTTTGTGCCCTTAAATGGTGTCTAGAATTCAGGACATGTACCATAGGTTTTTTTATCGTCCTGCCCCGGAGTTTGCAAAAAAAGTATGAAATAAAGCCCACGGCCGCACACTGGTGGAGGACGAGGCTGAGCTGCCCCTTTCACACATCTGGAGCACAGAGACAGGCCACGCCGCCTGGACGGAAAGCAGAATCGCCGAGCAGCGTACAATGGTATGAAAGATGACCACTGCACCCATGGGGCACCCGTTTAAAAATGGAAGAAAAGCCCAGACCAAAAGCTTACAGCACCTGGTATTCCCAGGCGGTCTCCCATCCAAGTACTATCCAGGCCCGACCCGGCCTAGCTTCCGAGATCGGACGAGTTCGGGCGTGCTCAGGGTGGTATGGCCGTAAGCGAAGGTTGCCGCTAAAAGCGGTCACTTTGAAGAACGCACGCTCAGACCCAGCTGGCTCGGTCTGCACCCGTCTGCCTTCCGTGCCTTATTCGTTTTTCATTTGGACTGTCTTAAAAACAGGCTTAATGTTAAAAGCAAATCAAACTTTCGTTTTTACATTCGTTTCGTGTCTTAAATTCTTTTCATGTCCCATTCATTTTCCCACGCCAAAAGAACACCTTTTCAATTCGACATGGTTCTTGAAAAGTTTGACTTCGTTCAGCAAGAGTCACCCCGCAAAACCTTGGTGTGTTATAATCCGAGGCATTCATGTAAAAAAAAACAAAGACGGAGCCTAGAAAGAAACTCTAGCATTCAAGTCACAATTAATTTCATTTCTTGCATGTTCCTATATCTTCACCTTGCTGCTTGTCCGTTGCGATCCTGCTATTTTTTTACCATGAACAGCTAGATTGAAATGTTTTTTTTTTGTTTGTTTTTAAGATAACTTTCTTGCTGCGTCTCTGTGAAATCTACAACACTCCGTTACGGATGCAGGCAAAACGAGAAAATAAAAGCTCCATGCCCAGACAATTTCATGCTGAGCAGCTGTCACCCATCTTCACGCAGATCTTAAACAGATCTTTGGAGCAGTCCTAAAAACAGGCTTAATGTCCACAGCAAATTGAACTTTCACTTCATATTCGTTTCGTGTTTAACATTCGTACATATGCCGACCGTCCTTATTTCGAAGTCAGTTGTTAGCAAGCAAAGCATTCATTTTGTGCCCTTAAATGGTGTCTAGAATTCAGGACATGTACCATAGGTTTTTTAATCGTCCTGCCCCGCAGTTTGCAAAAAAAGTATGAAATAAAGCCCACGGCCGCACACTGGTGGAGGACGAGGCTGAGCTGCCCCTTTCACACATCTGGAGCACAGAGACAGGCCACGCCGCCTGGACGGAAAGCAGAATCGCCGAGCAGCGTACAATGGTATGAAAGATGACCACTGCACCCATGGGGCACCCGTTTAAAAATGGAAGAAAAGCCCAGACCAAAAGCTTACAGCACCTGGTATTCCCAGGCGGTCTCCCATCCAAGTACTATCCAGGCCCGACCCGGCCTAGCTTCCGAGATCGGACGAGTTCGGGCGTGCTTTTTTTTTTTTTTTTTTTTTTTTTTTTTTTTTTATTAGAAAAAATTACAACAAATCAACACAACACAAAATAAACAGATAAACAAAAATCAGAAATCTCTTTCATTCTCTGGCAAATTCCACTTAAGAGCATTTAAAACACAATAGACTTGTGGTGTAAAAACATGATAAAAAGCATTCAACATATTTTCACATTTAAAATACACATACAGTCTTTTCATGTATAATTCTGTTTTTCTTTTCAACACAGTCCAAACATCCAAAATAATTTTTTCCTTTTTAGCCACAGTTCTTCTTTCCCAGATTGCACTTTTCATTAACATCAGCCACAGATTTATAAACTTTTTGTTTTCACATTTCTTTTCCCAACCAAACATCACCACTCTGTCCCATTCCATTGCATTTTCGTCCCATTCCTCAGTCAAATCTTTCACCACATGTTTGCATTTCCTTAAAAATTCTCGCAGTTCTTTACAATATAAAAACATATGTAAAATCCATTCTTCTTTTTCTTGACACACTTTACACAAAGCACTCTGTTCCATCCCAATCTTATTTAAAATAAAATCAGTAAAAACCACTTTGTGTCTTATAAAATATTCCAAACCTTCCAACTTTATCTCCACACATTTCCCTCTCATATTTTTCCATATACACTCTTCTTTTAAGTCTTTGAATTTTTCCACCCAGTACTTATTTGCAACTGGCTCTTTGAAAACACCATCTCTAAAAACACAATAAAACACTTTTATAGTACATTCTTTAAAATCATGCATTTTTCCCCCTAATTTCACAGAAATGTTTTTCTCTTTTGGCTCTTCTTCCATACACTCTATACTTTGAATCCATTTTTTTGGTATTGCGTTCTTAATGTCTTCAAATTTATTTGTTATTTCCTGTACATTATATTCTTCCTTTGCCTCCTCCATCGTGTCCACAATATATTGCGTTCGTAAAAAACCTTCTTTGAACTCATATAAGACAACTTTTACTTTAGTGATTCCAACTTCCATCCATTTCTTAAAAAACAGTTCTTTTCCTTGTTTTAAAATGTAGCTATTTAAAAACAGGGGTTGGTTTAAAATTGTCTCTCTCCCATGTGGCTCGTACTCAATTTTTAATAAAAGCTTTCCCCAAGCATTAAACATTTCTCGATAAAATCCAGGTAGCTTTTCTGTCATCCAAACTTTTGTTTTCATCCAAAGTATGTCCTCTCCCATGTTAAAATCGCCACATCTATTTAAAAAATACCTCAATGTTTTCTTCCACTCAGTCTTATTTTCTCCGTTTAGGTATTTCTTTACAATTTTCACTCTCAGAGCATTTTTCCGTTGTTCCACATCCATTAAACCCAGACCCCCCTTTTCCACTTCCCCTAAAATTGTGTTATAAGCAATTCTTGCAGGTTTTCCCTCCCATAAAAAATCAATAAAACATTTCTTCAACCTCTTCTCAGTCCATACAGGCATTTCAGAAACATATAACACATACCACAATTTCGAAACCATTAAAACATTCAATATTAAAACCTTCCCCTTCAAGTTTAGAGTCCTCAGTTTCCAAAAATTCAACTTTCTCTCTATCTCCGTTATCAGTTGTTCCCACATTTCATCTCTTGTTTTCTTCTCGTTTTTCCCCATTAAAATTCCTAAAATCCGCATTTCCTCCACTTCTTTGAAGTTAAAACAATCCTTTAAAACCATAGCTTTTCCAAATCTCATATACATCGTCTTATCCTCATTTATTTTGCTTCCAGACCCTCTACAGTATTCATTCACCATATTCATTACTTCTTTAACGCTTTCTTTAGTCTTTACAATTATCGTCGTATCGTCAGCGTATTGGAAAACCTTTCCCTCTGCTTCGTTTTTTTCAATCTCTATTCCTGTTATTCCTTCCTTTTGTTTGATAAGTAGTCCCAGCGGTTCTGATACGAGTGAGTACAGCAAAGATGAAAGTGGACACCCCTGTCTGATCGATCGTGTGATTTTAAAACAATCTGTTAAAAAACCATTACATTTTATCTTTGTTAATGCTCCTTTGTATAAAATCTCAATCCATTTCGTAAAATTCTCCCCAAACCCAAAGCTCCTTAAAACCTCAAATAAATAATTGTGCTCAACCCTATCAAACGCTTTCTCAAAGTCTAGACTGATTACATATCCTTCTTCCCTTTTATCCTTCATATACCACATCATATCTCTTATACTCATCGTTATGTCCGCTATATCCCTTCCTTTAACTCCATATGCTTGGTTTGTTGTAATTATACTTGGTATTATTTCTTTTAACCTGTTCGCTAAAACCTTGGCTAAAATTTTAAGATCTGTATTCAACATCGTAATTGGCCTGTAGTTTTTTAAATCTACTTTTTCTCCTTTCTTTTTATATATTAATTTCATTAAACCCATCCTTGTTCTCTCATTAATTTCTCCTTTTTCAAAAATGTCTTTAAAAACCTCGGTTAAAACCTTGGTTAAAACTCCTTTAAAACAAACATAAAATTCAGTTCCCAAACCATCTATTCCTGGACTTTTCTTTTTATTTAGTTCATCTATTGCTCTTTCAATCTCTTCTTCTCTGATTTCTTGGTCACACTCTTCTTTGTCTTCCTTGCTTATTTTTGTTTTAATCTGATTCAACAGTTTTTTTTTTCCTCCTCTTCCACACCTCTTGCACTAAACAGATCCTCATAAAAATACTTTATTTCTTCTAAAATCTTTTCATTCCCTTCAACGATTTCTCCATTTTTTCCTCTTATCTCTTTTAACGTTTCAGCTTTCCCTTTCTGTTTTTCCAAATCAAAAAAGAATTTTGTGCATTTTTCCCCCTCCACCACATATTTAGCTTTGCTTCTGAGCCTCGCCCCTTCATATTGTTTTTCCTCTATGTCTTTCAGTTTTCCCTCCATTTCCTTTATCTTTTCTACATCCTTATTGTCTTTATTCAATTCCAATTCCAAACCTTCTTTTATCTCTCTTTCTTTGTACCTTTTGTATTTCTGCATTAAGCTACAATATTTTATAGAGAATTTTTTTATAAGAAATTTTACATTTTCCCACCATATTCTCTTGTCCTCTTCATACATTCCGTTTTCCTTCTCCTTCTCTATGATTTCTTTAACATTTTCAATATAACCTTCATTCTTTAAAATCTGTGTATTTAAAATCCATACTCCCGGCCCTCTTTGCATTTTATTCCAGTCCAATATAAAAAATAAAAATTTATGATCACTAAGACTTGTTTCCTCATACCTGATCTTTTCAATAAAATTCTCCACATTTCTGCTACATAAAACAAAATCAATTCTAGTTTGGCATATGAAATTCCCCACTATTTGTCTCCTTGAAAATTCTTTTTTCCTTTCATTTCTTTCTCTCCAAACATCTATTATATTATTTTCATCCATCAAAATTTTTAATTCTTTTCTTCCCGTATCACTTTTAAAAACCATTCCTTCAGCCATGTCCTGTTTACTAAAAACAGTATTAAAATCCCCCATCATTATTATTTCTCTGTACTTTTCCACAATATTCCTTAAAACATTAAAAAACTCTTTCTTTTCCTTCTCCCCCACCGGTGCATGTACATTTACTAAAATCAAATCTCTTCCTTCATATTTTGTCTCAACCGCTAAACATTTCCCCATCTTATCTTTGTATACAATTTTACTTACTTTAAAAACATCATCTTTCATTAAAAAAGCCACACCTCTCCCAAATCTCCCATCTCCATTGTTATATAAAATACCTCCATCCCATCTCTTTTTAAAATCAAACATCACATTTTCATTCCAGTTTGTTTCTTGTAATGCAATAATGTCTTGGCTTTTACATTTTTCCTGTACTTTCCCAAATTTACGCATGTCCATCAGTCCTCTTGCATTAAAAGTAACACAACTTAAAACCATTAAAGGAAAAAAACAAAATAAATATTTAAAAGACATTATTTGTCAGTTTCTCCCTCCAGGCCCCTTAACACATCAAATCTGTTAGCTTTTGTCTTTTTTCTTGCACCTTCCAAATTTGGTGTTACCTTAAGTGTTCTTCTTCTTGTATATCCTCTCATCTCTGTTTCGATACTGTCCATCTTGGTTTCCTCTTCACTGTCTGTTTCTTTGTTTTGATCTACCATTCTTTGTTCATCTCCCTCCACGCCCAATATCTCCATTTCCATCATTTGACTGTCCTGCTCCATTGTTCCTTCAATATTATTCCCGTTGTCCTCTTTTTCTCGGTTGCTCGTTGTTTCTTTCGTTTCCTTTTGTTGTAGTCCTTGTTCCTCCCGTCCTCCATCAGTTTGTTCATCCTCCTCATTGTTTCCTTCATGCACCTGTCCGTCCACCTGTTTTTCCTTTCCTCCTTCCTCTCCCTCCATCCAACATTCACATTTATTTAAAATCTCTTCGCACTCCGGGCACCTGACAGCATTGCAATCTCTTGCAAAGTGGCCTCGTTCCTCGCATTTGTAGCACTTGAAGTTTGGGCAGTCCTTCAGCAGGTGCTCCGGGCTCATACACAGCCTACAAGTTTTCACCTGCTGACTGTGCATTACCCGGAAGTGTTGTGGCCCTTCGGCTGTCTCCAGCCTTGTGCTATATGGCAATGATGCCACCTCCTTGGGGAATCTAACTTTTAGGAACCTCGTTCCATCCTCAATGTCAGTGCCCTGGTAGCATCGTCTTTTAATTTTTGTCATGGGCTCAACACCCCAACCATCCAATTTTTCTAAAATTTTGCTGTCTTC
The DNA here is from genome assembly GCA_026939265.1 of Oreonectes daqikongensis. NCBI lineage: Eukaryota > Metazoa > Chordata > Actinopteri > Cypriniformes > Nemacheilidae > Oreonectes > Oreonectes daqikongensis. The sequence goes on along the minus strand of JAOTQM010000130.1, from coordinate 924,321 downwards.
CAGGTAGACGGGCAGGTGCATGAAGGAAACAACATAATCCCGGTTGTGTAGATTTTTCACCTCACATACAATTCCTCTCACTCTCAGACCATCCATCAGTTTATCGCACTCCTCCTCCTTTTCCATCGTCAGTTCATATTCCTTCCCTTGTCTTGGTCTTACAGCTAAAATTTTCCCATGTCCACATTTTTCTATTACCGCTTTAATAATGTCCTCCGCTCTCCCTTCATTCACATTTTCCACATTCACGATCACCGTGGCTTCTTTTAAATATTTCCTTTCAGTAAAATTGTTCCTTACTTTGTTTCTTTCCTTTCCAGCTCGTAGTCGTTTTTCCAGTTCAGTGTCGTTAACTTTGCGTGGTCCTCGTGCCAGTCCGTTTTCGTTTGCCGTGCTTGTTCCTCGTGCCAGTCCATTGTCGTTTGCCGTGCTTGTTCCTCGTGCCAGTCCATTGTCGTTTGCCATGCTTGTTCCTCCTGCCAGTCCATTGTCGTCTGCCGTACTTGTTCCTCCTGCCCTTCCGGTGTCGTTAGCCTTGCGTGTACCTCGTGCCAGTCCATTATCGTTTGCCATGCTTGTTTCTCCTTCCAGTCCAGAATCATTAACCATCAGTGTTTCTTCAGCCAGTCCAGTGTCATAATCCATTGATCTGTCCTTCATTTCCATAAAAAAACAAAAACAAAAAAAGCTTAACCACCCTCCAGTCAGCAAAATGCTGCTGTTAGGTGGTTTTTTAACTCAAAATACTGCTAAGTAAAAGTAAGAAAAGGCTAATAACCTTCAGAAAACACAAAAATAAAACTCAAAATAGAGAGCCTTCCTCTCCCAACTGCAGCCAAACACTTCCTGGTTGCTCTCTAGCGCCCTCAGGGTGGTATGGCCGTAAGCGAAGGTTGCCGCTAAAAGCGGTCTCTTTGAAGAACGCACGCTCAGACCCAGCTGGCTCGGTCTGCACCCGTCTGCCTTCCGTGCCTTATTCGTTTTTCATTTGGACTGTCTTAAAAACAGGCTTAATGTTAAAAGCAAATCAAACTTTCGTTTTTACATTCGTTTCGTGTCTTAAATTCTTTTCATGTCCCATTCATTTTCCCACGCCAAAAGAACACCTTTTCAATTCGACATGGTTCTTGAAAAGTTTGACTTCGTTCAGCAAGAGTCACCCCGCAAAACCTTGGTGTGTTATAATCCGAGGCATTCATGTAAAAAAAAACAAAGACGGAGCCTAGAAAGAAACTCTAGCATTCAAGTCACAATTAATTTCATTTCTTGCATGTTCCTATATCTTCACCTTGCTGCTTGTCCGTTGCGATCCTGCTATTTTTTACCACTAACAGCTAGATTTAAATGTTTTTTTTTGTTTGTTTTTAAGATAACTTTCTTGCTGCGTCTCTGTGAAATCTACAACACTCCGTTACGGATGCAGGCAAAACGAGAAAATAAAAGCTCCATGCCCAGACAATTTCATGCTGAGCAGCTGTCACCCATCTTCACGCAGATCTTAAACAGATCTTTGGAGCAGTCCTAAAAACAGGCTTAATGTCCACAGCAAATTGAACTTTCACTTCATATTCGTTTCGTGTTTAACATTCGTACATATGCCGACCGTCCTTATTTCGAAGTCAGTTGTTAGCAAGCAAAGCATTCATTTTGTGCCCTTAAATGGTGTCTAGAATTCAGGACATGTCCCATAGGTTTTTTAATCGTCCTGCCCCGGAGTTTGCAAAAAAAGTATGAAATAAAGCCCACGGCCGCACACTGGTGGAGGACGAGGCTGAGCTGCCCCTTTCACACATCTGGAGCACAGAGACAGGCCACGCCGCCTGGACGGAAAGCAGAATCCCCGAGCAGCGTACAATGGTATGAAAGATGACCACTGCACCCATGGGGCACCCGTTTCAAAATGGAAGAAAAGCCCAGACCAAAAGCTTACAGCACCTGGTATTCCCAGGCGGTCTCCCATCCAAGTACTATCCAGGCCCGACCCGGCCTAGCTTCCGAGATCGGACGAGTTCGGGCGTGCTCAGGGTGGTATGGCCGTAAGCGAAGGTTGCCGCTAAAAGCGGTCTCTTTGAAGAACGCACGCTCAGACCCAGCTGGCTCGGTCTGCACCCGTCTGCCTTCCGTGCCTTATTCGTTTTCATTTGGACTGTCTTAAAAACAGGCTTAATGTTAAAAGCAAATCAAACTTTCGTTTTTACATTCGTTTCGTGTCTTAAATTCTTTTCATGTCCCATTCATTTTCCCACGCCAAAAGAACACCTTTTCAATTCGACATGGTTCTTGAAAAGTTTGACTTCGTTCAGCAAGAGTCACCCCGCAAAACCTTGGTGTGTTATAATCCGAGGCATTCATGTAAAAAAAAACAAAGACGGAGCCTAGAAAGAAACTCTAGCATTCAAGTCACAATTAATTTCATTCTTTGCATGTTCCTATATCTTCACCTTGCTGCTTGTCCGTTGCGATCCTGCTATTTTTTACCATGAACAGCTAGATTTAAATGTTTTTTTTTGTTTGTTTTTAAGATAACTTTCTTGCTGCGTCTCTGTGAAATCTACAACACTCCGTTACGGATGCAGGCAAAACGAGAAAATAAAAGCTCCATGCCCAGACAATTTCATGCTGAGCAGCTGTCACCCATCTTCACGCAGATCTTAAACAGATCTTTGGAGCAGTCCTAAAAACAGGCTTAATGTCCACAGCAAATTGAACTTTCACTTCATATTCGTTTCGTGTTTAACATTCGTACATATGCCGACCGTCCTTATTTCGAAGTCAGTTGTTAGCAAGCAAAGCATTCATTTTGTGCCCTTAAATGGTGTCTAGAATTCAGGACATGTCCCATAGGTTTTTTAATCGTCCTGCCCCGGAGTTTGCAAAAAAAGTATGAAATAAAGCCCACGGCCGCACACTGGTGGAGGACGAGGCTGAGCTGCCCCTTTCACACATCTGGAGCACAGAGACAGGCCACGCCGCCTGGACGGAAAGCAGAATCCCCGAGCAGCGTACAATGGTATGAAAGATGACCACTGCACCCATGGGGCACCCGTTTCAAAATGGAAGAAAAGCCCAGACCAAAAGCTTACAGCACCTGGTATTCCCAGGCGGTCTCCCATCCAAGTACTATCCAGGCCCGACCCGGCCTAGCTTCCGAGATCGGACGAGTTCGGGCGTGCTCAGGGTGGTATGGCCGTAAGCGAAGGTTGCCGCTAAAAGCGGTCTCTTTGAAGAACGCACGCTCAGACCCAGCTGGCTCGGTCTGCACCCGTCTGCCTTCCGTGCCTTATTCGTTTTCATTTGGACTGTCTTAAAAACAGGCTTAATGTTAAAAGCAAATCAAACTTTCGTTTTTACATTCGTTTCGTGTCTTAAATTCTTTTCATGTCCCATTCATTTTCCCACGCCAAAAGAACACCTTTTCAAGTCGACATGGTTCTTGAAAAGTTTGACTTCGTTCAGCAAGAGTCACCCCGCAAAACCTTGGTGTGTTATAATCCGAGGCATTCAAAAAAAAAAAGACGGAGCCTAGAAAGAAACTCTAGCATTCAAGTCACAATTAATTTCATTCTTGCATGTTCCTATATCTTCACCTTGCTGCTTGTCCGTTGCGATCCTGCTATTTTTTACCATGAACAGCTAGATTTAAATGTTTTTTTTTGTTTGTTTTTAAGATAACTTTCTTGCTGCGTCTCTGTGAAATCTACAACACTCCGTTACGGATGCAGGCAAAACGAGAAAATAAAAGCTCCATGCCCAGACAATTTCATGCTGAGCAGCTGTCACCCATCTTCACGCAGATCTTAAACAGATCTTTGGAGCAGTCCTAAAAACAGGCTTAATGTCCACAGCAAATTGAACTTTCACTTCATATTCGTTTCGTGTTTAACATTCGTACATATGCCGACCGTCCTTATTTCGAAGTCAGTTGTTAGCAAGCAAAGCATTCATTTTGTGCCCTTAAATGGTGTCTAGAATTCAGGACATGTACCATAGGTTTTTTAATCGTCCTGCCCCGGAGTTTGCAAAAAAAGTATGAAATAAAGCCCACGGCCGCACACTGGTGGAGGACGAGGCTGAGCTGCCCCTTTCACACATCTGGAGCACAGAGACAGGCCACGCCGCCTGGACGGAAAGCAGAATCCCGAGCAGCGTACAATGGTATGAAAGATGACCACTGCACCCATGGGGCACCCGTTTCAAAATGGAAGAAAAGCCCAGACCAAAAGCTTACAGCACCTGGTATTCCCAGGCGGTCTCCCATCCAAGTACTATCCAGGCCCGACCCGGCCTAGCTTCCGAGATCGGACGAGTTCGGGCGTGCTCAGGGTGGTATGGCCGTAAGCGAAGGTTGCCGCTAAAAGCGGTCTCTTTGAAGAACGCACGCTCAGACCCAGCTGGCTCGGTCTGCACCCGTCTGCCTTCCGTGCCTTATTCGTTTTTCATTTGGACTGTCTTAAAAACAGGCTTAATGTTAAAAGCAAATCAAACTTTCGTTTTTACATTCGTTTCGTGTCTTAAATTCTTTTCATGTCCCATTCATTTTCCCACGCCAAAAGAACACCTTTTCAAGTCGACATGGTTCTTGAAAAGTTTGACTTCGTTCAGCAAGAGTCACCCCGCAAAACCTTGGTGTGTTATAATCCGAGGCATTCATGTAAAAAAAAACAAAGACGGAGCCTAGAAAGAAACTCTAGCATTCAAGTCACAATTAATTTCATTTCTTGCATGTTCCTATATCTTCACCTTGCTGCTTGTCCGTTGCGATCCTGCTATTTTTTTACCATGAACAGCTAGATTTAAATGTTTTTTTTTGTTTGTTTTTAAGATAACTTTCTTGCTGCGTCTCTGTGAAATCTACAACACTCCGTTACGGATGCAGGCAAAACGAGAAAATAAAAGCTCCATGCCCAGACAATTTCATGCTGAGCAGCTGTCACCCATCTTCACGCAGATCTTAAACAGATCTTTGGAGCAGTCCTAAAAACAGGCTTAATGTCCACAGCAAATTGAACTTTCACTTCATATTCGTTTCGTGTTTTAACATTCGTACATATGCCGACCGTCCTTATTTCGAAGTCAGTTGTTAGCAAGCAAAGCATTCATTTTGTGCCCTTAAATGGTGTCTAGAATTCAGGACATGTCCCATAGGTTTTTTAATCGTCCTGCCCCGGAGTTTGCAAAAAAAGTATGAAATAAAGCCCACGGCCGCACACTGGTGGAGGACGAGGCTGAGCTGCCCCTTTCACACATCTGGAGCACAGAGACAGGCCACGCCGCCTGGACGGAAAGCAGAATCCCCGAGCAGCGTACAATGGTATGAAAGATGACCACTGCACCCATGGGGCACCCGTTTCAAAATGGAAGAAAAGCCCAGACCAAAAGCTTACAGCACCTGGTATTCCCAGGCGGTCTCCCATCCAAGTACTATCCAGGCCCGACCCGGCCTAGCTTCCGAGATCGGACGAGTTCGGGCGTGCTCAGGGTGGTATGGCCGTAAGCGAAGGTTGCCGCTAAAAGCGGTCTCTTTGAAGAACGCACGCTCAGACCCAGCTGGCTCGGTCTGCACCCGTCTGCCTTCCGTGCCTTATTCGTTTTCATTTGGACTGTCTTAAAAACAGGCTTAATGTTAAAAGCAAATCAAACTTTCGTTTTTACATTCGTTTCGTGTCTTAAATTCTTTTCATGTCCCATTCATTTTCCCACGCCAAAAGAACACCTTTTCAAGTCGACATGGTTCTTGAAAAGTTTGACTTCGTTCAGCAAGAGTCACCCCGCAAAACCTTGGTGTGTTATAATCCGAGGCATTCATGTAAAAAAAAACAAAGACGGAGCCTAGAAAGAAACTCTAGCATTCAAGTCACAATTAATTTCATTTCTTGCATGTTCCTATATCTTCACCTTGCTGCTTGTCCGTTGCGATCCTGCTATTTTTTTACCATGAACAGCTAGATTTAAATGTTTTTTTTTTGTTTGTTTTTAAGATAACTTTCTTGCTGCGTCTCTGTGAAATCTACAACACTCCGTTACGGATGCAGGCAAAACGAGAAAATAAAAGCTCCATGCCCAGACAATTTCATGCTGAGCAGCTGTCACCCATCTTCACGCAGATCTTAAACAGATCTTTGGAGCAGTCCTAAAAACAGGCTTAATGTCCACAGCAAATTGAACTTTCACTTCATATTCGTTTCGTGTTTAACATTCGTACATATGCCGACCGTCCTTATTTCGAAGTCAGTTGTTAGCAAGCAAAGCATTCATTTTGTGCCCTTAAATGGTGTCTAGAATTCAGGACATGTCCCATAGGTTTTTTAATCGTCCTGCCCCGGAGTTTGCAAAAAAAGTATGAAATAAAGCCCACGGCCGCACACTGGTGGAGGACGAGGCTGAGCTGCCCCTTTCACACATCTGGAGCACAGAGACAGGCCACGCCGCCTGGACGGAAAGCAGAATCCCCGAGCAGCGTACAATGGTATGAAAGATGACCACTGCACCCATGGGGCACCCGTTTCAAAATGGAAGAAAAGCCCAGACCAAAAGCTTACAGCACCTGGTATTCCCAGGCGGTCTCCCATCCAAGTACTATCCAGGCCCGACCCGGCCTAGCTTCCGAGATCGGACGAGTTCGGGCGTGCTCAGGGTGGTATGGCCGTAAGCGAAGGTTGCCGCTAAAAGCGGTCTCTTTGAAGAACGCACGCTCAGACCCAGCTGGCTCGGTCTGCACCCGTCTGCCTTCCGTGCCTTATTCGTTTTTCATTTGGACTGTCTTAAAAACAGGCTTAATGTTAAAAGCAAATCAAACTTTCGTTTTTACATTCGTTTCGTGTCTTAAATTCTTTTCATGTCCCATTCATTTTCCCACGCCAAAAGAACACCTTTTCAAGTCGACATGGTTCTTGAAAAGTTTGACTTCGTTCAGCAAGAGTCACCCCGCAAAACCTTGGTGTGTTATAATCCGAGGCATTCATGTAAAAAAAAACAAAGACGGAGCCTAGAAAGAAACTCTAGCATTCAAGTCACAATTAATTTCATTTCTTGCATGTTCCTATATCTTCACCTTGCTGCTTGTCCGTTGCGATCCTGCTATTTTTTACCACGAACAGCTAGATTTAAATGTTTTTTTTTGTTTGTTTTTAAGATAACTTTCTTGCTGCGTCTCTGTGAAATCTACAACACTCCGTTACGGATGCAGGCAAAACGAGAAAATAAAAGCTCCATGCCCAGACAATTTCATGCTGAGCAGCTGTCACCCATCTTCACGCAGATCTTAAACAGATCTTTGGAGCAGTCCTAAAAACAGGCTTAATGTCCACAGCAAATTGAACTTTCACTTCATATTCGTTTCGTGTTTAACATTCGTACATATGCCGACCGTCCTTATTTCGAAGTCAGTTGTTAGCAAGCAAAGCATTCATTTTGTGCCCTTAAATGGTGTCTAGAATTCAGGACATGTCCCATAGGTTTTTTAATCGTCCTGCCCCGGAGTTTGCAAAAAAAGTATGAAATAAAGCCCACGGCCGCACACTGGTGGAGGACGAGGCTGAGCTGCCCCTTTCACACATCTGGAGCACAGAGACAGGCCACGCCGCCTGGACGGAAAGCAGAATCCCCGAGCAGCGTACAATGGTATGAAAGATGACCACTGCACCCATGGGGCACCCGTTTAAAAATGGAAGAAAAGCCCAGACCAAAAGCTTACAGCACCTGGTATTCCCAGGCGGTCTCCCATCCAAGTACTATCCAGGCCCGACCCGGCCTAGCTTCCGAGATCGGACGAGTTCGGGCGTGCTCAGGGTGGTATGGCCGTAAGCGAAGGTTGCCGCTAAAAGCGGTCTCTTTGAAGAACGCACGCTCAGACCCAGCTGGCTCGGTCTGCACCCGTCTGCCTTCCGTGCCTTATTCGTTTTTCATTTGGACTGTCTTAAAAACAGGCTTAATGTTAAAAGCAAATCAAACTTTCGTTTTTACATTCGTTTCGTGTCTTAAATTCTTTTCATGTCCCATTCATTTTCCCACGCCAAAAGAACACCTTTTCAAGTCGACATGGTTCTTGAAAAGTTTGACTTCGTTCAGCAAGAGTCACCCCGCAAAACCTTGGTGTGTTATAATCCGAGGCATTCATGTAAAAAAAACAAAGACGGAGCCTAGAAAGAAACTCTAGCATTCAAGTCACAATTAATTTCATTTCTTGCATGTTCCTATATCTTCACCTTGCTGCTTGTCCGTTGCGATCCTGCTATTTTTTACCATGAACAGCTAGATTTAAATGTTTTTTTTTGTTTGTTTTTAAGATAACTTTCTTGCTGCGTCTCTGTGAAATCTACAACACTCCGTTACGGATGCAGGCAAAACGAGAAAATAAAAGCTCCATGCCCAGACAATTTCATGCTGAGCAGCTGTCACCCATCTTCACGCAGATCTTAAACAGATCTTTGGAGCAGTCCTAAAAACAGGCTTAATGTCCACAGCAAATTGAACTTTCACTTCATATTCGTTTCGTGTTTAACATTCGTACATATGCCGACCGTCCTTATTTCGAAGTCAGTTGTTAGCAAGCAAAGCATTCATTTTGTGCCCTTAAATGGTGTCTAGAATTCAGGACATGTCCCATAGGTTTTTTAATCGTCCTGCCCCGGAGTTTGCAAAAAAAGTATGAAATAAAGCCCACGGCCGCACACTGGTGGAGGACGAGGCTGAGCTGCCCCTTTCACACATCTGGAGCACAGAGACAGGCCACGCCGCCTGGACGGAAAGCAGAATCCCGAGCAGCGTACAATGGTATGAAAGATGACCACTGCACCCATGGGGCACCCGTTTAAAAATGGAAGAAAAGCCCAGACCAAAAGCTTACAGCACCTGGTATTCCCAGGCGGTCTCCCATCCAAGTACTATCCAGGCCCGACCCGGCCTAGCTTCCGAGATCGGACGAGTTCGGGCGTGCTCAGGGTGGTATGGCCGTAAGCGAAGGTTGCCGCTAAAAGCGGTCTCTTTGAAGAACGCACGCTCAGACCCAGCTGGCTCGGTCTGCACCCGTCTGCCTTCCGTGCCTTATTCGTTTTTCATTTGGACTGTCTTAAAAACAGGCTTAATGTTAAAAGCAAATCAAACTTTCGTTTTTACATTCGTTTCGTGTCTTAAATTCTTTTCATGTCCCATTCATTTTCCCACGCCAAAAGAACACCTTTTCAAGTCGACATGGTTCTTGAAAAGTTTGACTTCGTTCAGCAAGAGTCACCCCGCAAAACCTTGGTGTGTTATAATCCGAGGCATTCATGTAAAAAAAAACAAAGACGGAGCCTAGAAAGAAACTCTAGCATTCAAGTCACAATTAATTTCATTTCTTGCATGTTCCTATATCTTCACCTTGCTGCTTGTCCGTTGCGATCCTGCTATTTTTTTACCATGAACAGCTAGATTTAAATGTTTTTTTTTGTTTGTTTTTAAGATAACTTTCTTGCTGCGTCTCTGTGAAATCTACAACACTCCGTTACGGATGCAGGCAAAACGAGAAAATAAAAGCTCCATGCCCAGACAATTTCATGCTGAGCAGCTGTCACCCATCTTCACGCAGATCTTAAACAGATCTTTGGAGCAGTCCTAAAAACAGGCTTAATGTCCACAGCAAATTGAACTTTCACTTCATATTCGTTTCGTGTTTAACATTCGTACATATGCCGACCGTCCTTATTTCGAAGTCAGTTGTTAGCAAGCAAAGCATTCATTTTGTGCCCTTAAATGGTGTCTAGAATTCAGGACATGTACCATAGGTTTTTTAATCGTCCTGCCCCGGAGTTTGCAAAAAAAGTATGAAATAAAGCCCACGGCCGCACACTGGTGGAGGACGAGGCTGAGCTGCCCCTTTCACACATCTGGAGCACAGAGACAGGCCACGCCGCCTGGACGGAAAGCAGAATCCCCGAGCAGCGTACAATGGTATGAAAGATGACCACTGCACCCATGGGGCACCCGTTTCAAAATGGAAGAAAAGCCCAGACCAAAAGCTTACAGCACCTGGTATTCCCAGGCGGTCTCCCATCCAAGTACTATCCAGGCCCGACCCGGCCTAGCTTCCGAGATCGGACGAGTTCGGGCGTGCTCAGGGTGGTATGGCCGTAAGCGAAGGTTGCCGCTAAAAGCGGTCTCTTTGAAGAACGCACGCTCAGACCCAGCTGGCTCGGTCTGCACCCGTCTGCCTTCCGTGCCTTATTCGTTTTCATTTGGACTGTCTTAAAAACAGGCTTAATGTTAAAAGCAAATCAAACTTTCGTTTTTACATTCGTTTCGTGTCTTAAATTCTTTTCATGTCCCATTCATTTTCCCACGCCAAAAGAACACCTTTTCAATTCGACATGGTTCTTGAAAAGTTTGACTTCGTTCAGCAAGAGTCACCCCGCAAAACCTTGGTGTGTTATAATCCGAGGCATTCATGTAAAAAAAAACAAAGACGGAGCCTAGAAAGAAACTCTAGCATTCAAGTCACAATTAATTTCATTTCTTGCATGTTCCTATATCTTCACCTTGCTGCTTGTCCGTTGCGATCCTGCTATTTTTTTACCATGAACAGCTAGATTTAAATGTTTTTTTTTGTTTGTTTTTAAGATAACTTTCTTGCTGCGTCTCTGTGAAATCTACAACACTCCGTTACGGATGCAGGCAAAACGAGAAAATAAAAGCTCCATGCCCAGACAATTTCATGCTGAGCAGCTGTCACCCATCTTCACGCAGATCTTAAACAGATCTTTGGAGCAGTCCTAAAAACAGGCTTAATGTCCACAGCAAATTGAACTTTCACTTCATATTCGTTTCGTGTTTAACATTCGTACATATGCCGACCGTCCTTATTTCGAAGTCAGTTGTTAGCAAGCAAAGCATTCATTTTGTGCCCTTAAATGGTGTCTAGAATTCAGGACATGTACCATAGGTTTTTTAATCGTCCTGCCCCGGAGTTTGCAAAAAAAGTATGAAATAAAGCCCACGGCCGCACACTGGTGGAGGACGAGGCTGAGCTGCCCCTTTCACACATCTGGAGCACAGAGACAGGCCACGCCGCCTGGACGGAAAGCAGAATCCCGAGCAGCGTACAATGGTATGAAAGATGACCACTGCACCCATGGGGCACCCGTTTAAAAATGGAAGAAAAGCCCAGACCAAAAGCTTACAGCACCTGGTATTCCCAGGCGGTCTCCCATCCAAGTACTATCCAGGCCCGACCCGGCCTAGCTTCCGAGATCGGACGAGTTCGGGCGTGCTCAGGGTGGTATGGCCGTAAGCGAAGGTTGCCGCTAAAAGCGGTCTCTTTGAAGAACGCACGCTCAGACCCAGCTGGCTCGGTCTGCACCCGTCTGCCTTCCGTGCCTTATTCGTTTTCATTTGGACTGTCTTAAAAACAGGCTTAATGTTAAAAGCAAATCAAACTTTCGTTTTTACATTCGTTTCGTGTCTTAAATTCTTTTCATGTCCCATTCATTTTCCCACGCCAAAAGAACACCTTTTCAAGTCGACATGGTTCTTGAAAAGTTTGACTTCGTTCAGCAAGAGTCACCCCGCAAAACCTTGGTGTGTTATAATCCGAGGCATTCATGTAAAAAAAAACAAAGACGGAGCCTAGAAAGAAACTCTAGCATTCAAGTCACAATTAATTTCATTTCTTGCATGTTCCTATATCTTCACCTTGCTGCTTGTCCGTTGCGATCCTGCTATTTTTTACCATGAACAGCTAGATTTAAATGTTTTTTTTTTGTTTGTTTTTAAGATAACTTTCTTGCTGCGTCTCTGTGAAATCTACAACACTCCGTTACGGATGCAGGCAAAACGAGAAAATAAAAGCTCCATGCCCAGACAATTTCATGCTGAGCAGCTGTCACCCATCTTCACGCAGATCTTAAACAGATCTTTGGAGCAGTCCTAAAAACAGGCTTAATGTCCACAGCAAATTGAACTTTCACTTCATATTCGTTTCGTGTTTAACATTCGTACATATGCCGACCGTCCTTATTTCGAAGTCAGTTGTTAGCAAGCAAAGCATTCATTTTGTGCCCTTAAATGGTGTCTAGAATTCAGGACATGTCCCATAGGTTTTTTAATCGTCCTGCCCCGGAGTTTGCAAAAAAAGTATGAAATAAAGCCCACGGCCGCACACTGGTGGAGGACGAGGCTGAGCTGCCCCTTTCACACATCTGGAGCACAGAGACAGGCCACGCCGCCTGGACGGAAAGCAGAATCCCCGAGCAGCGTACAATGGTATGAAAGATGACCACTGCACCCATGGGGCACCCGTTTCAAAATGGAAGAAAAGCCCAGACCAAAAGCTTACAGCACCTGGTATTCCCAGGCGGTCTCCCATCCAAGTACTATCCAGGCCCGACCCGGCCTAGCTTCCGAGATCGGACGAGTTCGGGCGTGCTCAGGGTGGTATGGCCGTAAGCGAAGGTTGCCGCTAAAAGCGGTCTCTTTGAAGAACGCACGCTCAGACCCAGCTGGCTCGGTCTGCACCCGTCTGCCTTCCGTGCCTTATTCGTTTTCATTTGGACTGTCTTAAAAACAGGCTTAATGTTAAAAGCAAATCAAACTTTCGTTTTTACATTCGTTTCGTGTCTTAAATTCTTTTCATGTCCCATTCATTTTCCCACGCCAAAAGAACACCTTTTCAAGTCGACATGGTTCTTGAAAAGTTTGACTTCGTTCAGCAAGAGTCACCCCGCAAAACCTTGGTGTGTTATAATCCGAGGCATTCATGTAAAAAAAAACAAAGACGGAGCCTAGAAAGAAACTCTAGCATTCAAGTCACAATTAATTTCATTTCTTGCATGTTCCTATATCTTCACCTTGCTGCTTGTCCGTTGCGATCCTGCTATTTTTTACCACGAACAGCTAGATTTAAATGTTTTTTTTTGTTTGTTTTTAAGATAACTTTCTTGCTGCGTCTCTGTGAAATCTACAACACTCCGTTACGGATGCAGGCAAAACGAGAAAATAAAAGCTCCATGCCCAGACAATTTCATGCTGAGCAGCTGTCACCCATCTTCACGCAGATCTTAAACAGATCTTTGGAGCAGTCCTAAAAACAGGCTTAATGTCCACAGCAAATTGAACTTTCACTTCATATTCGTTTCGTGTTTAACATTCGTACATATGCCGACCGTCCTTATTTCGAAGTCAGTTGTTAGCAAGCAAAGCATTCATTTTGTGCCCTTAAATGGTGTCTAGAATTCAGGACATGTCCCATAGGTTTTTTAATCGTCCTGCCCCGGAGTTTGCAAAAAAAGTATGAAATAAAGCCCACGGCCGCACACTGGTGGAGGACGAGGCTGAGCTGCCCCTTTCACACATCTGGAGCACAGAGACAGGCCACGCCGCCTGGACGGAAAGCAGAATCCCCGAGCAGCGTACAATGGTATGAAAGATGACCACTGCACCCATGGGGCACCCGTTTCAAAATGGAAGAAAAGCCCAGACCAAAAGCTTACAGCACCTGGTATTCCCAGGCGGTCTCCCATCCAAGTACTATCCAGGCCCGACCCGGCCTAGCTTCCGAGATCGGACGAGTTCGGGCGTGCTCAGGGTGGTATGGCCGTAAGCGAAGGTTGCCGCTAAAAGCGGTCTCTTTGAAGAACGCACGCTCAGACCCAGCTGGCTCGGTCTGCACCCGTCTGCCTTCCGTGCCTTATTCGTTTTCATTTGGACTGTCTTAAAAACAGGCTTAATGTTAAAAGCAAATCAAACTTTCGTTTTTACATTCGTTTCGTGTCTTAAATTCTTTTCATGTCCCATTCATTTTCCCACGCCAAAAGAACACCTTTTCAAGTCGACATGGTTCTTGAAAAGTTTGACTTCGTTCAGCAAGAGTCACCCCGCAAAACCTTGGTGTGTTATAATCCGAGGCATTCATGTAAAAAAAAACAAAGACGGAGCCTAGAAAGAAACTCTAGCATTCAAGTCACAATTAATTTCATTTCTTGCATGTTCCTATATCTTCACCTTGCTGCTTGTCCGTTGCGATCCTGCTATTTTTTTACCATGAACAGCTAGATTTAAATGTTTTTTTTTGTTTGTTTTTAAGATAACTTTCTTGCTGCGTCTCTGTGAAATCTACAACACTCCGTTACGGATGCAGGCAAAACGAGAAAATAAAAGCTCCATGCCCAGACAATTTCATGCTGAGCAGCTGTCACCCATCTTCACGCAGATCTTAAACAGATCTTTGGAGCAGTCCTAAAAACAGGCTTAATGTCCACAGCAAATTGAACTTTCACTTCATATTCGTTTCGTGTTTAACATTCGTACATATGCCGACCGTCCTTATTTCGAAGTCAGTTGTTAGCAAGCAAAGCATTCATTTTGTGCCCTTAAATGGTGTCTAGAATTCAGGACATGTCCCATAGGTTTTTTAATCGTCCTGCCCCGGAGTTTGCAAAAAAAGTATGAAATAAAGCCCACGGCCGCACACTGGTGGAGGACGAGGCTGAGCTGCCCCTTTCACACATCTGGAGCACAGAGACAGGCCACGCCGCCTGGACGGAAAGCAGAATCCCCGAGCAGCGTACAATGGTATGAAAGATGACCACTGCACCCATGGGGCACCCGTTTCAAAATGGAAGAAAAGCCCAGACCAAAAGCTTACAGCACCTGGTATTCCCAGGCGGTCTCCCATCCAAGTACTATCCAGGCCCGACCCGGCCTAGCTTCCGAGATCGGACGAGTTCGGGCGTGCTCAGGGTGGTATGGCCGTAAGCGAAGGTTGCCGCTAAAAGCGGTCTCTTTGAAGAACGCACGCTCAGACCCAGCTGGCTCGGTCTGCACCCGTCTGCCTTCCGTGCCTTATTCGTTTTCATTTGGACTGTCTTAAAAACAGGCTTAATGTTAAAAGCAAATCAAACTTTCGTTTTTACATTCGTTTCGTGTCTTAAATTCTTTTCATGTCCCATTCATTTTCCCACGCCAAAAGAACACCTTTTCAAGTCGACATGGTTCTTGAAAAGTTTGACTTCGTTCAGCAAGAGTCACCCCGCAAAACCTTGGTGTGTTATAATCCGAGGCATTCATGTAAAAAAAAACAAAGACGGAGCCTAGAAAGAAACTCTAGCATTCAAGTCACAATTAATTTCATTTCTTGCATGTTCCTATATCTTCACCTTGCTGCTTGTCCGTTGCGATCCTGCTATTTTTTTACCATGAACAGCTAGATTTAAATGTTTTTTTTTGTTTGTTTTTAAGATAACTTTCTTGCTGCGTCTCTGTGAAATCTACAACACTCCGTTACGGATGCAGGCAAAACGAGAAAATAAAAGCTCCATGCCCAGACAATTTCATGCTGAGCAGCTGTCACCCATCTTCACGCAGATCTTAAACAGATCTTTGGAGCAGTCCTAAAAACAGGCTTAATGTCCACAGCAAATTGAACTTTCACTTCATATTCGTTTCGTGTTTAACATTCGTACATATGCCGACCGTCCTTATTTCGAAGTCAGTTGTTAGCAAGCAAAGCATTCATTTTGTGCCCTTAAATGGTGTCTAGAATTCAGGACATGTCCCATAGGTTTTTTAATCGTCCTGCCCCGGAGTTTGCAAAAAAAGTATGAAATAAAGCCCACGGCCGCACACTGGTGGAGGACGAGGCTGAGCTGCCCCTTTCACACATCTGGAGCACAGAGACAGGCCACGCCGCCTGGACGGAAAGCAGAATCCCCGAGCAGCGTACAATGGTATGAAAGATGACCACTGCACCCATGGGGCACCCGTTTCAAAATGGAAGAAAAGCCCAGACCAAAAGCTTACAGCACCTGGTATTCCCAGGCGGTCTCCCATCCAAGTACTATCCAGGCCCGACCCGGCCTAGCTTCCGAGATCGGACGAGTTCGGGCGTGCTCAGGGTGGTATGGCCGTAAGCGAAGGTTGCCGCTAAAAGCGGTCTCTTTGAAGAACGCACGCTCAGACCCAGCTGGCTCGGTCTGCACCCGTCTGCCTTCCGTGCCTTATTCGTTTTCATTTGGACTGTCTTAAAAACAGGCTTAATGTTAAAAGCAAATCAAACTTTCGTTTTTACATTCGTTTCGTGTCTTAAATTCTTTTCATGTCCCATTCATTTTCCCACGCCAAAAGAACACCTTTTCAAGTCGACATGGTTCTTGAAAAGTTTGACTTCGTTCAGCAAGAGTCACCCCGCAAAACCTTGGTGTGTTATAATCCGAGGCATTCATGTAAAAAAAAACAAAGACGGAGCCTAGAAAGAAACTCTAGCATTCAAGTCACAATTAATTTCATTTCTTGCATGTTCCTATATCTTCACCTTGCTGCTTGTCCGTTGCGATCCTGCTATTTTTTACCATGAACAGCTAGATTTAAATGTTTTTTTTTTGTTTGTTTTTAAGATAACTTTCTTGCTGCGTCTCTGTGAAATCTACAACACTCCGTTACGGATGCAGGCAAAACGAGAAAATAAAAGCTCCATGCCCAGACAATTTCATGCTGAGCAGCTGTCACCCATCTTCACGCAGATCTTAAACAGATCTTTGGAGCAGTCCTAAAAACAGGCTTAATGTCCACAGCAAATTGAACTTTCACTTCATATTCGTTTCGTGTTTAACATTCGTACATATGCCGACCGTCCTTATTTCGAAGTCAGTTGTTAGCAAGCAAAGCATTCATTTTGTGCCCTTAAATGGTGTCTAGAATTCAGGACATGTCCCATAGGTTTTTTAATCGTCCTGCCCCGGAGTTTGCAAAAAAAGTATGAAATAAAGCCCACGGCCGCACACTGGTGGAGGACGAGGCTGAGCTGCCCCTTTCACACATCTGGAGCACAGAGACAGGCCACGCCGCCTGGACGGAAAGCAGAATCCCGAGCAGCGTACAATGGTATGAAAGATGACCACTGCACCCATGGGGCACCCGTTTCAAAATGGAAGAAAAGCCCAGACCAAAAGCTTACAGCACCTGGTATTCCCAGGCGGTCTCCCATCCAAGTACTATCCAGGCCCGACCCGGCCTAGCTTCCGAGATCGGACGAGTTCGGGCGTGCTCAGGGTGGTATGGCCGTAAGCGAAGGTTGCCGCTAAAAGCGGTCTCTTTGAAGAACGCACGCTCAGACCCAGCTGGCTCGGTCTGCACCCGTCTGCCTTCCGTGCCTTATTCGTTTTCATTTGGACTGTCTTAAAAACAGGCTTAATGTTAAAAGCAAATCAAACTTTCGTTTTTACATTCGTTTCGTGTCTTAAATTCTTTTCATGTCCCATTCATTTTCCCACGCCAAAAGAACACCTTTTCAAGTCGACATGGTTCTTGAAAAGTTTGACTTCGTTCAGCAAGAGTCACCCCGCAAAACCTTGGTGTGTTATAATCCGAGGCATTCATGTAAAAAAAAACAAAGACGGAGCCTAGAAAGAAACTCTAGCATTCAAGTCACAATTAATTTCATTTCTTGCATGTTCCTATATCTTCACCTTGCTGCTTGTCCGTTGCGATCCTGCTATTTTTTTACCATGAACAGCTAGATTTAAATGTTTTTTTTTTGTTTGTTTTTAAGATAACTTTCTTGCTGCGTCTCTGTGAAATCTACAACACTCCGTTACGGATGCAGGCAAAACGAGAAAATAAAAGCTCCATGCCCAGACAATTTCATGCTGAGCAGCTGTCACCCATCTTCACGCAGATCTTAAACAGATCTTTGGAGCAGTCCTAAAAACAGGCTTAATGTCCACAGCAAATTGAACTTTCACTTCATATTCGTTTCGTGTTTAACATTCGTACATATGCCGACCGTCCTTATTTCGAAGTCAGTTGTTAGCAAGCAAAGCATTCATTTTGTGCCCTTAAATGGTGTCTAGAATTCAGGACATGTCCCATAGGTTTTTTAATCGTCCTGCCCCGGAGTTTGCAAAAAAAGTATGAAATAAAGCCCACGGCCGCACACTGGTGGAGGACGAGGCTGAGCTGCCCCTTTCACACATCTGGAGCACAGAGACAGGCCACGCCGCCTGGACGGAAAGCAGAATCCCCGAGCAGCGTACAATGGTATGAAAGATGACCACTGCACCCATGGGGCACCCGTTTCAAAATGGAAGAAAAGCCCAGACCAAAAGCTTACAGCACCTGGTATTCCCAGGCGGTCTCCCATCCAAGTACTATCCAGGCCCGACCCGGCCTAGCTTCCGAGATCGGACGAGTTCGGGCGTGCTCAGGGTGGTATGGCCGTAAGCGAAGGTTGCCGCTAAAAGCGGTCTCTTTGAAGAACGCACGCTCAGACCCAGCTGGCTCGGTCTGCACCCGTCTGCCTTCCGTGCCTTATTCGTTTTCATTTGGACTGTCTTAAAAACAGGCTTAATGTTAAAAGCAAATCAAACTTTCGTTTTTACATTCGTTTCGTGTCTTAAATTCTTTTCATGTCCCATTCATTTTCCCACGCCAAAAGAACACCTTTTCAAGTCGACATGGTTCTTGAAAAGTTTGACTTCGTTCAGCAAGAGTCACCCCGCAAAACCTTGGTGTGTTATAATCCGAGGCATTCATGTAAAAAAAAACAAAGACGGAGCCTAGAAAGAAACTCTAGCATTCAAGTCACAATTAATTTCATTTCTTGCATGTTCCTATATCTTCACCTTGCTGCTTGTCCGTTGCGATCCTGCTATTTTTTTACCATGAACAGCTAGATTTAAATGTTTTTTTTTGTTTGTTTTTAAGATAACTTTCTTGCTGCGTCTCTGTGAAATCTACAACACTCCGTTACGGATGCAGGCAAAACGAGAAAATAAAAGCTCCATGCCCAGACAATTTCATGCTGAGCAGCTGTCACCCATCTTCACGCAGATCTTAAACAGATCTTTGGAGCAGTCCTAAAAACAGGCTTAATGTCCACAGCAAATTGAACTTTCACTTCATATTCGTTTCGTGTTTAACATTCGTACATATGCCGACCGTCCTTATTTCGAAGTCAGTTGTTAGCAAGCAAAGCATTCATTTTGTGCCCTTAAATGGTGTCTAGAATTCAGGACATGTCCCATAGGTTTTTTAATCGTCCTGCCCCGGAGTTTGCAAAAAAAGTATGAAATAAAGCCCACGGCCGCACACTGGTGGAGGACGAGGCTGAGCTGCCCCTTTCACACATCTGGAGCACAGAGACAGGCCACGCCGCCTGGACGGAAAGCAGAATCCCCGAGCAGCGTACAATGGTATGAAAGATGACCACTGCACCCATGGGGCACCCGTTTCAAAATGGAAGAAAAGCCCAGACCAAAAGCTTACAGCACCTGGTATTCCCAGGCGGTCTCCCATCCAAGTACTATCCAGGCCCGACCCGGCCTAGCTTCCGAGATCGGACGAGTTCGGGCGTGCTCAGGGTGGTATGGCCGTAAGCGAAGGTTGCCGCTAAAAGCGGTCTCTTTGAAGAACGCACGCTCAGACCCAGCTGGCTCGGTCTGCACCCGTCTGCCTTCCGTGCCTTATTCGTTTTCATTTGGACTGTCTTAAAAACAGGCTTAATGTTAAAAGCAAATCAAACTTTCGTTTTTACATTCGTTTCGTGTCTTAAATTCTTTTCATGTCCCATTCATTTTCCCACGCCAAAAGAACACCTTTTCAAGTCGACATGGTTCTTGAAAAGTTTGACTTCGTTCAGCAAGAGTCACCCCGCAAAACCTTGGTGTGTTATAATCCGAGGCATTCATGTAAAAAAAAACAAAGACGGAGCCTAGAAAGAAACTCTAGCATTCAAGTCACAATTAATTTCATTTCTTGCATGTTCCTATATCTTCACCTTGCTGCTTGTCCGTTGCGATCCTGCTATTTTTTACCACGAACAGCTAGATTTAAATGTTTTTTTTTGTTTGTTTTTAAGATAACTTTCTTGCTGCGTCTCTGTGAAATCTACAACACTCCGTTACGGATGCAGGCAAAACGAGAAAATAAAAGCTCCATGCCCAGACAATTTCATGCTGAGCAGCTGTCACCCATCTTCACGCAGATCTTAAACAGATCTTTGGAGCAGTCCTAAAAACAGGCTTAATGTCCACAGCAAATTGAACTTTCACTTCATATTCGTTTCGTGTTTAACATTCGTACATATGCCGACCGTCCTTATTTCGAAGTCAGTTGTTAGCAAGCAAAGCATTCATTTTGTGCCCTTAAATGGTGTCTAGAATTCAGGACATGTACCATAGGTTTTTTAATCGTCCTGCCCCGGAGTTTGCAAAAAAAGTATGAAATAAAGCCCACGGCCGCACACTGGTGGAGGACGAGGCTGAGCTGCCCCTTTCACACATCTGGAGCACAGAGACAGGCCACGCCGCCTGGACGGAAAGCAGAATCCCCGAGCAGCGTACAATGGTATGAAAGATGACCACTGCACCCATGGGGCACCCGTTTAAAAATGGAAGAAAAGCCCAGACCAAAAGCTTACAGCACCTGGTATTCCCAGGCGGTCTCCCATCCAAGTACTATCCAGGCCCGACCCGGCCTAGCTTCCGAGATCGGACGAGTTCGGGCGTGCTCAGGGTGGTATGGCCGTAAGCGAAGGTTGCCGCTAAAAGCGGTCTCTTTGAAGAACGCACGCTCAGACCCAGCTGGCTCGGTCTGCACCCGTCTGCCTTCCGTGCCTTATTCGTTTTCATTTGGACTGTCTTAAAAACAGGCTTAATGTTAAAAGCAAATCAAACTTTCGTTTTTACATTCGTTTCGTGTCCTAAATTCTTTTCATGTCCCATTCATTTTCCCACGCCAAAAGAACACCTTTTCAAGTCGACATGGTTCTTGAAAAGTTTGACTTCGTTCAGCAAGAGTCACCCCGCAAAACCTTGGTGTGTTATAATCCGAGGCATTCATGTAAAAAAAACAAAGACGGAGCCTAGAAAGAAACTCTAGCATTCAAGTCACAATTAATTTCATTTCTTGCATGTTCCTATATCTTCACCTTGCTGCTTGTCCGTTGCGATCCTGCTATTTTTTTACCATGAACAGCTAGATTTAAATGTTTTTTTTTTGTTTGTTTTTAAGATAACTTTCTTGCTGCGTCTCTGTGAAATCTACAACACTCCGTTACGGATGCAGGCAAAACGAGAAAATAAAAGCTCCATGCCCAGACAATTTCATGCTGAGCAGCTGTCACCCATCTTCACGCAGATCTTAAACAGATCTTTGGAGCAGTCCTAAAAACAGGCTTAATGTCCACAGCAAATTGAACTTTCACTTCATATTCGTTTCGTGTTTAACATTCGTACATATGCCGACCGTCCTTATTTCGAAGTCAGTTGTTAGCAAGCAAAGCATTCATTTTGTGCCCTTAAATGGTGTCTAGAATTCAGGACATGTCCCATAGGTTTTTTAATCGTCCTGCCCCGGAGTTTGCAAAAAAAGTATGAAATAAAGCCCACGGCCGCACACTGGTGGAGGACGAGGCTGAGCTGCCCCTTTCACACATCTGGAGCACAGAGACAGGCCACGCCGCCTGGACGGAAAGCAGAATCCCCGAGCAGCGTACAATGGTATGAAAGATGACCACTGCACCCATGGGGCACCCGTTTCAAAATGGAAGAAAAGCCCAGACCAAAAGCTTACAGCACCTGGTATTCCCAGGCGGTCTCCCATCCAAGTACTATCCAGGCCCGACCCGGCCTAGCTTCCGAGATCGGACGAGTTCGGGCGTGCTCAGGGTGGTATGGCCGTAAGCGAAGGTTGCCGCTAAAAGCGGTCTCTTTGAAGAACGCACGCTCAGACCCAGCTGGCTCGGTCTGCACCCGTCTGCCTTCCGTGCCTTATTCGTTTCTCATTTGGACTGTCTTAAAAACAGGCTTAATGTTAAAAGCAAATCAAACTTTCGTTTTTACATTCGTTTCGTGTCTTAAATTCTTTTCATGTCCCATTCATTTTCCCACGCCAAAAGAACACCTTTTCAAGTCGACATGGTTCTTGAAAAGTTTGACTTCGTTCAGCAAGAGTCACCCCGCAAAACCTTGGTGTGTTATAATCCGAGGCATTCATGTAAAAAAAAACAAAGACGGAGCCTAGAAAGAAACTCTAGCATTCAAGTCACAATTAATTTCATTTCTTGCATGTTCCTATATCTTCACCTTGCTGCTTGTCCGTTGCGATCCTGCTATTTTTTTACCATGAACAGCTAGATTTAAATGTTTTTTTTTTGTTTGTTTTTAAGATAACTTTCTTGCTGCGTCTCTGTGAAATCTACAACACTCCGTTACGGATGCAGGCAAAACGAGAAAATAAAAGCTCCATGCCCAGACAATTTCATGCTGAGCAGCTGTCACCCATCTTCACGCAGATCTTAAACAGATCTTTGGAGCAGTCCTAAAAACAGGCTTAATGTCCACAGCAAATTGAACTTTCACTTCATATTCGTTTCGTGTTTAACATTCGTACATATGCCGACCGTCCTTATTTCGAAGTCAGTTGTTAGCAAGCAAAGCATTCATTTTGTGCCCTTAAATGGTGTCTAGAATTCAGGACATGTCCCATAGGTTTTTTAATCGTCCTGCCCCGGAGTTTGCAAAAAAAGTATGAAATAAAGCCCACGGCCGCACACTGGTGGAGGACGAGGCTGAGCTGCCCCTTTCACACATCTGGAGCACAGAGACAGGCCACGCCGCCTGGACGGAAAGCAGAATCCCCGAGCAGCGTACAATGGTATGAAAGATGACCACTGCACCCATGGGGCACCCGTTTCAAAATGGAAGAAAAGCCCAGACCAAAAGCTTACAGCACCTGGTATTCCCAGGCGGTCTCCCATCCAAGTACTATCCAGGCCCGACCCGGCCTAGCTTCCGAGATCGGACGAGTTCGGGCGTGCTCAGGGTGGTATGGCCGTAAGCGAAGGTTGCCGCTAAAAGCGGTCTCTTTGAAGAACGCACGCTCAGACCCAGCTGGCTCGGTCTGCACCCGTCTGCCTTCCGTGCCTTATTCGTTTCTCATTTGGACTGTCTTAAAAACAGGCTTAATGTTAAAAGCAAATCAAACTTTCGTTTTTACATTCGTTTCGTGTCTTAAATTCTTTTCATGTCCCATTCATTTTCCCACGCCAAAAGAACACCTTTTCAAGTCGACATGGTTCTTGAAAAGTTTGACTTCGTTCAGCAAGAGTCACCCCGCAAAACCTTGGTGTGTTATAATCCGAGGCATTCATGTAAAAAAAAACAAAGACGGAGCCTAGAAAGAAACTCTAGCATTCAAGTCACAATTAATTTCATTCTTGCATGTTCCTATATCTTCACCTTGCTGCTTGTCCGTTGCGATCCTGCTATTTTTTACCATGAACAGCTAGATTTAAATGTTTTTTTTTGTTTGTTTTTAAGATAACTTTCTTGCTGCGTCTCTGTGAAATCTACAACACTCCGTTACGGATGCAGGCAAAACGAGAAAATAAAAGCTCCATGCCCAGACAATTTCATGCTGAGCAGCTGTCACCCATCTTCACGCAGATCTTAAACAGATCTTTGGAGCAGTCCTAAAAACAGGCTTAATGTCCACAGCAAATTGAACTTTCACTTCATATTCGTTTCGTGTTTACATTCGTACATATGCCGACCGTCCTTATTTCGAAGTCAGTTGTTAGCAAGCAAAGCATTCATTTTGTGCCCTTAAATGGTGTCTAGAATTCAGGACATGTCCCATAGGTTTTTTAATCGTCCTGCCCCGGAGTTTGCAAAAAAAGTATGAAATAAAGCCCACGGCCGCACACTGGTGGAGGACGAGGCTGAGCTGCCCCTTTCACACATCTGGAGCACAGAGACAGGCCACGCCGCCTGGACGGAAAGCAGAATCCCCGAGCAGCGTACAATGGTATGAAAGATGACCACTGCACCCATGGGGCACCCGTTTCAAAATGGAAGAAAAGCCCAGACCAAAAGCTTACAGCACCTGGTATTCCCAGGCGGTCTCCCATCCAAGTACTATCCAGGCCCGACCCGGCCTAGCTTCCGAGATCGGACGAGTTCGGGCGTGCTCAGGGTGGTATGGCCGTAAGCGAAGGTTGCCGCTAAAAGCGGTCTCTTTGAAGAACGCACGCTCAGACCCAGCTGGCTCGGTCTGCACCCGTCTGCCTTCCGTGCCTTATTCGTTTTCATTTGGACTGTCTTAAAAACAGGCTTAATGTTAAAAGCAAATCAAACTTTCGTTTTTACATTCGTTTCGTGTCCTAAATTCTTTTCATGTCCCATTCATTTTCCCACGCCAAAAGAACACCTTTTCAAGTCGACATGGTTCTTGAAAAGTTTGACTTCGTTCAGCAAGAGTCACCCCGCAAAACCTTGGTGTGTTATAATCCGAGGCATTCATGTAAAAAAAACAAAGACGGAGCCTAGAAAGAAACTCTAGCATTCAAGTCACAATTAATTTCATTTCTTGCATGTTCCTATATCTTCACCTTGCTGCTTGTCCGTTGCGATCCTGCTATTTTTTTACCATGAACAGCTAGATTTAAATGTTTTTTTTTGTTTGTTTTTAAGATAACTTTCTTGCTGCGTCTCTGTGAAATCTACAACACTCCGTTACGGATGCAGGCAAAACGAGAAAATAAAAGCTCCATGCCCAGACAATTTCATGCTGAGCAGCTGTCACCCATCTTCACGCAGATCTTAAACAGATCTTTGGAGCAGTCCTAAAAACAGGCTTAATGTCCACAGCAAATTGAACTTTCACTTCATATTCGTTTCGTGTTTAACATTCGTACATATGCCGACCGTCCTTATTTCGAAGTCAGTTGTTAGCAAGCAAAGCATTCATTTTGTGCCCTTAAATGGTGTCTAGAATTCAGGACATGTCCCATAGGTTTTTTAATCGTCCTGCCCCGGAGTTTGCAAAAAAAGTATGAAATAAAGCCCACGGCCGCACACTGGTGGAGGACGAGGCTGAGCTGCCCCTTTCACACATCTGGAGCACAGAGACAGGCCACGCCGCCTGGACGGAAAGCAGAATCCCCGAGCAGCGTACAATGGTATGAAAGATGACCACTGCACCCATGGGGCACCCGTTTCAAAATGGAAGAAAAGCCCAGACCAAAAGCTTACAGCACCTGGTATTCCCAGGCGGTCTCCCATCCAAGTACTATCCAGGCCCGACCCGGCCTAGCTTCCGAGATCGGACGAGTTCGGGCGTGCTCAGGGTGGTATGGCCGTAAGCGAAGGTTGCCGCTAAAAGCGGTCTCTTTGAAGAACGCACGCTCAGACCCAGCTGGCTCGGTCTGCACCCGTCTGCCTTCCGTGCCTTATTCGTTTTCATTTGGACTGTCTTAAAAACAGGCTTAATGTTAAAAGCAAATCAAACTTTCGTTTTTACATTCGTTTCGTGTCTTAAATTCTTTTCATGTCCCATTCATTTTCCCACGCCAAAAGAACACCTTTTCAAGTCGACATGGTTCTTGAAAAGTTTGACTTCGTTCAGCAAGAGTCACCCCGCAAAACCTTGGTGTGTTATAATCCGAGGCATTCATGTAAAAAAAAACAAAGACGGAGCCTAGAAAGAAACTCTAGCATTCAAGTCACAATTAATTTCATTTCTTGCATGTTCCTATATCTTCACCTTGCTGCTTGTCCGTTGCGATCCTGCTATTTTTTACCATGAACAGCTAGATTTAAATGTTTTTTTTTGTTTGTTTTTAAGATAACTTTCTTGCTGCGTCTCTGTGAAATCTACAACACTCCGTTACGGATGCAGGCAAAACGAGAAAATAAAAGCTCCATGCCCAGACAATTTCATGCTGAGCAGCTGTCACCCATCTTCACGCAGATCTTAAACAGATCTTTGGAGCAGTCCTAAAAACAGGCTTAATGTCCACAGCAAATTGAACTTTCACTTCATATTCGTTTCGTGTTTAACATTCGTACATATGCCGACCGTCCTTATTTCGAAGTCAGTTGTTAGCAAGCAAAGCATTCATTTTGTGCCCTTAAATGGTGTCTAGAATTCAGGACATGTACCATAGGTTTTTTAATCGTCCTGCCCCGGAGTTTGCAAAAAAAGTATGAAATAAAGCCCACGGCCGCACACTGGTGGAGGACGAGGCTGAGCTGCCCCTTTCACACATCTGGAGCACAGAGACAGGCCACGCCGCCTGGACGGAAAGCAGAATCCCCGAGCAGCGTACAATGGTATGAAAGATGACCACTGCACCCATGGGGCACCCGTTTCAAAATGGAAGAAAAGCCCAGACCAAAAGCTTACAGCACCTGGTATTCCCAGGCGGTCTCCCATCCAAGTACTATCCAGGCCCGACCCGGCCTAGCTTCCGAGATCGGACGAGTTCGGGCGTGCTCAGGGTGGTATGGCCGTAAGCGAAGGTTGCCGCTAAAAGCGGTCTCTTTGAAGAACGCACGCTCAGACCCAGCTGGCTCGGTCTGCACCCGTCTGCCTTCCGTGCCTTATTCGTTTTCATTTGGACTGTCTTAAAAACAGGCTTAATGTTAAAAGCAAATCAAACTTTCGTTTTTACATTCGTTTCGTGTCTTAAATTCTTTTCATGTCCCATTCATTTTCCCACGCCAAAAGAACACCTTTTCAAGTCGACATGGTTCTTGAAAAGTTTGACTTCGTTCAGCAAGAGTCACCCCGCAAAACCTTGGTGTGTTATAATCCGAGGCATTCATGTAAAAAAAAACAAAGACGGAGCCTAGAAAGAAACTCTAGCATTCAAGTCACAATTAATTTCATTTCTTGCATGTTCCTATATCTTCACCTTGCTGCTTGTCCGTTGCGATCCTGCTATTTTTTTACCATGAACAGCTAGATTTAAATGTTTTTTTTTTGTTTGTTTTTAAGATAACTTTCTTGCTGCGTCTCTGTGAAATCTACAACACTCCGTTACGGATGCAGGCAAAACGAGAAAATAAAAGCTCCATGCCCAGACAATTTCATGCTGAGCAGCTGTCACCCATCTTCACGCAGATCTTAAACAGATCTTTGGAGCAGTCCTAAAAACAGGCTTAATGTCCACAGCAAATTGAACTTTCACTTCATATTCGTTTCGTGTTTAACATTCGTACATATGCCGACCGTCCTTATTTCGAAGTCAGTTGTTAGCAAGCAAAGCATTCATTTTGTGCCCTTAAATGGTGTCTAGAATTCAGGACATGTCCCATAGGTTTTTTAATCGTCCTGCCCCGGAGTTTGCAAAAAAAGTATGAAATAAAGCCCACGGCCGCACACTGGTGGAGGACGAGGCTGAGCTGCCCCTTTCACACATCTGGAGCACAGAGACAGGCCACGCCGCCTGGACGGAAAGCAGAATCCCCGAGCAGCGTACAATGGTATGAAAGATGACCACTGCACCCATGGGGCACCCGTTTAAAAATGGAAGAAAAGCCCAGACCAAAAGCTTACAGCACCTGGTATTCCCAGGCGGTCTCCCATCCAAGTACTATCCAGGCCCGACCCGGCCTAGCTTCCGAGATCGGACGAGTTCGGGCGTGCTCAGGGTGGTATGGCCGTAAGCGAAGGTTGCCGCTAAAAGCGGTCTCTTTGAAGAACGCACGCTCAGACCCAGCTGGCTCGGTCTGCACCCGTCTGCCTTCCGTGCCTTATTCGTTTCTCATTTGGACTGTCTTAAAAACAGGCTTAATGTTAAAAGCAAATCAAACTTTCGTTTTTACATTCGTTTCGTGTCTTAAATTCTTTTCATGTCCCATTCATTTTCCCACGCCAAAAGAACACCTTTTCAAGTCGACATGGTTCTTGAAAAGTTTGACTTCGTTCAGCAAGAGTCACCCCGCAAAACCTTGGTGTGTTATAATCCGAGGCATTCATGTAAAAAAAAACAAAGACGGAGCCTAGAAAGAAACTCTAGCATTCAAGTCACAATTAATTTCATTTCTTGCATGTTCCTATATCTTCACCTTGCTGCTTGTCCGTTGCGATCCTGCTATTTTTTTACCATGAACAGCTAGATTTAAATGTTTTTTTTTTGTTTGTTTTTAAGATAACTTTCTTGCTGCGTCTCTGTGAAATCTACAACACTCCGTTACGGATGCAGGCAAAACGAGAAAATAAAAGCTCCATGCCCAGACAATTTCATGCTGAGCAGCTGTCACCCATCTTCACGCAGATCTTAAACAGATCTTTGGAGCAGTCCTAAAAACAGGCTTAATGTCCACAGCAAATTGAACTTTCACTTCATATTCGTTTCGTGTTTAACATTCGTACATATGCCGACCGTCCTTATTTCGAAGTCAGTTGTTAGCAAGCAAAGCATTCATTTTGTGCCCTTAAATGGTGTCTAGAATTCAGGACATGTCCCATAGGTTTTTTAATCGTCCTGCCCCGGAGTTTGCAAAAAAAGTATGAAATAAAGCCCACGGCCGCACACTGGTGGAGGACGAGGCTGAGCTGCCCCTTTCACACATCTGGAGCACAGAGACAGGCCACGCCGCCTGGACGGAAAGCAGAATCCCCGAGCAGCGTACAATGGTATGAAAGATGACCACTGCACCCATGGGGCACCCGTTTCAAAATGGAAGAAAAGCCCAGACCAAAAGCTTACAGCACCTGGTATTCCCAGGCGGTCTCCCATCCAAGTACTATCCAGGCCCGACCCGGCCTAGCTTCCGAGATCGGACGAGTTCGGGCGTGCTCAGGGTGGTATGGCCGTAAGCGAAGGTTGCCGCTAAAAGCGGTCTCTTTGAAGAACGCACGCTCAGACCCAGCTGGCTCGGTCTGCACCCGTCTGCCTTCCGTGCCTTATTCGTTTTCATTTGGACTGTCTTAAAAACAGGCTTAATGTTAAAAGCAAATCAAACTTTCGTTTTTACATTCGTTTCGTGTCTTAAATTCTTTTCATGTCCCATTCATTTTCCCACGCCAAAAGAACACCTTTTCAAGTCGACATGGTTCTTGAAAAGTTTGACTTCGTTCAGCAAGAGTCACCCCGCAAAACCTTGGTGTGTTATAATCCGAGGCATTCATGTAAAAAAAAACAAAGACGGAGCCTAGAAAGAAACTCTAGCATTCAAGTCACAATTAATTTCATTTCTTGCATGTTCCTATATCTTCACCTTGCTGCTTGTCCGTTGCGATCCTGCTATTTTTTTACCATGAACAGCTAGATTAAATGTTTTTTTTTGTTTGTTTTTAAGATAACTTTCTTGCTGCGTCTCTGTGAAATCTACAACACTCCGTTACGGATGCAGGCAAAACGAGAAAATAAAAGCTCCATGCCCAGACAATTTCATGCTGAGCAGCTGTCACCCATCTTCACGCAGATCTTAAACAGATCTTTGGAGCAGTCCTAAAAACAGGCTTAATGTCCACAGCAAATTGAACTTTCACTTCATATTCGTTTCGTGTTTAACATTCGTACATATGCCGACCGTCCTTATTTCGAAGTCAGTTGTTAGCAAGCAAAGCATTCATTTTGTGCCCTTAAATGGTGTCTAGAATTCAGGACATGTCCCATAGGTTTTTTAATCGTCCTGCCCCGGAGTTTGCAAAAAAAGTATGAAATAAAGCCCACGGCCGCACACTGGTGGAGGACGAGGCTGAGCTGCCCCTTTCACACATCTGGAGCACAGAGACAGGCCACGCCGCCTGGACGGAAAGCAGAATCCCCGAGCAGCGTACAATGGTATGAAAGATGACCACTGCACCCATGGGGCACCCGTTTCAAAATGGAAGAAAAGCCCAGACCAAAAGCTTACAGCACCTGGTATTCCCAGGCGGTCTCCCATCCAAGTACTATCCAGGCCCGACCCGGCCTAGCTTCCGAGATCGGACGAGTTCGGGCGTGCTCAGGGTGGTATGGCCGTAAGCGAAGGTTGCCGCTAAAAGCGGTCTCTTTGAAGAACGCACGCTCAGACCCAGCTGGCTCGGTCTGCACCCGTCTGCCTTCCGTGCCTTATTCGTTTCTCATTTGGACTGTCTTAAAAACAGGCTTAATGTTAAAAGCAAATCAAACTTTCGTTTTTACATTCGTTTCGTGTCTTAAATTCTTTTCATGTCCCATTCATTTTCCCACGCCAAAAGAACACCTTTTCAAGTCGACATGGTTCTTGAAAAGTTTGACTTCGTTCAGCAAGAGTCACCCCGCAAAACCTTGGTGTGTTATAATCCGAGGCATTCATGTAAAAAAAAACAAAGACGGAGCCTAGAAAGAAACTCTAGCATTCAAGTCACAATTAATTTCATTTCTTGCATGTTCCTATATCTTCACCTTGCTGCTTGTCCGTTGCGATCCTGCTATTTTTTTACCATGAACAGCTAGATTTAAATGTTTTTTTTTGTTTGTTTTTAAGATAACTTTCTTGCTGCGTCTCTGTGAAATCTACAACACTCCGTTACGGATGCAGGCAAAACGAGAAAATAAAAGCTCCATGCCCAGACAATTTCATGCTGAGCAGCTGTCACCCATCTTCACGCAGATCTTAAACAGATCTTTGGAGCAGTCCTAAAAACAGGCTTAATGTCCACAGCAAATTGAACTTTCACTTCATATTCGTTTCGTGTTTACATTCGTACATATGCCGACCGTCCTTATTTCGAAGTCAGTTGTTAGCAAGCAAAGCATTCATTTTGTGCCCTTAAATGGTGTCTAGAATTCAGGACATGTCCCATAGGTTTTTTAATCGTCCTGCCCCGGAGTTTGCAAAAAAAGTATGAAATAAAGCCCACGGCCGCACACTGGTGGAGGACGAGGTTGAGCTTTGAAGAACGCACGCTCAGACCCAGCTGGCTCGGTCTGCACCCGTCTGCCTTCCGTGCCTTATTCGTTTTTCATTTGGACTGTCTTAAAAACAGGCTTAATGTTAAAAGCAAATCAAACTTTCGTTTTTACATTCGTTTCGTGTCTTAAATTCTTTTCATGTCCCATTCATTTTCCCACGCCAAAAGAACACCTTTTCAAGTCGACATGGTTCTTGAAAAGTTTGACTTCGTTCAGCAAGAGTCACCCCGCAAAACCTTGGTGTGTTATAATCCGAGGCATTCATGTAAAAAAAAACAAAGACGGAGCCTAGAAAGAAACTCTAGCATTCAAGTCACAATTAATTTCATTCTTGCATGTTCCTATATCTTCACCTTGCTGCTTGTCCGTTGCGATCCTGCTATTTTTTACCATGAACAGCTAGATTTAAATGTTTTTTTTTGTTTGTTTTTAAGATAACTTTCTTGCTGCGTCTCTGTGAAATCTACAACACTCCGTTACGGATGCAGGCAAAACGAGAAAATAAAAGCTCCATGCCCAGACAATTTCATGCTGAGCAGCTGTCACCCATCTTCACGCAGATCTTAAACAGATCTTTGGAGCAGTCCTAAAAACAGGCTTAATGTCCACAGCAAATTGAACTTTCACTTCATATTCGTTTCGTGTTTAACATTCGTACATATGCCGACCGTCCTTATTTCGAAGTCAGTTGTTAGCAAGCAAAGCATTCATTTTGTGCCCTTAAATGGTGTCTAGAATTCAGGACATGTACCATAGGTTTTTTAATCGTCCTGCCCCGGAGTTTGCAAAAAAAGTATGAAATAAAGCCCACGGCCGCACACTGGTGGAGGACGAGGCTGAGCTGCCCCTTTCACACATCTGGAGCACAGAGACAGGCCACGCCGCCTGGACGGAAAGCAGAATCCCCGAGCAGCGTACAATGGTATGAAAGATGACCACTGCACCCATGGGGCACCCGTTTCAAAATGGAAGAAAAGCCCAGACCAAAAGCTTACAGCACCTGGTATTCCCAGGCGGTCTCCCATCCAAGTACTATCCAGGCCCGACCCGGCCTAGCTTCCGAGATCGGACGAGTTCGGGCGTGCTCAGGGTGGTATGGCCGTAAGCGAAGGTTGCCGCTAAAAGCGGTCTCTTTGAAGAACGCACGCTCAGACCCAGCTGGCTCGGTCTGCACCCGTCTGCCTTCCGTGCCTTATTCGTTTCTCATTTGGACTGTCTTAAAAACAGGCTTAATGTTAAAAGCAAATCAAACTTTCGTTTTTACATTCGTTTCGTGTCTTAAATTCTTTTCATGTCCCATTCATTTTCCCACGCCAAAAGAACACCTTTTCAAGTCGACATGGTTCTTGAAAAGTTTGACTTCGTTCAGCAAGAGTCACCCCGCAAAACCTTGGTGTGTTATAATCCGAGGCATTCATGTAAAAAAAAACAAAGACGGAGCCTAGAAAGAAACTCTAGCATTCAAGTCACAATTAATTTCATTCTTGCATGTTCCTATATCTTCACCTTGCTGCTTGTCCGTTGCGATCCTGCTATATTTTTACCATGAACAGCTAGATTTAAATGTTTTTTTTTTGTTTGTTTTTAAGATAACTTTCTTGCTGCGTCTCTGTGAAATCTACAACACTCCGTTACGGATGCAGGCAAAACGAGAAAATAAAAGCTCCATGCCCAGACAATTTCATGCTGAGCAGCTGTCACCCATCTTCACGCAGATCTTAAACAGATCTTTGGAGCAGTTTCTAAAAACAGGCTTAATGTCCACAGCAAATTGAACTTTCACTTAATATTCGTTTCGTGTTTTACATTCGTACATATGCCGACCGTGCTTATTTCGAAGTCAGTTGTTAGCAAGCAAAGCATTCGTTTTGTGCCCTTAAATGGTGTCTAGAATTCAGGACATGTACCATAGGTTTTTTAATCGTCCTGCCCCGGAGTTTGCAAAAAAAGTATGAAATAAAGCCCACGGCCGCACACTGGTGGAGGACGAGGCTGAGGTGCCCCTTTCACACATCTGGAGCACAGAGACAGGCAACGCCGCCTGGACGGAAAGCAGAATCCCCGAGCAGCGTACAATGGTATGAAAGATGACCACTGCACCCATAGGGCACCCGTTTCAAAATGGAAGAAAAGCCCAGACCAAAAGCTTACAGCACCTGGTATTCCCAGGCGGTCTCCCATCCAAGTACTATCCAGGCCCGACCCGGCCTAGCTTCCGAGATCGGACGAGTTCGGGCGTGCTCAGGGTGGTATGGCCGTAAGCGAAGGTTGCCGCTAAAAGCGGTCTCTTTGAAGAACGCACGCTCAGACCCAGCTGGCTCGGTCTGCACCCGTCTGCCTTCCGTGCCTTATTCGTTTTCATTTGGACTGTCTTAAAAACAGGCTTAATGTTAAAAGCAAATCAAACTTTCGTTTTTACATTCGTTTCGTGTCTTAAATTCTTTTCATGTCCCATTCATTTTCCCACGCCAAAAGAACACCTTTTCAAGTCGACATGGTTCTTGAAAAGTTTGACTTCGTTCAGCAAGAGTCACCCCGCAAAACCTTGGTGTGTTATAATCCGAGGCATTCATGTAAAAAAAAACAAAGACGGAGCCTAGAAAGAAACTCTAGCATTCAAGTCACAATTAATTTCATTTCTTGCATGTTCCTATATCTTCACCTTGCTGCTTGTCCGTTGCGATCCTGCTATTTTTTTACCATGAACAGCTAGATTTAAATGTTTTTTTTTGTTTGTTTTTAAGATAACTTTCTTGCTGCGTCTCTGTGAAATCTACAACACTCCGTTACGGATGCAGGCAAAACGAGAAAATAAAAGCTCCATGCCCAGACAATTTCATGCTGAGCAGCTGTCACCCATCTTCACGCAGATCTTAAACAGATCTTTGGAGCAGTCCTAAAAACAGGCTTAATGTCCACAGCAAATTGAACTTTCACTTCATATTCGTTTCGTGTTTAACATTCGTACATATGCCGACCGTCCTTATTTCGAAGTCAGTTGTTAGCAAGCAAAGCATTCATTTTGTGCCCTTAAATGGTGTCTAGAATTCAGGACATGTCCCATAGGTTTTTTAATCGTCCTGCCCCGGAGTTTGCAAAAAAAGTATGAAATAAAGCCCACGGCCGCACACTGGTGGAGGACGAGGCTGAGCTGCCCCTTTCACACATCTGGAGCACAGAGACAGGCCACGCCGCCTGGACGGAAAGCAGAATCCCCGAGCAGCGTACAATGGTATGAAAGATGACCACTGCACCCATGGGGCACCCGTTTCAAAATGGAAGAAAAGCCCAGACCAAAAGCTTACAGCACCTGGTATTCCCAGGCGGTCTCCCATCCAAGTACTATCCAGGCCCGACCCGGCCTAGCTTCCGAGATCGGACGAGTTCGGGCGTGCTCAGGGTGGTATGGCCGTAAGCGAAGGTTGCCGCTAAAAGCGGTCTCTTTGAAGAACGCACGCTCAGACCCAGCTGGCTCGGTCTGCACCCGTCTGCCTTCCGTGCCTTATTCGTTTTCATTTGGACTGTCTTAAAAACAGGCTTAATGTTAAAAGCAAATCAAACTTTCGTTTTTACATTCGTTTCGTGTCCTAAATTCTTTTCATGTCCCATTCATTTTCCCACGCCAAAAGAACACCTTTTCAAGTCGACATGGTTCTTGAAAAGTTTGACTTCGTTCAGCAAGAGTCACCCCGCAAAACCTTGGTGTGTTATAATCCGAGGCATTCATGTAAAAAAAACAAAGACGGAGCCTAGAAAGAAACTCTAGCATTCAAGTCACAATTAATTTCATTTCTTGCATGTTCCTATATCTTCACCTTGCTGCTTGTCCGTTGCGATCCTGCTATTTTTTTACCATGAACAGCTAGATTAAATGTTTTTTTTTGTTTGTTTTTAAGATAACTTTCTTGCTGCGTCTCTGTGAAATCTACAACACTCCGTTACGGATGCAGGCAAAACGAGAAAATAAAAGCTCCATGCCCAGACAATTTCATGCTGAGCAGCTGTCACCCATCTTCACGCAGATCTTAAACAGATCTTTGGAGCAGTCCTAAAAACAGGCTTAATGTCCACAGCAAATTGAACTTTCACTTCATATTCGTTTCGTGTTTAACATTCGTACATATGCCGACCGTCCTTATTTCGAAGTCAGTTGTTAGCAAGCAAAGCATTCATTTTGTGCCCTTAAATGGTGTCTAGAATTCAGGACATGTCCCATAGGTTTTTTAATCGTCCTGCCCCGGAGTTTGCAAAAAAAGTATGAAATAAAGCCCACGGCCGCACACTGGTGGAGGACGAGGCTGAGCTGCCCCTTTCACACATCTGGAGCACAGAGACAGGCCACGCCGCCTGGACGGAAAGCAGAATCCCCGAGCAGCGTACAATGGTATGAAAGATGACCACTGCACCCATGGGGCACCCGTTTCAAAATGGAAGAAAAGCCCAGACCAAAAGCTTACAGCACCTGGTATTCCCAGGCGGTCTCCCATCCAAGTACTATCCAGGCCCGACCCGGCCTAGCTTCCGAGATCGGACGAGTTCGGGCGTGCTCAGGGTGGTATGGCCGTAAGCGAAGGTTGCCGCTAAAAGCGGTCTCTTTGAAGAACGCACGCTCAGACCCAGCTGGCTCGGTCTGCACCCGTCTGCCTTCCGTGCCTTATTCGTTTTTCATTTGGACTGTCTTAAAAACAGGCTTAATGTTAAAAGCAAATCAAACTTTCGTTTTTACATTCGTTTCGTGTCTTAAATTCTTTTCATGTCCCATTCATTTTCCCACGCCAAAAGAACACCTTTTCAAGTCGACATGGTTCTTGAAAAGTTTGACTTCGTTCAGCAAGAGTCACCCCGCAAAACCTTGGTGTGTTATAATCCGAGGCATTCATGTAAAAAAAAACAAAGACGGAGCCTAGAAAGAAACTCTAGCATTCAAGTCACAATTAATTTCATTTCTTGCATGTTCCTATATCTTCACCTTGCTGCTTGTCCGTTGCGATCCTGCTATTTTTTTACCATGAACAGCTAGATTGAAATGTTTTTTTTTGTTTGTTTTTAAGATAACTTTCTTGCTGCGTCTCTGTGAAATCTACAACACTCCGTTACGGATGCAGGCAAAACGAGAAAATAAAAGCTCCATGCCCAGACAATTTCATGCTGAGCAGCTGTCACCCATCTTCACGCAGATCTTAAACAGATCTTTGGAGCAGTCCTAAAAACAGGCTTAATGTCCACAGCAAATTGAACTTTCACTTCATATTCGTTTCGTGTTTTACATTCGTACATATGCCGACCGTCCTTATTTCGAAGTCAGTTGTTAGCAAGCAAAGCATTCATTTTGTGCCCTTAAATGGTGTCTAGAATTCAGGACATGTCCCATAGGTTTTTTAATCGTCCTGCCCCGGAGTTTGCAAAAAAAGTATGAAATAAAGCCCACGGCCGCACACTGGTGGAGGACGAGGCTGAGCTGCCCCTTTCACACATCTGGAGCACAGAGACAGGCCACGCCGCCTGGACGGAAAGCAGAATCCCCGAGCAGCGTACAATGGTATGAAAGATGACCACTGCACCCATGGGGCACCCGTTTCAAAATGGAAGAAAAGCCCAGACCAAAAGCTTACAGCACCTGGTATTCCCAGGCGGTCTCCCATCCAAGTACTATCCAGGCCCGACCCGGCCTAGCTTCCGAGATCGGACGAGTTCGGGCGTGCTTTTTTTTTTTTTTTTTTTTTTTTTTATTAGAAAAAATTAAAACAAATCAACACAACACAAAATAAACAGATAAACAAAAATCAGAAATCTCTTTCATTCTCTGGCAAATTCCACTTAAGAGCATTTAAAACACAATAGACTTGTGGTGTAAAAACATGATAAAAAGCATTCAACATATTTTCACATTTAAAATACACATACAGTCTTTTCATGTATAATTCTGTTTTTCTTTTCAACACAGTCCAAACATCCAAAATAATTTTTTCCTTTTTAGCCACAGTTCTTCTTTCCCAGATTGCACTTTTCATTAACATCAGCCACAGATTTATAAACTTTTTGTTTTCACATTTCTTTTCCCAACCAAACATCACCACTCTGTCCCATTCCATTGCATTTTCGTCCCATTCCTCAGTCAAATCTTTCACCACATGTTTGCATTTCCTTAAAAATTCTCGCAGTTCTTTACAATATAAAAACATATGTAAAATCCATTCTTCTTTTTCTTGACACACTTTACACAAAGCACTCTGTTCCATCCCAATCTTATTTAAAATAAAATCAGTAAAAACCACTTTGTGTCTTATAAAATATTCCAAACCTTCCAACTTTATCTCCACACATTTCCCTCTCATATTTTTCCATATACACTCTTCTTTTAAGTCTTTGAATTTTTCCACCCAGTACTTATTTGCAACTGGCTCTTTGAAAACACCATCTCTAAAAACACAATAAAACACTTTTATAGTACATTCTTTAAAATCATGCATTTTTCCCCCTAATTTCACAGAAATGTTTTTCTCTTTTGGCTCTTCTTCCATACACTCTATACTTTGAATCCATTTTTTTGGTATTGCGTTCTTAATGTCTTCAAATTTATTTGTTATTTCCTGTACATTATATTCTTCCTTTGCCTCCTCCATCGTGTCCACAATATATTGCGTTCGTAAAAAACCTTCTTTGAACTCATATAAGACATCTTTTACTTTAGTGATTCCAACTTCCATCCATTTCTTAAAAAACAGTTCTTTTCCTTGTTTTAAAATGTAGCTATTTAAAAACAGGGGTTGGTTTAAAATTGTCTCTCTCCCATGTGGCTCGTACTCAATTTTTAATAAAAGCTTTCCCCAAGCATTAAACATTTCTCGATAAAATCCAGGTAGCTTTTCTGTCATCCAAACTTTTGTTTTCATCCAAAGTATGTCCTCTCCCATGTTAAAATCGCCACATCTATTTAAAAAATACCTCAATGTTTTCTTCCACTCAGTCTTATTTTCTCCGTTTAGGTATTTCTTTACAATTTTCACTCTCAGAGCATTTTTCCGTTGTTCCACATCCATTAAACCCAGACCCCCCTTTTCCACTTCCCCTAAAATTGTGTTATAAGCAATTCTTGCAGGTTTTCCCTCCCATAAAAAATCAATAAAACATTTCTTCAACCTCTTCTCAGTCCATACAGGCATTTCAGAAACATATAACACATACCACAATTTCGAAACCATTAAAACATTCAATATTAAAACCTTCCCCTTCAAGTTTAGAGTCCTCAGTTTCCAAAAATTCAACTTTCTCTCTATCTCCGTTATCAGTTGTTCCCACATTTCATCTCTTGTTTTCTTCTCGTTTTTCCCCATTAAAATTCCTAAAATCCGCATTTCCTCCACTTCTTTGAAGTTAAAACAATCCTTTAAAACCATAGCTTTTCCAAATCTCATATACATCGTCTTATCCTCATTTATTTTGCTTCCAGACCCTCTACAGTATTCATTCACCATATTCATTACTTCTTTAACGCTTTCTTTAGTCTTTACAATTATCGTCGTATCGTCAGCGTATTGGAAAACCTTTCCCTCTGCTTCGTTTTTTTCAATCTCTATTCCTGTTATTCCTTCCTTTTGTTTGATAAGTAGTCCCAGCGGTTCTGATACGAGTGAGTACAGCAAAGATGAAAGTGGACACCCCTGTCTGATCGATCGTGTGATTTTAAAACAATCTGTTAAAAAACCATTACATTTTATCTTTGTTAATGCTCCTTTGTATAAAATCTCAATCCATTTCGTAAAATTCTCCCCAAACCCAAAGCTCCTTAAAACCTCAAATAAATAATTGTGCTCAACCCTATCAAACGCTTTCTCAAAGTCTAGACTGATTACATATCCTTCTTCCCTTTTATCCTTCATATACCACATCATATCTCTTATACTCATCGTTATGTCCGCTATATCCCTTCCTTTAACTCCATATGCTTGGTTTGTTGTAATTATACTTGGTATTATTTCTTTTAACCTGTTCGCTAAAACCTTGGCTAAAATTTTAAGATCTGTATTCAACATCGTAATTGGCCTGTAGTTTTTTAAATCTACTTTTTCTCCTTTCTTTTTATATATTAATTTCATTAAACCCATCCTTGTTCTCTCATTAATTTCTCCTTTTTCAAAAATGTCTTTAAAAACCTCGGTTAAAACCTTGGTTAAAACTCCTTTAAAACAAACATAAAATTCAGTTCCCAAACCATCTATTCCTGGACTTTTCTTTTTATTTAGTTCATCTATTGCTCTTTCAATCTCTTCTTCTCTGATTTCTTGGTCACACTCTTCTTTGTCTTCCTTGCTTATTTTTGTTTTAATCTGATTCAACAGTTTCTTTTTTTCCTCCTCTTCCACACCTCTTGCACTAAACAGATCCTCATAAAAATACTTTATTTCTTCTAAAATCTTTTCATTCCCTTCAACGATTTCTCCATTTTTTCCTCTTATCTCTTTTAACGTTTCAGCTTTCCCTTTCTGTTTTTCCAAATCAAAAAAGAATTTTGTGCATTTTTCCCCCTCCACCACATATTTAGCTTTGCTTCTGAGCCTCGCCCCTTCATATTGTTTTTCCTCTATGTCTTTCAGTTTTCCCTCCATTTCCTTTATCTTTTCTACATCCTTATTGTCTTTATTCAATTCCAATTCCAAACCTTCTTTTATCTCTCTTTCTTTGTACCTTTTGTATTTCTGCATTAAGCTACAATATTTTATAGAGAATTTTTTTATAAGAAATTTTACATTTTCCCACCATATTCTCTTGTCCTCTTCATACATTCCGTTTTCCTTCTCCTTCTCTATGATTTCTTTAACATTTTCAATATAACCTTCATTCTTTAAAATCTGTGTATTTAAAATCCATACTCCCGGCCCTCTTTGCATTTTATTCCAGTCCAATATAAAAAATAAAAATTTATGATCACTAAGACTTGTTTCCTCATACCTGATCTTTTCAATAAAAT
Organism: Oreonectes daqikongensis; assembly: GCA_026939265.1. NCBI lineage: Eukaryota > Metazoa > Chordata > Actinopteri > Cypriniformes > Nemacheilidae > Oreonectes > Oreonectes daqikongensis. The sequence goes on along the minus strand of JAOTQM010000130.1, from coordinate 884,716 downwards.
TCTCCACATTTCTGCTACATAAAACAAAATCAATTCTAGTTTGGCATATGAAATTCCCCACTATTTGTCTCCTTGAAAATTCTTTTTTCCTTTCATTTCTTTCTCTCCAAACATCTATTATATTATTTTCATCCATCAAAATTTTTAATTCTTTTCTTCCCGTATCACTTTTAAAAACCATTCCTTCAGCCATGTCCTGTTTACTAAAAACAGTATTAAAATCCCCCATCATTATTATTTCTCTGTACTTTTCCACAATATTCCTTAAAACATTAAAAAACTCTTTCTTTTCCTTCTCCCCCACCGGTGCATGTACATTTACTAAAATCAAATCTCTTCCTTCATATTTTGTCTCAACCGCTAAACATTTCCCCATCTTATCTTTGTATACAATTTTACTTACTTTAAAAACATCATCTTTCATTAAAAAAGCCACACCTCTCCCAAATCTCCCATCTCCATTGTTATATAAAATACCTCCATCCCATCTCTTTTTAAAATCAAACATCACATTTTCATTCCAGTTTGTTTCTTGTAATGCAATAATGTCTTGGCTTTTACATTTTTCCTGTACTTTCCCAAATTTACGCATGTCCATCAGTCCTCTTGCATTAAAAGTAACACAACTTAAAACCATTAAAGGAAAAAAACAAAATAAATATTTAAAAGACATTATTTGTCAGTTTCTCCCTCCAGGCCCCTTAACACATCAAATCTGTTAGCTTTTGTCTTTTTTCTTGCACCTTCCAAATTTGGTTTACCTTAAGTGTTCTTCTTCTTGTATATCCTCTCATCTCTGTTTCGATACTGTCCATCTTGGTTTCCTCTTCACTGTCTGTTTCTTTGTTTTGATCTACCATTCTTTGTTCATCTCCCTCCACGCCCAATATCTCCATTTCCATCATTTGACTGTCCTGCTCCATTGTTCCTTCAATATTATTCCCGTTGTCCTCTTTTTCTCGGTTGCTCGTTGTTTCTTTCGTTTCCTTTTGTTGTAGTCCTTGTTCCTCCCGTCCTCCATCAGTTTGTTCATCCTCCTCATTGTTTCCTTCATGCACCTGTCCGTCCACCTGTTTTTCCTTTCCTCCTTCCTCTCCCTCCATCCAACATTCACATTTATTTAAAATCTCTTCGCACTCCGGGCACCTGACAGCATTGCAATCTCTTGCAAAGTGGCCTCGTTCCTCGCATTTGTAGCACTTGAAGTTTGGGCAGTCCTTCAGCAGGTGCTCCGGGCTCATACACAGCCTACAAGTTTTCACCTGCTGACTGTGCATTACCCGGAAGTGTTGTGGCCCTTCGGCTGTCTCCAGCCTTGTGCTATATGGCAATGATGCCACCTCCTTGGGGAATCTAACTTTTAGGAACCTCGTTCCATCCTCAATGTCAGTGCCCTGGTAGCATCGTCTTTTAATTTTTGTCATGGGCTCAACACCCCAACCATCCAATTTTTCTAAAATTTTGCTGTCTTCCAGGTAGACGGGCAGGTGCATGAAGGAAACAACATAATCCCGGTTGTGTAGATTTTTCACCTCACATACAATTCCTCTCACTCTCAGACCATCCATCAGTTTATCGCACTCCTCCTCCTTTTCCATCGTCAGTTCATATTCCTTCCCTTGTCTTGGTCTTACAGCTAAAATTTTCCCATGTCCACATTTTTCTATTACCGCTTTAATAATGTCCTCCGCTCTCCCTTCATTCACATTTTCCACATTCACGATCACCGTGGCTTCTTTTAAATATTTCCTTTCAGTAAAATTGTTCCTTACTTTGTTTCTTTCCTTTCCAGCTCGTAGTCGTTTTTCCAGTTCAGTGTCGTTAACTTTGCGTGGTCCTCGTGCCAGTCCGTTTTCGTTTGCCGTGCTTGTTCCTCGTGCCAGTCCATTGTCGTTTGCCGTGCTTGTTCCTCGTGCCAGTCCATTGTCGTTTGCCATGCTTGTTCCTCCTGCCAGTCCATTGTCGTCTGCCGTACTTGTTCCTCCTGCCCTTCCGGTGTCGTTAGCCTTGCGTGTACCTCGTGCCAGTCCATTATCGTTTGCCATGCTTGTTTCTCCTTCCAGTCCAGAATCATTAACCATCAGTGTTTCTTCAGCCAGTCCAGTGTCATAATCCATTGATCTGTCCTTCATTTCCATAAAAAAACAAAAACAAAAAAAGCTTAACCACCCTCCAGTCAGCAAAATGCTGCTGTTAGGTGGTTTTTTAACTCAAAATACTGCTAAGTAAAAGTAAGAAAAGGCTAATAACCTTCAGAAAACACAAAAATAAAACTCAAAATAGAGAGCCTTCCTCTCCCAACTGCAGCCAAACACTTCCTGGTTGCTCTCTAGCGCCCTCAGGGTGGTATGGCCGTAAGCGAAGGTTGCCGCTAAAGCGGTCTTTTTGTAGAACGCACGCTCAGACCCAGCTGGCTCGATCTGCACCCGTCTGCCTTCCGTGCCTTATTCGTTTCTCATTTGGACTATCTTAAAAACAGGCTTAATGTTAAAAGCAAATCAAACTTTCGTTTTTACATTCGTTTCGTGTCTTAAATTCTTTTCATGTCCCATTCATTTTCCCACGCCAAAAGAACACCTTTTCAAGTCGACATGGTTCTTGAAAAGTTTGACTTCGTTCAGCAAGAGTCACCCGCAAAACCTTGGTGTGTTATAATCCGAGGCATTCATGTAAAAAAAAACAAAGACGGAGCCTAGAAAGAAACTCTAGCATTCAAGTCACAATTAATTTCATTCTTGCATGTTCCCTTATCTTGCGATCCTGCGATACCATGCTAGATTTAAATGTTTTTTTTTGTTTGTTTTTAAGATAACTTTCTTGCTGCGTCTCTGTGAAATCTACAACACTCCGTTACGGATGCAGGCAAAACGAGAAAATAAAAGCTCCATGCCCAGACAATTTCATGCTGAGCAGCTGTCACCCATCTTCACGCAGATCTTAAACAGATCTTTGGAGCAGTCCTAAAAACAGGCTTAATGTCCACAGCAAATTGAACTTTCACTTCATATTCGTTTCGTGTTTTACTATCGTACATATGCCGACCGTCCTTATTTCGAAGTCAGTTGTTAGCAAGCAAAGCATTCATTTTGTGCCCTTAAATGGTGTCTAGAATTCAGGACATGTCCCATAGGTTTTTTAATCGTCCTGCCCCGGAGTTTGCAAAAAAAGTATGAAATAAAGCCCACGGCCGCACACTGGTGGAGGACGAGGCTGAGCTGCCCCTTTCACACATCTGGAGCACAGAGACAGGCCACGCCGCCTGGACGGAAAGCAGAATCCCCGAGCAGCGTACAATGGTATGAAAGATGACCACTGCACCCATGGGGCACCCGTTTCAAAATGGAAGAAAAGCCCAGACCAAAAGCTTACAGCACCTGGTATTCCCAGGCGGTCTCCCATCCAAGTACTATCCAGGCCCGACCCGGCCTAGCTTCCGAGATCGGACGAGTTCGGGCGTGCTCAGGGTGGTATGGCCGTAAGCGAAGGTTGCCGCTAAAAGCGGTCTCTTTGAAGAACGCACGCTCAGACCCAGCTGGCTCGGTCTGCACCCGTCTGCCTTCCGTGCCTTATTCGTTTTCATTTGGACTGTCTTAAAAACAGGCTTAATGTTAAAAGCAAATCAAACTTTCGTTTTTACATTCGTTTCGTGTCTTAAATTCTTTTCATGTCCCATTCATTTTCCCACGCCAAAAGAACACCTTTTCAAGTCGACATGGTTCTTGAAAAGTTTGACTTCGTTCAGCAAGAGTCACCCCGCAAAACCTTGGTGTGTTATAATCCGAGGCATTCATGTAAAAAAAAACAAAGACGGAGCCTAGAAAGAAACTCTAGCATTCAAGTCACAATTAATTTCATTTTTGCATGTTCCTATATCTTCACCTTGCTGCTTGTCCGTTGCGATCCTGCTATTTTTTACCATGAACAGCTAGATTTAAATGTTTTTTTTTGTTTGTTTTTAAGATAACTTTCTTGCTGCGTCTCTGTGAAATCTACAACACTCCGTTACGGATGCAGGCAAAACGAGAAAATAAAAGCTCCATGCCCAGACAATTTCATGCTGAGCAGCTGTCACCCATCTTCACGCAGATCTTAAACAGATCTTTGGAGCAGTCCTAAAAACAGGCTTAATGTCCACAGCAAATTGAACTTTCACTTCATATTCGTTTCGTGTTTTACTATCGTACATATGCCGACCGTCCTTATTTCGAAGTCAGTTGTTAGCAAGCAAAGCATTCATTTTGTGCCCTTAAATGGTGTCTAGAATTCAGGACATGTCCCATAGGTTTTTTAATCGTCCTGCCCCGGAGTTTGCAAAAAAAGTATGAAATAAAGCCCACGGCCGCACACTGGTGGAGGACGAGGCTGAGCTGCCCCTTTCACACATCTGGAGCACAGAGACAGGCCACGCCGCCTGGACGGAAAGCAGAATCCCCGAGCAGCGTACAATGGTATGAAAGATGACCACTGCACCCATGGGGCACCCGTTTCAAAATGGAAGAAAAGCCCAGACCAAAAGCTTACAGCACCTGGTATTCCCAGGCGGTCTCCCATCCAAGTACTATCCAGGCCCGACCCGGCCTAGCTTCCGAGATCGGACGAGTTCGGGCGTGCTCAGGGTGGTATGGCCGTAAGCGAAGGTTGCCGCTAAAAGCGGTCTCTTTGAAGAACGCACGCTCAGACCCAGCTGGCTCGGTCTGCACCCGTCTGCCTTCCGTGCCTTATTCGTTTCTCATTTGGACTATCTTAAAAACAGGCTTAATGTTAAAAGCAAATCAAACTTTCGTTTTTACATTCGTTTCGTGTCTTAAATTCTTTTCATGTCCCATTCATTTTCCCACGCCAAAAGAACACCTTTTCAAGTCGACATGGTTCTTGAAAAGTTTGACTTCGTTCAGCAAGAGTCACCCCGCAAAACCTTGGTGTGTTATAATCCGAGGCATTCATGTAAAAAAAAACAAAGACGGAGCCTAGAAAGAAACTCTAGCATTCAAGTCACAATTAATTTCATTCTTGCATGTTCCTATATCTTCACCTTGCTGCTTGTCCGTTGCGATCCTGCTATTTTTTACCATGAACAGCTAGATTTAAATGTTTTTTTTTGTTTGTTTTTAAGATAACTTTCTTGCTGCGTCTCTGTGAAATCTACAACACTCCGTTACGGATGCAGGCAAAACGAGAAAATAAAAGCTCCATGCCCAGACAATTTCATGCTGAGCAGCTGTCACCCATCTTCACGCAGATCTTAAACAGATCTTTGGAGCAGTCCTAAAAACAGGCTTAATGTCCACAGCAAATTGAACTTTCACTTCATATTCGTTTCGTGTTTAACATTCGTACATATGCCGACCGTCCTTATTTCGAAGTCAGTTGTTAGCAAGCAAAGCATTCATTTTGTGCCCTTAAATGGTGTCTAGAATTCAGGACATGTCCCATAGGTTTTTTAATCGTCCTGCCCCGGAGTTTGCAAAAAAAGTATGAAATAAAGCCCACGGCCGCACACTGGTGGAGGACGAGGCTGAGCTGCCCCTTTCACACATCTGGAGCACAGAGACAGGCCACGCCGCCTGGACGGAAAGCAGAATCCCCGAGCAGCGTACAATGGTATGAAAGATGACCACTGCACCCATGGGGCACCCGTTTCAAAATGGAAGAAAAGCCCAGACCAAAAGCTTACAGCACCTGGTATTCCCAGGCGGTCTCCCATCCAAGTACTATCCAGGCCCGACCCGGCCTAGCTTCCGAGATCGGACGAGTTCGGGCGTGCTCAGGGTGGTATGGCCGTAAGCGAAGGTTGCCGCTAAAAGCGGTCTCTTTGAAGAACGCACGCTCAGACCCAGCTGGCTCGGTCTGCACCCGTCTGCCTTCCGTGCCTTATTCGTTTTCATTTGGACTGTCTTAAAAACAGGCTTAATGTTAAAAGCAAATCAAACTTTCGTTTTTACATTCGTTTCGTGTCCTAAATTCTTTTCATGTCCCATTCATTTTCCCACGCCAAAAGAACACCTTTTCAAGTCGACATGGTTCTTGAAAAGTTTGACTTCGTTCAGCAAGAGTCACCCCGCAAAACCTTGGTGTGTTATAATCCGAGGCATTCATGTAAAAAAAACAAAGACGGAGCCTAGAAAGAAACTCTAGCATTCAAGTCACAATTAATTTCATTTCTTGCATGTTCCTATATCTTCACCTTGCTGCTTGTCCGTTGCGATCCTGCTATTTTTTACCATGAACAGCTAGATTTAAATGTTTTTTTTTGTTTGTTTTTAAGATAACTTTCTTGCTGCGTCTCTGTGAAATCTACAACACTCCGTTACGGATGCAGGCAAAACGAGAAAATAAAAGCTCCATGCCCAGACAATTTCATGCTGAGCAGCTGTCACCCATCTTCACGCAGATCTTAAACAGATCTTTGGAGCAGTCCTAAAAACAGGCTTAATGTCCACAGCAAATTGAACTTTCACTTCATATTCGTTTCGTGTTTTACTATCGTACATATGCCGACCGTCCTTATTTCGAAGTCAGTTGTTAGCAAGCAAAGCATTCATTTTGTGCCCTTAAATGGTGTCTAGAATTCAGGACATGTCCCATAGGTTTTTTAATCGTCCTGCCCCGGAGTTTGCAAAAAAAGTATGAAATAAAGCCCACGGCCGCACACTGGTGGAGGACGAGGCTGAGCTGCCCCTTTCACACATCTGGAGCACAGAGACAGGCCACGCCGCCTGGACGGAAAGCAGAATCCCCGAGCAGCGTACAATGGTATGAAAGATGACCACTGCACCCATGGGGCACCCGTTTCAAAATGGAAGAAAAGCCCAGACCAAAAGCTTACAGCACCTGGTATTCCCAGGCGGTCTCCCATCCAAGTACTATCCAGGCCCGACCCGGCCTAGCTTCCGAGATCGGACGAGTTCGGGCGTGCTCAGGGTGGTATGGCCGTAAGCGAAGGTTGCCGCTAAAAGCGGTCTCTTTGAAGAACGCACGCTCAGACCCAGCTGGCTCGGTCTGCACCCGTCTGCCTTCCGTGCCTTATTCGTTTCTCATTTGGACTATCTTAAAAACAGGCTTAATGTTAAAAGCAAATCAAACTTTCGTTTTTACATTCGTTTCGTGTCTTAAATTCTTTTCATGTCCCATTCATTTTCCCACGCCAAAAGAACACCTTTTCAAGTCGACATGGTTCTTGAAAAGTTTGACTTCGTTCAGCAAGAGTCACCCCGCAAAACCTTGGTGTGTTATAATCCGAGGCATTCATGTAAAAAAAAACAAAGACGGAGCCTAGAAAGAAACTCTAGCATTCAAGTCACAATTAATTTCATTCTTTGCATGTTCCTATATCTTCACCTTGCTGCTTGTCCGTTGCGATCCTGCTATTTTTTACCATGAACAGCTAGATTTAAATGTTTTTTTTTGTTTGTTTTTAAGATAACTTTCTTGCTGCGTCTCTGTGAAATCTACAACACTCCGTTACGGATGCAGGCAAAACGAGAAAATAAAAGCTCCATGCCCAGACAATTTCATGCTGAGCAGCTGTCACCCATCTTCACGCAGATCTTAAACAGATCTTTGGAGCAGTCCTAAAAACAGGCTTAATGTCCACAGCAAATTGAACTTTCACTTCATATTCGTTTCGTGTTTAACATTCGTACATATGCCGACCGTCCTTATTTCGAAGTCAGTTGTTAGCAAGCAAAGCATTCATTTTGTGCCCTTAAATGGTGTCTAGAATTCAGGACATGTCCCATAGGTTTTTTAATCGTCCTGCCCCGGAGTTTGCAAAAAAAGTATGAAATAAAGCCCACGGCCGCACACTGGTGGAGGACGAGGCTGAGCTGCCCCTTTCACACATCTGGAGCACAGAGACAGGCCACGCCGCCTGGACGGAAAGCAGAATCCCCGAGCAGCGTACAATGGTATGAAAGATGACCACTGCACCCATGGGGCACCCGTTTCAAAATGGAAGAAAAGCCCAGACCAAAAGCTTACAGCACCTGGTATTCCCAGGCGGTCTCCCATCCAAGTACTATCCAGGCCCGACCCGGCCTAGCTTCCGAGATCGGACGAGTTCGGGCGTGCTCAGGGTGGTATGGCCGTAAGCGAAGGTTGCCGCTAAAAGCGGTCTCTTTGAAGAACGCACGCTCAGACCCAGCTGGCTCGGTCTGCACCCGTCTGCCTTCCGTGCCTTATTCGTTTCTCATTTGGACTATCTTAAAAACAGGCTTAATGTTAAAAGCAAATCAAACTTTCGTTTTTACATTCGTTTCGTGTCTTAAATTCTTTTCATGTCCCATTCATTTTCCCACGCCAAAAGAACACCTTTTCAAGTCGACATGGTTCTTGAAAAGTTTGACTTCGTTCAGCAAGAGTCACCCCGCAAAACCTTGGTGTGTTATAATCCGAGGCATTCATGTAAAAAAAAACAAAGACGGAGCCTAGAAAGAAACTCTAGCATTCAAGTCACAATTAATTTCATTCTTTGCATGTTCCTATATCTTCACCTTGCTGCTTGTCCGTTGCGATCCTGCTATATTTTTTACCATGAACAGCTAGATTTAAATGTTTTTTTTTGTTTGTTTTTAAGATAACTTTCTTGCTGCGTCTCTGTGAAATCTACAACACTCCGTTACGGATGCAGGCAAAACGAGAAAATAAAAGCTCCATGCCCAGACAATTTCATGCTGAGCAGCTGTCACCCATCTTCACGCAGATCTTAAACAGATCTTTGGAGCAGTCCTAAAAACAGGCTTAATGTCCACAGCAAATTGAACTTTCACTTCATATTCGTTTCGTGTTTTACTATCGTACATATGCCGACCGTCCTTATTTCGAAGTCAGTTGTTAGCAAGCAAAGCATTCATTTTGTGCCCTTAAATGGTGTCTAGAATTCAGGACATGTCCCATAGGTTTTTTAATCGTCCTGCCCCGGAGTTTGCAAAAAAAGTATGAAATAAAGCCCACGGCCGCACACTGGTGGAGGACGAGGCTGAGCTGCCCCTTTCACACATCTGGAGCACAGAGACAGGCCACGCCGCCTGGACGGAAAGCAGAATCCCCGAGCAGCGTACAATGGTATGAAAGATGACCACTGCACCCATGGGGCACCCGTTTCAAAATGGAAGAAAAGCCCAGACCAAAAGCTTACAGCACCTGGTATTCCCAGGCGGTCTCCCATCCAAGTACTATCCAGGCCCGACCCGGCCTAGCTTCCGAGATCGGACGAGTTCGGGCGTGCTCAGGGTGGTATGGCCGTAAGCGAAGGTTGCCGCTAAAAGCGGTCTCTTTGAAGAACGCACGCTCAGACCCAGCTGGCTCGGTCTGCACCCGTCTGCCTTCCGTGCCTTATTCGTTTCTCATTTGGACTATCTTAAAAACAGGCTTAATGTTAAAAGCAAATCAAACTTTCGTTTTTACATTCGTTTCGTGTCTTAAATTCTTTTCATGTCCCATTCATTTTCCCACGCCAAAAGAACACCTTTTCAAGTCGACATGGTTCTTGAAAAGTTTGACTTCGTTCAGCAAGAGTCACCCCGCAAAACCTTGGTGTGTTATAATCCGAGGCATTCATGTAAAAAAAAACAAAGACGGAGCCTAGAAAGAAACTCTAGCATTCAAGTCACAATTAATTTCATTCTTTGCATGTTCCTGTATCTTCACCTTGCTGCTTGTCCGTTGCGATCCTGCTATATTTTTACCATGAACAGCTAGATTTAAATGTTTTTTTTTGTTTGTTTTTAAGATAACTTTCTTGCTGCGTCTCTGTGAAATCTACAACACTCCGTTACGGATGCAGGCAAAACGAGAAAATAAAAGCTCCATGCCCAGACAATTTCATGCTGAGCAGCTGTCACCCATCTTCACGCAGATCTTAAACAGATCTTTGGAGCAGTCCTAAAAACAGGCTTAATGTCCACAGCAAATTGAACTTTCACTTCATATTCGTTTCGTGTTTTACTATCGTACATATGCCGACCGTCCTTATTTCGAAGTCAGTTGTTAGCAAGCAAAGCATTCATTTTGTGCCCTTAAATGGTGTCTAGAATTCAGGACATGTCCCATAGGTTTTTTAATCGTCCTGCCCCGGAGTTTGCAAAAAAAGTATGAAATAAAGCCCACGGCCGCACACTGGTGGAGGACGAGGCTGAGCTGCCCCTTTCACACATCTGGAGCACAGAGACAGGCCACGCCGCCTGGACGGAAAGCAGAATCCCCGAGCAGCGTACAATGGTATGAAAGATGACCACTGCACCCATGGGGCACCCGTTTCAAAATGGAAGAAAAGCCCAGACCAAAAGCTTACAGCACCTGGTATTCCCAGGCGGTCTCCCATCCAAGTACTATCCAGGCCCGACCCGGCCTAGCTTCCGAGATCGGACGAGTTCGGGCGTGCTCAGGGTGGTATGGCCGTAAGCGAAGGTTGCCGCTAAAAGCGGTCTCTTTGAAGAACGCACGCTCAGACCCAGCTGGCTCGGTCTGCACCCGTCTGCCTTCCGTGCCTTATTCGTTTCTCATTTGGACTATCTTAAAAACAGGCTTAATGTTAAAAGCAAATCAAACTTTCGTTTTTACATTCGTTTCGTGTCTTAAATTCTTTTCATGTCCCATTCATTTTCCCACGCCAAAAGAACACCTTTTCAAGTCAACATGGTTCTTGAAAAGTTTGACTTCGTTCAGCAAGAGTCACCCTGCAAAACCTTGGTGTGTAATAATCCGAGGCATTCATGTAAAAAAAACAAAGACGGAGCCTAGAAAGAAACTCTAGCATTCAAGTCACAATTAATTTCATTTCTTGCATGTTCCTATATCTTCACCTTGCTGCTTGTCCGTTGCGATCCTGCTATTTTTTTACCATGAACAGCTAGATTGAAATGTTTTTTTTTTGTTTGTTTTTAAGATAACTTTCTTGCTGCGTCTCTGTGAAATCTACAACACTCCGTTACGGATGCAGGCAAAACGAGAAAATAAAAGCTCCATGCCCAGACAATTTCATGCTGAGCAGCTGTCACCCATCTTCACGCAGATCTTAAACAGATCTTTGGAGCAGTCCTAAAAACAGGCTTAATGTCCACAGCAAATTGAACTTTCACTTCATATTCGTTTGTGTTTTACTATCGTACATATGCCGACCGTCCTTATTTCGAAGTCAGTTGTTAGCAAGCAAAGCATTCATTTTGTGCCCTTAAATGGTGTCTAGAATTCAGGACATGTCCCATAGGTTTTTTAATCGTCCTGCCCCGGAGTTTGCAAAAAAAGTATGAAATAAAGCCCACGGCCGCACACTGGTGGAGGACGAGGCTGAGCTGCCCCTTTCACACATCTGGAGCACAGAGACAGGCCACGCCGCCTGGACGGGAAGCAGAATCCCCGAGCAGCGTACAATGGTATGAAAGATGACCACTGCACCCATGGGGCACCCGTTTCAAAATGGAAGAAAAGCCCAGACCAAAAGCTTACAGCACCTGGTATTCCCAGGCGGTCTCCCATCCAAGTACTATCCAGGCCCGACCCGGCCTAGCTTCCGAGATCGGACGAGTTCGGGCGTGCTCAGGGTGGTATGGCCGTAAGCGAAGGTTGCCGCTAAAAGCGGTCTCTTTGAAGAACGCACGCTCAGACCCAGCTGGCTCGGTCTGCACCCGTCTGCCTTCCGTGCCTTATTCGTTTTTCATTTGGACTGTCTTAAAAACAGGCTTAATGTTAAAAGCAAATCAAACTTTCGTTTTTACATTCGTTTCGTGTCTTAAATTCTTTTCATGTCCCATTCATTTTCCCACGCCAAAAGAACACCTTTTCAAGTCGACATGGTTCTTGAAAGGTTTGACTTCGTTCAGCAAGAGTCACCCCGCAAAACCTTGGTGTGTTATAATCCGAGGCATTCATGTAAAAAAAAACAAAGACGGAGCCTAGAAAGAAACTCTAGCATTCAAGTCACAATTAATTTCATTCTTTGCATGTTCCTATATCTTCACCTTGCTGCTTGTCCGTTGCGATCCTGCTATTTTTTTACCATGAACACCTAGATTTAAATGTTTTTGTTTTTTTTGTTTTTAAGATAACTTTCTTGCTGCGTCTCTGTGAAATCTACAACACTCCGTTACGGATGCAGGCAAAACGAGAAAATAAAAGCTCCATGCCCAGACAATTTCATGCTGAGCAGCTGTCACCCATCTTCACGCAGATCTTAAACAGATCTTTGGAGCAGTCCTAAAAACAGGCTTAATGTCCACAGCAAATTGAACTTTCACTTCATATTCGTTTCGTGTTTTACTATCGTACATATGCCGACCGTCCTTATTTCGAAGTCAGTTGTTAGCAAGCAAAGCATTCATTTTGTGCCCTTAAATGGTGTCTAGAATTCAGGACATGCCCCATAGGTTTTTTAATCGTCCTGCCCCGGAGTTTGCCAAAAAAGTATGAAATAAAGCCCACGGCCGCACACTGGTGGAGGACGAAGCTGAGCTGCCCCTTTGACACATCTGGAGCACAGAGACAGGCCACGCCGCCTGGACGGAAAGCAGAATCCCCGAGCAGCGTACAATGGTATGAAAGATGACCACTGCACCCATGGGGCACCCGTTTCAAAATGGAAGAAAAGCCCAGACCAAAAGCTTACAGCACCTGGTATTCCCAGGCGGTCTCCCATCCAAGTACTATCCAGGCCCGACCCGGCCTAGCTTCCGAGATCGGACGAGTTCGGGCGTGCTCAGGGTGGTATGGCCGTAAGCGAAGGTTGCCGCTAAAAGCGGTCTCTTTGAAGAACGCACGCTCAGACCCAGCTGGCTCGGTCTGCACCCGTCTGCCTTCCGTGCCTTATTCGTTTCTCATTTGGACTGTCTTAAAAACAGGCTTAATGTTAAAAGCAAATTAAACTTTCGTTTTTACATTCGTTTCGTGTCTTAAATTCTTTTCATGTCCCATTCATTTTCCCACGCCAAAAGAACACCTTTTCAAGTCGACATGGTTCTTGAAAAGTTTGACTTCGCTCAGCAAGAGTCACCCCGCAAAACCTTGGTGTGTTATAATCCGAGGCATTCATGTAAAAAAATACAAAGACGGAGCCTAGAAAGAAACTCTAGCATTCAAGTCACAATTAATTTCATTCTTTGCATGTTCCTGTATCTTCACCTTGCTGCTTGTCCGTTGCGATCCTGCTATATTTTTACCATAACCAGCTAGATTGAAATGTTTTTTTTTGTTTGTTTTTAAGATAACTTTCTTGCTGCGTCTCTGTGAAATCTACAACACTCCGTTACGGATGCAGGCAAAACGAGAAAATTAAAGCTCCATGCCCAGACAATTTCATGCTGAGCAGCTGTCACCCATCTTCACGCAGATCTTAAACAGATCTTTGGAGCAGTCCTAAAAACAGGCTTAATGTCCACAGCAAATTGAACTTTCACTTCATATTCGTTTCGTGTTTTACTATCGTACATATGCCGACCGTCCTTATTTCGAAGTCAGTTGTTAGCAAGCAAAGCATTCATTTTGTGCCCTTAAATGGTGTCTAGAATTCAGGACATGTCCCATAGGTATTTTAATCGTCCTGCCCCGGAGTTTGCAAAAAAAGTATGAAATAAAGCCCACGGCCGCACACTGGTGGAGGACGAGGCTGAGCTGCCCCTTTGACACATCTGGAGCACAGAGACAGGCCACGCCGCCTGGACGGAAAGCAGAATCCCCGAGCAGCGTACAATGGTATGAAAGATGACCACTGCACCCATGGGGCACCCGTTTCAAAATGGAAGAAAAGCACAGACCAAAAGCTTACAGCACCTGGTATTCCCAGGCGGTCAACCATCAAAGTACTATCCAGGCCCGACCCGGCCTAGCTTCCGAGATCGGACGAGTTCGGGCGTGCTCAGGGTGGTATGGCCCTAAGTGAAGGTTGCCGCTAAAAGCGGTCTCTTTGAAGAACGCACGCTCAGACCCAGCTGGCACGGTCTGCACCCGTCTGCCTTCCGTGCCTTATTCGTTTCTCATTTGGACTGTCTTAAAAACAGGCTTAATGTTAAAAGCAAATCAAACTTTCGTTTTTACATTCGTTTCGTGTCTTAAATTCTTTTCATGTCCCATTCATTTTCCCACGCCAGAAAGAAACTCTAGCATTCAAGTCACAATTAATTTCATTCTTTGCATGTTCCTATATCTTCACCTTGCCGCTTGTCCGTTGCGATCCTGCTATATTTTTACCATGAACAGCTAGATTGAAATGTTTTTTTTTGTTTGTTTTTAAGATAACTTTCCTGCTGCGTCTCTGTGAAATCTACAACACTCCGTTACGGATGCAGGCAAAACGAGAAAATAAAAGCTCCATGCCCAGACAATTTCATGCTGAGCAGCTGTCACCCATCTTCACGCAGATCTTAAACAGATCTTTGGAGCAGTCCTAAAAACAGGCTTAATGTCCACAGCAAATTGAACTTTCACTTCATATTCGTTTCGTGTTTTACTATCGTACATATGCCGACCGTCCTTATTTCGAAGTCAGTTGTTAGCAAGCAAAGCATTCATTTTGAGTCCTTAGATGAATGGCAATCCATACATTTACAGCAGGATCACGAGTACCAGGAGTCTTTGCTTGCAGATCAAGAAAAGTTATGTCATACAAAGTTTGTTATTTGGTATCTGAAGAGATTAAAATGTACTCTAAACTCTGATGTAAATCTAAGGACTAAAACAATGTATTTGCACAATAACATACCTTTCAGAAGAGAATGAGTTGTCATTCTCCAGAAAAAAACTATAAAACTATAAAATATAAAACTATAAAATATATAAAACTATAAAAGCTTTGTATGGGGCATGCACCCAAAACTTTCACTCACCATCCGTGGTGATGTGACAATAAAGGTGATTTGATTTGAAAAGTGGTACTGCACAGTCTTAAACATGCATTCACTACACGACAGTCAAGTTACTTAGTATTTTGCAAATTCAGTTTAATAAAAAGTTCATTTGTTTATAACTTATTAGGAGTCCTTAGATGAATGGCGATCTTTACGTTTTCAGCAGGATCATGAGTACCAGGAGTCTTTGCTTGCAGATCGAGAAAAGGTATGTCATACAAAGTGTTTGGTTTTAGGTGAATGTTTTTTTTATGTTTTCTCTTATTTTTATATTGTCTCTTTACCAAACCTAGAACCAACACTTTCCCAGCATTTCTGTTTGATTATAGACTTATAAAAGTATACTAAAGAGATTGATGTTTTCTGGGGCTCATTGCATTATTTTGGTTAATATAATTAATTGTCTTGTTTTTCATATTAATCAAAGCATGACTTGCAGAAGCAGTCCTTGGAAATTGAAGAAAGATGCAGAAAGGTACAAGTTTTTGAAAATTATGTAACTGTTGCCAAAATATTTTTAAAGCTCAAGACAAGTGTATGTCATGCTTTCAAGTGTCACTCTTGTCTGCTTTGTCTTATGTGAAAGTAAAGTGAATATGGTTGAGACGTCACATTGGGCACGCTACTGTAACATACATGTTTCACTGTCTTTTGACATATAGATCAAACTATAACAATTCTTTTTTAATAGGTTATACACAAGAGACGGTTGAGAATGGCTGGTGTTCCTGAAGCAGCTCATGGTGTACCGCTCAGATTCAAATACCCCAGCGGCATTACCAGAACAAGAAGTTTTGTTCTGTCTGAATCCATTTGGGTTAATTTCCTGTTTCCACTATTTTATGATTGTGATGTCACAGGCTGCAAATACTGTGCAGTGTTTCCAGTTTTGAAAATGAACCGCTTTCTTTGATGTGTTTTTTGAAGATATTATTTGGCTTTGTGAGAGAAGAAGAAGATGCAACAGAGTATTTCCATATTCAGGATGCTCTGTCAGTAACAACACTTAAAAGCAACATGTCCAGAACACTTCTGGAGAACAACATCAATGGGTCAAAAACACTACGTCCACTGGATTCAAACTGATAATCCGGAGGTAAGAGCCATGATTTTTAGCTAGGAAAAATATTTAACAAACTTAAACGTTTGTTTAAGTCTAAAGTTATTTATTTATGAGTAGTGTGATTTGTATTAACACTGACTAGTATTTAATTTTACTCATACTTACTCATACAGTCACCTGAATAATTATCTGGTAGTAAGTGTATCATACCAGGGTATATTAATTAACCTAATACCAAACATGCATAGGAAATGTAACCTTGGGGAATTTAAGTACGTCACTAATCTTGTGCTTTTAACTCATTGCAGTTTTTCCCAGCACTTGAGTCCAACAATGAAGTTCAATTTCCCAGTGTCAGCAACTAGTTAGCTTCCCTCTCTTTGCCATCACCCCCATTTTTTACCAGAGAATGACAAATTCTCTTCTGAAGGGTATGTTGTCCTACAAGTACATTGTTTTGGTCTTTTGTAACATGTCTTGTACTTAAAGGTGGTCACATCAAAGAGCCACACTGTTTAACTGACTGACATGTTCATATTACATATTCACTACTTTTGACTCAGTGTACGACTGGTCTACATACTAATGCTAAATAAAAATAGTCCTCATTCCAAGCTAACCATCATCTTTTTATGAGATATGCTGATGGTTATAACTTAATACCAGATTGCCAGCCTTATCCCTTTTTATTCTGTACAGGACTGACCTTAAAACCATTTTGAACCGACTTGGAGAGAAAATTGACCAGACTTCATGCCCAACCAGTAATCACACATCAACATATGCAGAGACTACACGGGCAATGTCCACAACATAATGAAGAGTACACTTCAGGCCTTCAGGCGTAGGCGATTTAATCCTGAGGCCAGATTGGATATGTTTTTTGTTGATAGTGAACAAACATCTGAAGGTGCTGTAGATGGTGGTGGACCCACACGCGAGTATTTGAGGTTACTAATGAAGACCATTCATCAATCCAGCATATTTGAAGGTCCTGAGGCAAATAAGATATTGGCCCTCAATACTCAAGGTAATTACTACATGCAACATATTTCCGTCCTGTGTTAAAATGTGAATATTTTGTTTTCGAACAGTTTTCTGGATGGTCAGAAAACCATGGATCATGGTAATATATTAATTTCACAGCCTTGGAAGGAACACTTTAGCACGCATAGCACGCATGATATCTGTTTGTGTAGTTCATGGAGGTGTGGCACCAAATTTCTTCTCAGAGAGGTTATTTAGTCAGGTGTGTGACAAACCTACTGACCCTGCAACACTGGATGAAGTGAATGATGTCACATTCAAGAAAAAGCTCTTGAAAGTAAGTCATGTTCTGTCAGCAAACACAAATAATATATAAATAAGCAATAAACCTAACTGTCAGTACTCTGCATGATTTACAGATTTGGTATAATTTACAGATTACAGATTTTCTTGTATTGTAATTCATGCAACATTCAAAGCAATAATCAATAACCATTTTAGATCAAGGCTAAAGCTACAATAGAGGAGGCAGAGGACTGTCTCACTATTATTGGGGCTTGCAGAATCATCACAACACTGAAGCAGAGGGATACCCTTGTGCAATCTGCTGTTAACTTCTTTGTTGAGGGCAGATTAAATGTTGCATTACAACAGTAAGTATTTGTTTAAGTGCACATTAATGAACAGAGCCACAATTATGACTTGTTTAATCTAAGTAAATTTTGTGGAAACACATCATAGAGGCCCTAAAGTGAAGTACCTGATTGTTACTGGTATTTTGGTTGATTTTAACATTTAAAATGCATTTTTGTGTGCAGGTTTGTCAAGGGCTTCAACACACTTGGACTCCTCAGGGAGATAAGGGAACACCCGGATCTGTTCCGTAGCATTTTTGTGGTGTGGAGGAAGTGAGGCCTTTGAAATCTAGTGACCTCGCAGAACTTTTCCAAGTCAGCTTTTCAGCACCAAGGACACGTGCAAGAGAGCTAGAAACCCAGATAATCTGCTACTGGCGAGACTGGCTAATTGATGTTGAAGGTACAATACTTATTAGTTTTTAAAAGAAATATACTTTGGGTAATCGTTTTTCACTTTGCCTGATACAGCTGCTGTAAACAAACCGTACATAGTCTTAACCATAATGCATACATTTCTGTATGCAAATATTTTTTTTCTGTCCTGGTGACCATGTTTAGTAGATTTTGTAAACTTATAATATCATTAATTTAGTTAAACTACATTACTGTTAATATTTTATTTTAAATGCCCAACAATAAACCTAATTCTTATTCTAGAAGAATGTGCCCCACTAACCATGGAGAATGTACTGGAATTTGCATCTGGGTCCTCCACAATACCCCCCACAGGCTTTTCCCCTCAGCCCACAATTGAAGTCTTTCCAGAAGAATTAGGCAAAATATTTCCTGAAGCAAACACGTGTGTCCTTGTTTTAAAATTGGCAGTTCACAAAGACTATAATTCTTTCAAAGTACAAATGTGCAATGCTGTTCTTTGGGCACCAACTTTTGGATTAGCTTAAAAATATCCTCCAGATTCATTGTGCACTTTTTTGCAACCTGTTTTACCAGTTTTATAGTGCACTCTGTTATGTATGTTGAATTTAAGCTTTTAAATGACAGTTGATGAGTTTTGCGTATTGAAAAATGTTTTCAGTCTTTATTGTTTCATATTATATGTACAACTGTATATGTTAAAGAGTTTCTCTTAGAATGTGTACTGTCTCCATGTAAACTGGTATCGTCTCTGACAATGGTACAGTAGGATTTGGCAATGTTTCCAGTTCTGCCACAGATAGTGCACGAGGAAGCTCCACCTCAGGAACATGAACTCCCGTTGATCTCTGAGGGCCTCTCCGCCTTCTGAATTCATCAGCCTGGAATTCAAATGTTAATTAGGTTTACAAGTGAGACATTGTATGTTAGACTGGTTTCATATTGATTAAAAACAATTACCTGAGAAATATATGCATGTCCATCTCTTTCTTTGCTCAGCCACAGCTGGAGAGGGGATTGGTTTCTGGCTGATCTTAATGAATGGTTGTTCCATGCTCTCTGAAATTGTTGCAGATGTGATTGGATGTGTGGCATGTAACATCTATGCAAAGCATACAGGTCTGTCTCCTAGTCAGGATTGAGCCATCCTTCAGCTTCCAGACGAAGAAAGAGGTGTAAAAGAGATTGAGGATATTTTCAAATACATCTCTCCATAGTCGCTCAATTCTGAAAAGGAGGACAATCAAATATTTGTTTCACATTTATCATCATAATTATTCAATTTACAAAGATACGTTGTGATTCCAGTCCGTGATTCTTCTGGGAAAGGGCAGTAAAACAAGTAGTGAAATGCTGACATTTCATTAATTTCAGGGCTGATAACTATTTTCAAGTATCAGAAAATAATGCAGTAACATCTGGACTGGAGTTAATTTTTACATAGCAGCTAATAAATAATAACAATAGTAATTAAATTAGTAATTCCAAGTGTCATTTAAAATCAGAATGTACCTTTAACTGTACTGATTTGTGTAATTTATATTTAACAAGCAAATGCAAAAAAACATTACTGTAATAAAAATACTATCAGTCACCTTTGATTGTGTACACTTCTTCCTGCAATGTGACTGTTCCTATTCACTCCACTACTTGTAATCATGAAGCGTGCCACAAGGACGTTTTCCCCTCCCTTATCTGATCAGACTCTAGAGGGGATACCTCTGTTGAACTTTTTAGCAGATGAAAAAGTGAGAGTTCTATGTATTGTCCACATAAATGCACTCAGCACTCACATCCTTTCACCAAACAACAACTACACACATCATCTAATGTCATAAACAAAAGTCCTACCATATAAGCTTATGGTTCCCATCAACATGCCACAGACTGTTGGGAGCTGGGACAGAGTACAATCTTCGTCTTACGTTTTGCAGTGACAGCCTGCGCATCCATACCCCCTCAGGATCAACATGTCTTAATGATGCAAGCAAACGGCTTCCTAAAAAAAATGTATGAACTGTAAAAGTTATATATTTAGTGCAAGTCAGCCAATCAATCAATCAATCACTCTTGCGTTTGACAAAAAGTTGCTTTGACCTCAAGTGACCCAGTACCATCTTGTAGCAAGCGCTGGGGAAGCGGCGATGAATGTCTGACACAATCACGTCCAAATCCTCATCACTAATACTGTTGTTAAAGTCCACTCGTCTGTGTGCACAGAAAATCCAATTCATTAAGTTATATCTAAAATTTAGATAATTTCGTAAAACGAAAAGTGGGCTGTGATGTTTTATATTCTAACTTCGCCCAGAGGGATGGGATGGCAGCGCTGGACAGTTAAGTGTCTTATCTTAATCCCCACTGCGCAATTCTGAGATGGAGGGTTTTCAAAGATACACCAAAACGTTTTGCTATCTCACTGCGTGGGATTCCAAGGGAATCCATATTACATTTACATTTACATTTACGCATTTGGCAGATGCTTTTATCCAAAGCGACTTACATTACATTGTACTATACATTTGTACATTTTGTATAGTAAGCAAGTGGGGGTTAGGTGTCTTGCTCAAGGGCACCTCAGCCGTTACCCGCCAGCCCTGGGAATCGAACCAGCAACCTTCTGGTCTTGAGTCCAACTCTCTAACCACTGGGCCACGACTGCCCACTGATATGCTGGCCACTGAATCCATTCTATATGCTGGCCACATGCCAAGTGCGTCCGCTTCGCCCAATGGTGAGTACGATTTAACCTCCTGCGTCTGTGTCACAATTGACTCTCACTGATTTTATCGTAATGTCTGCCTCCCTGTCTGTTTCAGCCAAAGCCCTGATAGACTCCGGTGCGGCTGGACATTTTATCTCCCGAAAACTACTTATGGATTTGCATCTCCCCCGAAGGAGGATTTCCCAGTCTCTGAGGATACATAACATCTTGGGAAAGCCATTGGGTCGAGGTCGGATATGCTTCCATTCCCCCACAGTAACTCTGTCCTTTGCGGATGGCCACACTGAAGAGATATGCTTCTGGGTGCTGGAGGGATCTACATCGGATATCGTCCTGGGACGCCCTTGGTTATCACAACACAACCCACAGATGGACTGGAGTACCAGTCATATTCTCCAATGGAGCCCGAAATGTCTCCAAAGCTGCTGCCTTCCACCACAACCATCATCTACTCAGCCAGAGTCCGTCCCGCTCCTCGCCACGTCAGTCGAGAGCCCGGTCGCTTCCTCTTCGGTCCAGATTCCTGAAGAATATAGTGCGATCCAGGACGAATTCTCCCGAGAGCTAGCCACTCAACTCCCTCCTCATCGGCCATGGGACTGCGCCATCGAACTGCTACCTGGGGCCGCGTTACTCAAGGGACGGGTGTATCCCCTGTCCATCACGGAACAGAAGGCCATGGAGGACTACATCATGGAGGCACTGCAACAGGGTTTCATTCGTCCCTCCACCTCTCCTGCCGCTTCTAGCTTCTTTTTTGTCGGAAAGAAGGACGGGGGTTTGAGGCCCTGCATTGATTACCGTACTCTCAACCAACACACGAAGACCTTCAGATATCCTCTTCCCCTGGTTCCAGCAGCCATCGAACAACTCCGTGGAGCCACCATATTCACTAAACTAGATTTACGAAGTGCTTACAACCTGGTCCGTATTCGTAGAGGTGATGAGTGGAAGACTGCTTTTTTAACACCCTCAGGACACTATGAATACCGGGTAATGCCATTTGGTCGTCAACGTGGCCGCCATTTTCCAAAGTTTTATGAACGAGATCTTCCGGGATATGTTACACAAGTTTATCATCATCTACATAGACGACATCCTAATTTACTCTCGCAATGCCAAGGACCATGTCTCCCATGTTCAACACGTTCTGCACCGCCTCAGCACTCATCACCTGTACCTGAAACTGGAGAAATGCCAATTCCACCTCCCTTCTGTACATTTCCTCGGCTACATCATCTCCCCGAACTCCGTACAAATGGACCAGAGGAAGGTGGACGCCTTCAAGAACTGGCCCACACCCCATACCATCCGCGAATTGCAACGGTTTCTCGGTTACAGCAACTTCTACAGGAGAATTATTGCAAACTTCAGCACCTTGGCCTCACCACTTACCTCCCTGCTCCGTAATCGGCCCAAATCCCTGTCCTGGACCCCTGATGCCCAGCAAGCCTTC
This sequence comes from Oreonectes daqikongensis, assembly GCA_026939265.1. NCBI lineage: Eukaryota > Metazoa > Chordata > Actinopteri > Cypriniformes > Nemacheilidae > Oreonectes > Oreonectes daqikongensis. The sequence continues at coordinate 862,638 of JAOTQM010000130.1, read as the reverse complement.
AGTCGGCTGAAAGAAGCGTTCTGCACAGCGCCTCTCCTATGTCATCCGAATCCCGATCTCCCCTTTGTAGTGGAAGTGGACGCCTCCACCACTGGAGTAGGCGCTGTGCTCTCCCAGCGGCAGGAGAGAGATACACAGTTGCACCCATGAGCCTTCTACTCCAGGAAGCTGTCCCCGGCGGAGCAAAACTACGACATCGGTAATCGTGAGCTCTTGGCCATCTAGCTGGCACTCAAATAATGGCGCCACTGGCTGGAGGGGGCAAAACACTCATTTACAGTCATTACCGATCACAAAAACTTGGAATATCTTCGAGAAGCCAAACGACTCAACACCCGACAAGCCAGATGGGCCAGAGGGGAGAACCTATGTGCCAGAAGAACTCCGCTCCCCCCTCATGGACTCAGCTCACTCCGTTCCGGGCTCTGGACACCCAGGTAGTCAGTTGACCCTCTCGCTCTTGTCCAATCGGTACTGGTGGCCCATAATGTCTCAAGATGTCGCCCGGTTTGTCAAAGGGTGTTCAGTCTGTGCCGTATCCAAAGTCCCATGGCGCTTACCTCAAGGAAAACTTCACCCATTACCCATACCTCAACGTCCATGGTCCCATATTGGCGTCGACTTCATAACGGACTAGCCCCTGTCTGACAACTTCACGTGCGTCTTGGTCGTGGTAGACCGCTTCTCTAAGGCCTGCAAACTAATCCCGCTCTGCCGATTACCCACCGCCTTCGAAACTGCAGAAGCCATCTTCAATCAAGTCTTCAAGCACTTCGGCATCCCAGAGGACGTGGTGTCAGACAGGGGGCCGCAATTCATTTCCCAGGTTTAATCTACTGGGTGTCACCGTAAGCCTCACATCCGGTTACCACCCTCAAAGCAACGGCCAGACTGAACGGAAGATCCAGGAAATCGGGAGGTATCTGAGGTCATACTGTCATAACCATTAGCACAGCTGGCACCGTTTCCTTGCCTGGGCCGAGTATGCACAGAACTCACTAAGACAATCCTCCACCGGCCTTACGCCCTTTCAGTGCATACTCGGCTACCAACCTCCGCTCTTCCCCTGGACAGGGGACCCATCGGCGGTGCCAGCTGTGGACCACTGGTTCCGAGAGAGCGAGAGGGTATGGGGCTCAGCTCACGTCCATCTTCAGCGGGCTGTTCGCAGACAGAAACAGCAAGCAGATGCCCGGCGCTCAGCAACCCCCCAGTTCCATCCCGGACAAAAAGTTTGGCTCTCCACCAGGGACATTCGTCTGCGGCAGCCCTGCAGAAAGCTGAGCCCCAGGTTCATCGGCCCCTTCCCCATCTTACGCCAAGTCAACCCTGTCACTTATCGCTTGCAACTACCTCCACAGTATCGGATCTCACCCTCTTTTCATGTATCCCTGTTAAAACCTTTCACTGACCCTGTTCCTCTTTCCCCCACAGATGCTAGTGCAGAGGAGACGCCCCCTCCTCCCATTGACGAATTCCAGCAGATCTACAAGGTGGGAGACATTCTGGGATCCAGGCAGCGAGGCGGACGATTAGAATACCTCGTGGACTGGGAGGGGTATGGGCCCGAGGAAAGATCCTGGGTCGCTCGTCATGACATATTAGACCTTCAACTACTCTGAGACTTCCATTCAGCGCACCCCGAAGTGCCGGCACCCCGTCCTCGTGGCCGTCCTTGGTGCCCGTGGAGAAGGGGGTACTGTCACAGTGCCCACGCAACTACCGACCACGCCCTCTGCATCAGACATCACTGCACGGTTCCCACGCTCTCTGTCACCGGAATATTAATGGACTTCATTTCCCATCATCCCGTTCACCAGTCATCCATGTTGATTACACCCGCACCTGTTCCCCATCACCTGGACTCTATATATACTCACCCCATGCACTTGTGTTTTGTCAGGTCTTACGTTAATGTTCTATGGTTCATGTCAGTCTGACCCCTGTTATTGTGTGTTGAACTACTTTGAGTTACCTGTTTGTTGATTGTCTCCTTGATTTCCCAGTAAAGCTTGTTGAGTGAACACCCACCTCTGAGTCTGCCGTGTCTGAGTCGTAACAGACACAACCAAGTTATTATTTATTACTTGAATACCTTAAATATTTTTTATCTTTTTAGTAATCTTAACAGCATCTGCTATTCAATGTTGTACCTTTTTTTTGTGGAAGAATTTACTTTCATCAATGACGACAAAAGCATGTCTTCCACTAATCCTAATCTTTTTTCTTCGATCAAGTCTTTTATTCGCAGTGACACAGCAGTGGCGAAGAGTATCATACACTCTTGTAATTGATGAACTACTTCCAGCAGTCCCTTCCTCAATCAAGTCGAGATGTCTTTTCCTGAGACCTTGAGCAAAACTGACCATTCAAAATGGTGTTTTAGATTAGATTAGATTAGATTAGATTAGATTAGATTAGATTAGATTAGATTAGATTAGATTAGATTCAACTTTATTGTCATTACACATGTACAAGTACAAGGCAACGAAATGCAGTTTATGTCTAACCAAAAGTGCAATAGAATCAAGTGCAGGATATACAGCGGTTGCATAAGTTACATAAATAAATCAATATTATAGAAGTAATTTACAGATGGATATGTACTATGACCATAATATACAGATGTCTCATACTATAAACAGAAATTAACAGATGGATATGTACTATAAACATAATATACAGATGGCTATTACTAAAAACAGAGATTTACAGATAGATATGTACTATAAATATAATATACAGATGGCTATTACTATAAACAGAAATTTACAGGTGGATGTATACAATGATAAGTTAGGCTATGGTGAGTAGCAGTGCAATGAATATAGAGTAGTGCAAATAAATTATGGACAGAAGCTATCTAAGTAACAGTGCAATGGAAGAAGTTATTGCATATTTCAGTTAAAGTGTAGGAGTGCAAGATGCATATGTAAACAGTCGGTACTGTAAATGAACAGTTGGCAGTGGAAATGAGCAGTCTTGTAGTGCAAATGAACATAAATGTTATGTATAGACAGTCCAGTAGTGCAAATAACAAAGTGAAGCCAGGTGTGCAATGAGGGGGGAGAGGAGAAGCAGTATATGAGGGGCATTGGGATCAGCGAGGGGCAGAGTTCAATAAAGAGACAGCTCTGGGAAAAAAGAAACGCCTGCCGGAGGGCAGGAGAGAAAACAGTCTGTGAGCGGGATGAGAGGAGTCCTTAAGAATGCTGCGAGCAAACCTCATACGAGATAGCAGCACCTTTCATTGAAATGTGGCAGTAACCAAACTGATCTCATCCCCCATTTACTACCATAGTAGGGAAAAACCTACTATGGAAATCTTCCTTTGTGTATAGCAGAACAAAGAAATTGATTCAGGTTTGGAACAACCTGCCGTAAGTAAATGACGACAGAATTTTCATTTTCGAGAGAACTCCATATTTGTTTTTTAAGTGTTACACAATATACCCAGTGATTGCTGGATTTTTTTTAAATTAGTAATAAACTTAGTTGTGAGTCTCAGGGTTCTGGGATACACTAAACTAAACTAATTTCAAATAGAAAATAGAAAACAACATTTTCACAAACAAATTCATTTTGATAAAAAAATCAATTTAAATATATATATATATATATATATACACACACACACACACACACACACACACACTTAAACAAACAAACAAACTTACTTTTGCATTATCTTAAGCCATTGTGAAAGTTTCATGTGTGAACCCTCGAAGACTGAATCTGTCCGAACTGATCTTGAAATATCCCCATGGCATCTTCTACATCTCCTGTGAAAAGAATAAACTAATTATCAACAAAAACATGACATTTTCTCAATGCTTAAAACGTACAGAAACAATAGCAATGACACACCGATGCTGCATTGTTGTATGTTTGTTTGAAATAACGTGCAAATAATAAGTATTTTAAAGTATCTGCTGCACCTCATTCATTAAAATATCTTGTATGTATCCAACATGTACTGTACTTCCTCTCTATCTATGTTTGTGAAATCTGTTGTGAAAAAACTGATAATCCAAGATATAAAGTACATACACCGATCAGGCATAACATTATGAGCACCCCATATGCAACAAACTGTGATGCACTGACACTTTTCTATCAGAAACAACATTAACTTCTTCAGCAGTTTGAGCTTCAGTAGCTCATCTGTTGGATTGGACCACACAGGTCAGCATTCGCTCCCCACATTCATCAGTGAGCCTTGGCCCCCATGACCATGTTGCTGGTTCACCACTGTTCCTTCCTTGGACCACTTTTGATAGATACTGACCACTGCACACTGGGAACATCCACAAGAGCTGCAGTTTTGGAGATGGTCTGATCCAGTCGTCCAGCCATCACAATCTGGCCCTTGTCAAACTTGCTCTAATCCAAACACTTACCAATGTTTCATGCTTCTAACACATCAACTTTCAGGACAAAATGTTCCTGCCTAACATATCCCACCCACTAATAGGTGCTGTAATGAAGAGATAATGTGTGTTATTCATTTACTTCACCTGTCAGTGCTCATAATGTTAGGCCTGATTGGTGTATACACTTTCACTGCCTTATATCATGGTCTGTTATGGGCCCTAGTTTTTGTTTTTTTGTCCTAGTAGACTAAGCAAAGTGAGGTTTGATTGTGAAGGATACCATGTTATCACCTCTCTATCTTTAACAATGTGCTGTCTGCTCTGAATGACACACATCACATGCATTAACAAGATTATACTTTTTTACTTGTTTAAAGATAAATGTGGAAAAAAACAAAAAATGTTGACTGCAACATTGCATCTTGTTCCCTTCTATGACTCTCATAAATAGTTTTTTTGTTTGTATATTAGGAAGCATTAAAAATATCTCAATATGACTTAACATTCTGGTTCTCAGCAAACTTAGCACTTGTACATTAGACATAGTTCACCCTGGGTAGGTCTGTCACCTTGGATCCTGGGTTATCTTATTTTATGCTTCATACTGCTTATACTTTCCTTAGTGTTACCAGTAAATCGTTGTTAAATCTAACCTGACACGTATACATTCCGTTTAAGCCTATTATACCAGAAAATAAATGATAAAAAAAAAATCTGGAAACCTCAGGTTGAATTGACACAGAATGACGATTATAAAACACACATGAAAAACAACCAAGCAAAATATTTACAAAAATACTTGTGCACTTACCACCTATAACCAAGTCTTGTAGAGCCTGTCCTTGACATTTTCATGTGGTGCTTACAAACAGGGCACTTCATCTTAGGTTCAAGCAGCCTAAGCAACTTAATCAACCTCCTTTCCCCTTTCCCTGTTTTGTATTGCAGTTCTGTCATTAACTTGCCCATGACTATGAAAGATAAAGAAAAAAATGCAAATTTTTGCAATGATGTTCAGATTCGATATTTACAAAAATCAGGTTAGCCATTACAACTCACTTACCTGAAAATGTGTCAACAAGTAAAAACATTAGTGAATGTCAAGGATTTCGTAGACGCAATCCTGTGCCTAAAATGCAAAAAAGATAGATAGGTACACAATACAATTTAAAAGATGTAATAGAATTCAACAGTGTAAAAATTGTTGGACATGAGCAAAAAATAAAAGAAATGTAACAACTGCATATAAACAAATTAACAAAACATGTAAGTTTTATAATATTTTAATTACAATTTTAAATCGTGTCAGTGGCCTGCATTTATTAATGATTTTAAAGTATAAGCCGGTTTACCCACACGTTTAACCGTTAATGCTGGTGAGATGAATAGTACCACGATAGAAGAAAATATGATGCACTGAATGTCAAAAAGTGATTTATTACCCCTATTTTATTGCTCCCTGCCAGGTGTCTGATTATGCCACTTTGATCGTTCATTCGGTGTGTATTTTTATGATACCCTTTGATTGTCCATCCGGTGCGTGTTTTTATGTTGACCCCTTGTTGTGGATGCAATGATATTTTCCAGGCCTCGCATTTTCACACCCGTCGATCCTACATGGGTATTTGACCATAATGTCTTTGAATGAAACAATACAGTAAATCAGAAAAAGAAAGATGATCAACACAATCATCCCTCAACAGCTCACTCACAAACTGTTCCAGCTGGGTTTAAACACTTTGCTGAGCGGCTGTTGGACTTTCTGACTGGGAGACCTCAGGCAGTACGGGTCGGCAGTAACACATCCAGCACTATCACACTAAACACGGGGGCCCCCAAGGATGTGTACTTAGCCCCCTCCTCTATACCCTACTGACCCACGACTGGGCACCATCACACGACTCCAACCTCTTCATCAAGTTTGCGGACGACACAACTGTGGTGGGTCTTATTAGCAACAGAGATGAGACAAACTACAGGAGTGAGGTGAGGTGGTGCAGTGACAACAATCTCTCTCTGAACATGGAGAAGACGAAGGAGATTGTTGTCGACTTGAGGAGAGCGCACACTCAGCCTGCTCCTCTGACTGTCAACGGTGCGGCTGTAGAGAGAGTGAGCAGCACCAAGTTCCTGGGTGTGCACATCACTGAGGACCTCTCCTGGACTAACAACACTGCAGCACTGGCAAAGAAAGCACAACAGCGGCTCTACTTTCTCCGCAAACTGAGAAGAGCCAGAGCCCCAACCCTCATCATGTGCACCTTCTACAGAGGCACCATCGAGAGCATCCTGACCAGCTGCATCACTGTGTGGTATGGCGCCTGCAACGCGTCCTGCCGCAAGACCCTCCAACGCATAGTGAGAGCAGCTGAGAAGATCACTGGTGTCTCTCTCCCCTCCCTCCAGGACATTTTTGGTCCCCGTCTCACCCGCAAAGCCCTCTGCATTGCATGTGATCCCACCCACCCGTCACACAGCTTCTTCAGTCTGCTGCCATCAGGGATAACGCTTTGTAGTCTCCAGGCCAGGACCAGCAGACTGAAGGAGAGCTTCATACACCAGTCAGTCAGGAAGCTAAACTCCCTCCCTTGCCACACGCACCTCTGAACTCTGAACTCTGAACCCATCCATCCCTTCCCACATCATACTCTGTCCCGCACTTGTCACTTTACGGAACATTGGACTGCTCAACCCCTTTTCAGTAGTGGTCTGAGCCACCTCAACCAACTACCTCTAAGTCAGTTAAACAAGCCTGCTCTCATGACACTTTAAAACAGACTGATAAGCTTTGCACTACATTACATTTGCACTGTTGTTATTTCATCTGCACTGTTGTGTATTTCATCTGCACTGTTGTGTATTTCATCTACACTGTTGTTTATTTCATCTGCACTGCTGTTTATTTCATTGGTTTGCACATTTATCTCGGTTACATATCCCTTGCTTGTAAAGTTGTTTTGTGTATATATATAGATTTTATATTTATCAGTAATTTGATATATTTTTTGATATATGTTTATTCTATGTTATCTGTATGCACCTAGGGTCTGAGAGTAACGCAATTTCAATCCTCCATCTGTATGTACTGTACATGTGGCAGAAAAAAAATAGGAGGCACTGATGAAATGAAATTCCTGTGTGTGTGTGTGTGTGGACCTGGTGACCTGAATGCACACCAACTCATTCATGGAGACTCATGTCACGTCCCCACGGGTACATATTATAAATCGTACAGAATGATAATTTTTTACAATCATTAGGTTTAGGTGTAAGATTAGGGGTAGGGAATAGAATGTACAGTTTGTACAGTATAAACATCATTACGCCAATGGACTGTCCCTACCGAGATAGCAAAACCAACATGCGTGTGTGTGTGTGTGTGTGTGTGTGTGTGTGTGTGCGTGTGTTTCTCCTTTTTCACAAAGACACTGATTTCCTATTCTGTGTGAAACCTCAGAAAACAATTGCTGGTCGATGTAAAACACAGGTGGACATCACATTTGCGGCACTTGGCTTTCGGTGTACCTGTGCATCCTGGTACCTTGCATCTTCCCTTCTTTTCAGCCATAATCATCCAGTGTGCTGTAGCATCCAGGCACACATCAAGGATGGGAATTGGTGCAGCAGGTCCTTTTCTCCTCTATTTGTCATACTCGTCAGCAATTGTGGAGCTGGGACAACCTTTCTTGCGCTCCAGGCTCTTTCCTCTTTTACATAGGGCTTCAGCGATGTATGACTTGAAGGTATACAGCTTCATATGTTTATTCTTTCTCATGTCATTGCCTTCACAGTCTCTTCGGTACAGCAACCATGCAGTCACAATGATCATATCCAGTAAGTGAAACACCAGCCGGTGGTACCACTTCTTTGATCTGATTTTGTTCCGGTACAGTGCAATCAATGGGTCAAGCAGATCAACCCCACCCATATTCTTGTTGTATTCTTTCACCACAGCAGGGCAGAGTACTTTGATGATCATCTTTTGCTTGCGGTCCCATCTGTCAACTTATATGACTGGGTGGGCTCTAATGTAATTACTCAGAAAGGACACTGAGCGATTATCGTACCACTTTACAACGTGCAAGGTGGTTTCTCCAACAATGGCCGTCTTGTGTTCAAAACATCCACATTCTCCTCTCTTTAGCTCAGCATCACACATCAAGTTGATGCCTGGTAGTCTGTTGCCACGAACAGTACCAGTGCAGTGAATTCTCTGCTGAGCCAGTGAATGCACAAGAGGAACACTTGTAAACCAGTTGTCAAAGAAAAGCTTTGTTCTTTTGCTTGGGTACAGGCTGGGCCAGGCGGAGGACAACATTGCCACTTGCTCCCACATCTGGTAGCTCTGGGGGTTGTACAACTCTTCCAGTATAGATTTCAAAGTTGTGTGGGACACCATCAGAGCCAGCTAAGACGAGTATCTTGTAGCCCCATTTCTTTGGTTTTGATGGCAGGTATTGCTTAAATCTACTTTTTCCCTTGAATGGGACCATCTGCTCATCAACAGCCAACTTCTCACCCATTGAGATTGACATCAATGCCTGAACGTGCCTGAATAACTACCGCCCTGTAGCACTCACACCTATTGTTATGTAGTGCTTTGAGTGGCTGGTCCTGGCTCACCTAAAGGACTCCCTTCCGTCCACACTGGACCCATACCAGTTTGCATACCGCAGCAATAGGAGCACAGAGGATGCCATCTCCATAGCACTGCACTCTGTACTCTCACACTTGGACAATAAAAACACTTATGCATGAATGCTGTTTGTTGACTTCAGCTCTGCATTCAATACTGTCATCCCTTCCAAGTTAATCTCTAAACTTGGGAACCTGGGCATTAACACCTCCATTTGCAACTGGATTATGGACTTTCTGACAAACAGACCTCAGCTTGTTAGGTCAGGCCACATCTGCTCCACCACCATCACACTTAACACTGGCGTAACACAGGGCTGTGTTCTGAGCCCCTTTCTCTACTCCCTCTTCACACTCGACTGCAGGCCTGTGAATGGATCTAATGCCATCATTAAGTTTGCAGACGAGCTCATCATGGACTTCAGGGAGGAGAGAGGAGGCACACATGACCCCATCCACATTAACGGGATGGCTGTTGAGCGTGTCTCCAGCTTCAAGTTCCTGGGGACCCATATTTCGGAGGACCTGTCCTGGACCACCAACACCTCCAGCCTGGTCAAGAAGGCTCACCAGCGCCTCTTCTTCTTGAGGACCCTGAAGAAGAACCAACTGTCTTCAGCTATCCTGGTGAACATCTACCGCTGCGCAGTAGAGAGCATCCTAACCAACTGTGTCACAGCCTGGTATGGGAGCCAGTCTGTTGCAGAGCGCAAGGCACTGCAGCGGGTGGTGAAAACCGCCCAAGGCATCACAGGGACTCCACTTCCATCCATGGAGGACATCCAGAGGAAACGCTGACTGCGTCGAGCTCACAGCATTCTGAAGAACTCCTCTCACCCTGCCCACAGACTGTTTTATCTCCTGCCCACCGGCAGGCGCCTCAGATGCCTCCGGACAAGGACTAGCAGACTGAAAAACAGCTTTTTTCCCAGAGCTGTTTGCCTCTTGAACTCTACCCCTCACTGATTCCACAACCCCCTCATATACCTCTAACTTTATGCTGCTGCTATATTGTTTTGTTATTGCACTACAGGCCTGTCAAGCACACGACTGGACTTTCTACACATGTACTACATGTTTACTTGCTTTACCGGACTATTTATACTATACTGCATCATTTGCACTACTGGACTATTATACATATACCGCATCATTTATATCACTATGTACTGCATACTGCAATAACTCATCTACTGCACTGTTTACTTTAACTTAATAGCTGCTGTCCATCATTTATGCACACTTTATACTCATTTGCACTACTGTTCTGCATAGGCTAATTTATATTGTACATATCCATCAGTACATTTCTGTTTTTAGTAAATAACCATATGTATATAATGTTCATAGTACATTCCCACTTGTAAATTTTTCAAAATTTTCTTTTTTCTGTATTTATGCACAACTGTATATCCTGCACTTGCTTATTGCACTTCTGGTTAGACCTAAACTACATTTCGTTGCCTTGTTTTTGTACATGTGTAATGACAATAAAGTTGAATCTAATCTAATCTAATCAGTTTTGAGGTTATATGAGTGACCAGTGGTCGGATCTTGTGGAGTGGATCATTATTATACTACTGTCTCTCTTCATTGTTATTGAAGTGCAGGAACTTTTTGATTGCCTCCCATCTATTCAGGGCCATGGTGTCAGCTGTTTGGGAGATTCGACAAGCTTTGCTCCAAAACATGCAGGTGGCTGGTAAACCAAACAATGACATGTACAACACAATTCCCAGGAACTGCTCTAATTCTTTTTAGTGAGGTTAAGCGGCTGGTTTGGGTCGCATTGTATTGCATACAGATTTGACTGCTCCACAATGTGTGCTTGAAATACATTTATTTACATTTACATTTATGCATTTGGCAGACGCTTTTATCCAAAGCGACTTACATTACATTGTACTATACATTTGTACATTTTGTATAGTAAGCAAGTGGGGGTTAGGTGTCTTGCTCAAGGGCACCTCAGCCGTTACCCGCCAGCCCTGAGAATCGAACCAGCAACCTTCTAGTCATGAGTCCAACTCTCTAACCACTGGGCCACAACTGCCCACTACTTGAAATATTTGGGGGGGGCAGGATATCATCAGATCTTGAAAGCAGGCACTGCCATTCTGGGTAATCAGTGGAGTATGCATTGTGTTGTGTTCTCCACCGGGGTTGGCATGGAACATCAGGCTCTGCTGCATCTTCAGACTCTGTCTCATAGTCATCAGACAAGCATGTTTCTAAAACAGAAAATACACTAAAATGTATTATATACCCTTCATCACACATGACAAGCATGGAAAACAAATACACACAATGTTACATGTTACTTTGTTGACAAACCCTTATTACCCTTAAACACTATTTCTGGTGTGACTTGAACACACCAATACTCATTGTATTTACAATTTGAATGCCAAAAAAAGGTAATAATTACTAGTAAAGTACAAAATGCATTAAAGAAGCATTTTTCTTTATTATGATCAAATGTATTTCTGAGTGCTGACAGGGTTGTAGACATCTGCTGCAGCATGATATTGGATGAACAAAAGTGGTCTAACTGCACAATGTTGCCCTGAGGCAACGCACCAAAAAACACAGTTTTAGTATATAGGTAAAATCAAAATAAGTCTTTAAACAATTAAAACATACTTCTTTACAAACTCATGCACATGCTTGTATTTTTTTATATACAATTATTTCACTTTAACCAAGTTTAAAAGTGATACTTAACATACAAATTGCTGGCACTGTGACCCATGCGGCTTTGCTTCCTGAAAGGACTGCTCAACCCCCAAGCGAAAGGCCACACCCACTTAATCCTCTCATTTCATTGAACAAACATGTCAGGTGATGTTACACATACATACAAATAAATAAATAAAAAAAATTAAAGGGGCAGTGAGAAGTCCAAAATTGTAGTTTGTTGCCTGAGGGCAACACCATGCCATAGAGCAGTGGTTCTCAACCTTGTTCCTGGGGACCCACTGCTCTGCACATTTTGTATGTCTCCTTAACTGGCACGTTTGCTTCAGTTCATGGACTTCTACCTTAATGAGCAGATAATTTGAATCAGGTGTGTTAGATAAGGGAAACATGCAAAATGTGCAGAGCTGTGGGTCTCCAGGAACAAGGTTGAGAACCACTGCCATAGAGAGTTAAATGAACGGGGGCTAATAAAGTGATTTAAAAAAAAGATCATAACAAAGCTTCTCTGTAAGCGCACAATCTTGTCTGCCCCTGTGTTCTCCATTGCCTCGGTTTCCCCAGATAACATTTCCCATTATCCTCTCTCACCAGTCTCCTGTCTGCCGTCAACCACATTTGAAGAGCTCTGTTTCCTCCTCCTCGTGGTCTTGTCTTGTCATTGTATAGTTCGAATGCTTGGATCAGTTCCTGGGTTTAAATCATATCTGCATTTGTAATTCTCTGGTCTGTGGCATATCACGTGACAGTTATATTATTATTATTATTGGATTAATTTCATATTAACATATTCACATTCATTTACAAATTGGTCACAAATGTATACACATCATGTATGTGCAGTAACTGCAGAAACACAAATTACATCTGTTTTCTGTGACAATCTTTCTATGTATGTTTTATTTCTATGTTATATTATTTAAATTGGCACAATCAAAAACACGAGTGCCCTTCACAACATTTTTTGTTTCATAGTTGAAATGTCTATATACGTATTTACATTCACTTTTAAGTATCCGTTAGTTTAAACTATCACTTTTAAACTATCCGTTACATAGATCACTCAAGTAAGTGAAAATAGTCAGTAAGGTAGCACCTGTATCAGACCACATCCTGTTATGAAGATCTTTTCTATACTTCTGTGGTTTGAATTTCTGACGCACTCAGCTTGATCACACAGTCACACGATATCTGACAACATGAGTTTAAAGGAATAGTTAACTCAAAATCACCCCAAATGTATCTGACTTTTTCTTTTCAGATGAACACAAAGATTTTCTTTAAAATGTGCTATATTTGTATGTTCTTATAATGGAAGTGAATGTTGATCATCTAAAATTTTTATAATCCAAACAGCCATAAAGACTACATTTTAAACATATTTAGCATAATCATACAACAAATTAATATATTTAGGATCAATATGCTGCTGTATCTAAGTCTTACAGTAGCTTTTAGTTATTCATTTAACATGTATATGTTTAAAACAAATTTCTTACAACTCACATATAATTCTATTTCAGAAGGCATTTATTACTGGAGTTGTTTGGATTACTTTAGTAATGATTGTTTGGCTCCTCGACATTTTTGAATTACATATTTGAAATAAATCTGTATACTTTCATAAAAAAAATTTGATTAACTGAATAAAGGAGGTCATTAACTATGATACATCAAAGGTATTTACATTTTAAAAAGTAATTTTTGCGTTAACTATTCCTGTAATTTCCACATCACACACTCACCTTATCTTTTACGTCAGTTATTTTTTATACATACAAAGATGTAAACTAATATAAAATAAAGTGACAGTTCACCCAAAAATTTAAATTCTGTTTAAATAATTTACTCGCCTTCTTGTCATTTCAAACCTGTATGGCATTCTTTTCTCTGCAGAACACAAAAGAAGATAGTTCAAAGTATGTTGGTAACCGAACAACAGCGGTTACCATTGGTTTTATGTACATACAATAGAAGTGAATGGGTCCCGCAATTGTTCTGTTACTAACATTCTTCACAATATCTTCTTTTGTGTTCTGTGGAAGGAAAAAACTCATACAGGTTTGAAATGACAAGAGTGTGAGTAAATGATGACAGAATTTAAATTTTGGGGCGAACTATCCCCAAGGATTAAACATTTACAGAATTTTTACTTCTTAAAAAGAATGAATGTATACTTCCAAGATATGCTTCGATCAAGAGCTTTTGTTGGTTATAAACCTGCATAGATCCTATTCTATCCCTAAACCAGTAAGGGGCATGCCGATTAAAAAAATAGGCATCCAAACACTGACGTACTGTATATGAGAACTAACATTCAGAAGTCTGCAAGACTGAACTGTAAACCACTGGCTATAGTGCATAGCTATAATTTTCTCTCAGTGCAGTATGTTTGTGCCATACATGTTAATGCGAGTTGATGGTTAATGCATTTGGTCCCTCAGTAGAAATGATGTAAAATACAGAGATCTTCACTCTGCAGTTTGTAATGCTTATGTGCTACTCCACTCATTTTACTTAACAAGATCATTTTACTTGAGCAAGAAACTCTATAGTTATCATGAGATCTGGCATGACATGAATTTTAGAGCATCTTCAAGAAACTAGTAGCAATCGTCCAATGCTTCAGATCGTTTTAAAGTCAGTTTAGTCAACAGCTACTGGTCGTATACTATTTAACTCCTCTCCTCTTCCTCCAGGGAGTGATTTAGTCCAGGTATGAACTTCAGAAGGTGCTTTCGGACGCTGCCTTTTCTGCCTCTCCGTGGCATGGTCCCAAACACAGATGATGAATTTTCCCAGCCTGGGGAGAGTGAACTGTTACTGCTTGTCAGGCTAATGCTTCGTGTACGGCTCAGTGACCGTGAAGGACCCCCATCCAGCTGGAAGAAACCATCATTTGACATTGAGGGGCTAAACGGACTTGAGTCATCAAATACTGATGGCATGAAAGCTCCATCCTCACTATCATCTGTCATTATGCTACGGCAGCTGCTGTCGCTGAAGAAGCGCTGTTCAGAGCGGCCCATCGGAGACAAAAGAGACATCAGAGAGTCCACAGATGGATGCGGAGCATTCTCATTTAGGTTACCTGAAATGTGGAGACCCATTTAAACATACCACCTCTGAATCAGTCAACATAAGTTCATACTTGTGTCTGTACAGTACAGTATCAGACAATCATGCTACATTGAATGATGGCTAAAATGCTTTTTTAATTTTTTTTCTTAAAACCAAAAAAGAAAACTAAAGTTGCAATAAAACCACCTAAAACACTATAGAAACAATGTAACTTTTTTGTTTAATTTGTTTTATATAATGGACACATATTATGAAATCCATATTATATTGAGGATAATTGCTAACAAATCACAGATAAAACAGCTATATCATGACATTTTAAACATGCTGCTGTCAGACCGTGGCCAGAGTTTTTTTTATCTCACCTCGTGTTAGTCGCTTTTCCTCAAGTGTGATATATTTCAGTTCCACCCATTTCTCACGAAGAGTTTGCTGTGCAGAGTGAAAACACCAAATCGAGGTGCATCTGTGAATCATTCTGGTTCATTTCTCAGTATGTTAATCAGCATATCATTAAACTGTCTTTTTGTTGGCTCTTGAGTAAAACATACTAGACGTCATTTCCATCAAAACATATTCAGCTATACACAGTAACACAATGATGACATATACGACACATTTACATGCACAAATACAGACCTTAAGATAATGCATCTTTTTTTCTAATTCAATTCTCTTCACAACGCTCCC
This sequence comes from Oreonectes daqikongensis, assembly GCA_026939265.1. NCBI lineage: Eukaryota > Metazoa > Chordata > Actinopteri > Cypriniformes > Nemacheilidae > Oreonectes > Oreonectes daqikongensis. The sequence goes on along the minus strand of JAOTQM010000130.1, from coordinate 847,162 downwards.
ACTGACGGTCTCTAGCCTTCACACACAAGATTGGAGAGTTAGAAGTTAAATTCTAAAAACTAACCCTAATCATGAGGCAGGTCTATGGAATTTGCACATCACCTCTCCTTAACAAAAGACAATGAGACAGTTTAATATTTTTTTGAGATCCTTTAAATCACTATTTCTGAGCAGAGCAATAGTTAAAACTTTAAAAATCATGATTAATACTTCCAAAAGGTGAGGGACATGTGCAGGAAATTCCATTTAGGCTAGATATTATTATAATTAAATTTCCTGTGTCTGGTGTTTAAACTTACTTCAGTTCATTGGTGGATGCTCTAATCAACTCAATAATGTGCTGATGGGTGGCACCCTCAACACTCACTCCATTTACTGACAAAATAATATCATCTACAAAGAAAGAGAGATGACACTAAGCAAGTATAAAACATACAGTACAATAATAGTCATTACACAAATCTGAAAATCACACGCACGCACACACATTTACATGATTAAACCTATATATGAAAAAACGAAAATCTAATTTTTCATTAATAAGAATATTAAATTGGGGCGAATCTCATTATGATTTTTTTTCTCTAATAGCCTACACATAGTTCATAATTATAATCATAATGCTTAATGAGTTTGGAAAACATCTGACAAGAGATCAAAGACAATTCCTGTATACAGAATCACTCCAGATGTTGGTACTTATCATCTTCAGTTCTCACCACTCATTTTCTATAGGGTTCAGGTCAGGGAACTGGGATGGCCATGGTACTTTTTTATCCCTGTCTGCACCAAACCCATCTTGAGTGTAAAAATCTAATTTTCTAGTTTCATCTAACAAAGAACATTAAAAAAGTAACAGACACTACTAGAGCTTCAAACGGGACAGGTTTGTTGCATAAAAAGTACCCCATGTGTAAAGTTAAATATACTGTTGTATATTTACTGTTTTGGGCCTAATTCTCTGTTGGATATCATAGATATCTTGTTCGGATAGATGAGATTATGGATTCTAACAAATATTAACAGATAAAATAAAAAACCTAACTGTCCCTGCTAGGAGTCACATAATGGGTCAAGTTTGGAGCTTGCAACAGAACAATGATCTAAGCTTCTGCCATGGCCATTCCAGTTCCCTGACCTGAACCCTATAGAAAATGATTTTAACCTAGGATATGAATAATTATATATACTGATGGTAAATGCAGTTGCGGTGTTGGTGGGTGGGCGGTTAGTAGTCTAAACAAGGTCAGGTGGGAGGGGTGAGTTAACACTGAAAAAAGGAAGTGGAAAACTTACCAGTGGTCAGACCTGCAACTTCTGCTGCACTGCCTTCCTGCACGCTGCACGCAAATGTGCACATCTCAACCATACTGCTGTTCTTCACTTTTAGACCATACGTCTGCAGGAGAAACACATCTCAGATGATTATTACTAATTAATATAATTGTAACTAAATTGGACTTTTGCATTAAAAATGCATTTGATTTAATTATTGGTTACCCTACATACCTGAACTTCAAATCCAAAGGCTTGATTGTCCTGTTTCTCCAATACAACCACTGTTCTGTGCAAAATACATCAGAATACAACAAACAACTGCAGGAAAGTGACCCCATAAATAACGTTTTGCAGCTGACGAAATATCACACTCTATCAGTCTTACCTCTGAGGATCAGTGTAATCCACTAGAGATGTTGAGTGTGTTCTGCTCAGCTGCAAGGAAACATTTTTATATATCTTAAACCACCTACAAAAATGGATTACTATTAGTCTGAAAACTAAATTTGGTTTAAGAAACTATTTTGGTTAAGATTTTTCTTTAAAGTCTAAACAACTTGCAAAAATACATAAATAAATAAAATAATAAAAATAAATAAATGAATACATTAGAATAATATAAAATAATGTTTTTTTTTAGTTAATGTATTATGGATGTGTTTAATTAAGAATGATTGTTTAATAATTTAGCTATAAGCTAAACATAAAATCTTTTTGTTAACATAGAATTTTCAAAATAGAGTATCTTCATTGTCCCACCTGACTGCATGTCCTTGATAATGTCTTTCCTTTGGTCGCATCAGTGTTTGAATTTTTGACAGAATTGTTGAATGAGCGTCGTCGCCACAGAAGGCTTTTCTTCTTCTGAGCGCCGTCTAGCATGTAGCTCTCCAGGCTGTTCTGCTGTTTTAGTGGTGCTTTAAAGTTCTTATTGGATGTCATGATGCCTCATTGAGAGAGCTACAACTACTGCAGGCTTCAGTCTGACCCATCTGTAGTATACACAGCGGATATACACACGTCACATGAGCACCAGGAACCAGAGACAGCAACAACGAATGTGTAGTTAGTGTGTGTGTGTAAAGACATAATTGGTATTGAGTGTTTCCTCTGTTTCAGCTTGGAGAAGTCTGTGAACACCAGACTTAAATGAGGAGCCAAAAGTCTTATGAGTTCAAACTTCTCTCACCTGTTTTCACAAGACCACAGGGTTTTCAGTTCTCTGTACGGTGATCACTTCTGTTTTTGGTTTCGACAGAAAAGCTTTGTGATAGCAGGCATAGTGAAAGAAAGATGAGGTGAGACCCTATAGGTCTGTTTATGAAACTATATAACAAGGGTTGTTGATTTTATGTTTGAGCTGTGTGCTGCTTGTTTTGTACCGAAAATAATCACTCAAAAGGTATAAGGATGGCATAGAGTTTTCTTTATAATGATCTTAGATTTAATTATGGTATCACAATTAAATGACATTACAGAGCCAGCATATTAACATTATTTTATTAATATAATGCAAATACTAAATATGTATGATAGTCAGTTATACAGAATTGTCAAACTAGACAGTTGTGATGTAAACTGATTTTCATTAATGTGGTGAACAATGTCAAACTTACCATTAAAAAAAAACTTGTACCAAAGGTTTTGACCACACTAATAAATGTCATAATTTGGTGATTTAAATACCCATGTAGGGTCTCAATGTTTTTAAAGAATTTTTTCTTTAAAGAATGATTTTTCATAGTCAGTAAGTGCCACTTTCAGAATGATCACATCCATAGCGGTACATATTCCTCATAAATGGCCACATGAAAATTAAAATATAGTAACATTTATGTTCTATGAGGAGTCATCAACTTCTCCATTTGTTGGGTATTATTGCTTCTGGTTTGTGCATTTTAATTTACAGACAAATATGTAGTCTCTCAAAAACTCTCATTTTTTGTCACATCCATAACACACATTTATTTCCCCTTTTTTAAAATAGAAAACTTGTGCAAAGACTAATGTTTAGACACTTTTAAAAAGGGCTTTAGTAAAATAAAGACGATTCAGCATATTGGTAACAAATACATTTTCTGAGAATTTAGATCTAACATGCATAATAATGGAATTGCCCACATGATTTTGCACTTTTATCAACTTCAGATTACTGCTTTCAGGGTGCAAGCATGAATGAGGAAGCCACAGTCATCTCAAGAACCCCCCATTAAATATGCAAATATGTTCATGTTTAACCTGGTCTGATTTAAGGAAATGTAGAACTAAACCACAAATAACGTATTTTCCAATACACTCTAAATTAGGTCAAGAGGCAGTCAGACAAACAACACATCCGCAAAAACACTCACAATGCCTGCCAAGATTCACAGCAAAAAGCATTCTGACTCATTCAACAGTCAGATTGATAACAGACTACACAAACGTACTGTCACAAACGGCAGAAGAGCACACCACAGGATTTCGGCAGGCAGATAACGGGTAAACACACAACAGAATAACAACATAACAAACTATAACATAATACCAGACAAAAAACAAGCTAAACAACTGAACTTAAATAACACACAGAAACACAAAACAGGTGCAAGTCCAAACAAGGTGCAGGTGCAGATGATCAGCAGGTGATGGAGGTGAGGTGCATTCTGGGTAATGTAGTCCGGGTGGCAGAACGGGTGGCAGACAGGAGTGTTACACTTACAGTATTTATTAACTTAATAATTAATGTTAGTTAATATAAAAATGTTCATGAGCACCACGTGAGCATGTCGGAGCGCGCCCATGAGTGCAAAACACTCAGCAAAATGACTGCTTACAATATCAGGAAATGCAATTCCGCGCAACATTCCAGTGTCCAGGAACACCTGATTCCTTTGTAAGTCATAGGAAGTCAAAAGGATCACCGTCTGACACACATGCGCACACACACACACACACACACACACACACACGTACACGAACACACACACGCACAAGCGTACATACAAACACACACACACTAACACATATAGGAAAAAGAAACACAGGCAACATACACAAACTAAATTCTTATATGGAGTATTAAATAAATTATGTAGAATGATTACATTTAAAATGGTATTAATAAATGCATAAACTTTACATTCTAGGGCTGATGTCAGCAGCTTCCCAGTCGGGCAAATAGTGCAAAACAATATGCAAACAGTGGCGAGGTACCAAAACTCCAGTGGAGGAAAAAAAACCTTGGGAGAACCCAGAGCCAACCAGGGGAACCAGTTCCCCTCTGGCAAAAGCTGCAGCATCTCTACAAGCTCGACAGTGCTTGCACCACTAAAATAAAATAAAATAAAATGTAGATAATAGGTGTACGATTATCAATTATATTCTAGTAGTTAATTGCAGTTGCAGTTTTGTAGTGAAGATTTCACCACTTTCTTCTTTCAGCTGTACCTTCTGGTCTGGGTACGGACTGCATATTGCTCACTGTTGTAACCACGGAACATTGAAAGAAGACAACTGAGAGCAAAATACAGTTCAATACACTTTAATGCAGTGTTTCTGGTTCCGGTTGCTCTAACTAATGCAGCCTAAATCCCTTAGAAGATTTGTATTATAAAAGTGGTGTGTATGAAGGTTGAAGAGATGCATCTTTAATTTTGATTTAAACTGAAAGAGTGTGTCTGCCTCCCGCACAGTACTAGTGTAGCAGTGAGATGTTTACCATTGTCGTTCATTGGCTGCCAAGAGGTAAATTGTCGAACCTATCTGGGCTTGTTGTAGGGTATATTAGGGTTTGATTGGTTTCGTACCTGATGTGTCATTGTTTGGGACCGCCCTTTACGGGAAGGCTCGCTCGTAATCGAGCAGAGCGGGGTCATTATGGCTGGCATTCTGACTGCTGTTGTTGAACTTACATTGACCCGTTGGTAGGTTCTTATACTAGTAAATTTGGTTGTTACTGAATTTGGAGGTTGACAATTTATGTACTTTTAGTTGTGCATGTAGCCGCACTTCGGTATGGCGAGTGATTGTGTGAGGCTCGATCGATGAACTTCTCCCGGTATGTAGCCGTGTTTTTTTTATGATGTGACCAGTTAAGTGTTACACTGTTTTTAACGGTGTGTTTAGTTTGGCAGGCGACGGTACGTCCAAGGGTGTCCGTAACGTGTGGTTATGGGCGGAAAGTAAATTCTCTCGTATGACGTATGGCACTGCTGCCTTGCTTGGATTTTGTGTTTTCTTTGTTTTATTAGAGTTTGTAGATGTCTAAGTACGATTGTGGATACACACTTCGTGCTGTCAAATGCAGTGTTCATTCTCCCCGCCTTAACGACAGGAGTATAACTAACAACGCCATCGTGATTGTTCTAATCTGATGTAATGTATTCGAACGAATGGAGTCACTTCCTCTTTGCCGTCTCCACGGCGGAAGTGTGGCTGCGATTGTCTTTTGTTTCTTTTTTTTTTAATAGTTTTGTGGTATTGGTTGTTTCTTTGTCCTTTTGTTGCTTCTTTTGTGTTATTTTGTACGTAGGTACTTGAGTTGGGTTTTTGCTTGTTTTAGCGATATTGTTGGGGAGAGGGACGCCGGCAGTGGGTGTGTCCACAAGTTGCTGTGCCGCTATTTTGCCGTGTCTCATGAATGTGGTGTATTGTGTGGGGCTGGAAGATAATTAAGATTATTTAAATCTTGTTTCCATTTTATATGCTCACCCCACATTGACAAGTGGACCTGTGTGCTTTCTCTTTTGTTCATATTTCCCGGGGAATTCCGGGTGGCGTAGTCGAGTAGTTTAACATCTATATTTAATCTCTGTCATAGCCCGCTCGTCGTCGTAATGCCACACTAGGAAGACTGTTCCAATGTTCAGGCGCTAGATAGGAAAACGATCTACCGCCTGCACTTGATTTCAAAATTCTAGGTTTTACCAACTGACCGGAGCCCTGAGAGCGTAGTGAACATGAAGGGCTGTAATGCAATAGAAGCTCACTCAGGTACTGAGGAGCTAAACCATGTAGGGCCTTATAGGTAAGCAGTAAGATTTTAGAGTGAATACGTTGCTTGATAGGTAACCAGTGCAATTCTGACTAGTGACTAGTATATCTCCTAGTGGATTCATGTGATTGCCACCAAACTTGGTCAACATGATGCCAAGACATAGAAGATGCTAAATTATGAACAGATTTTTAAAGGAGTAATTTTACATGGCTAAAACAAGCATTATTGTGTGTATTTGGTGTAATACAGTGTGTTTACGCGGTTTACGGTGCCCCGCCTTCTGAAACGCGCCGTGTGTTCACAAGCTCATCGCTGTGAGGAGCACTGTGTGCTCTGATTGGCCAGCTACCCACTGCATTGTGATTGGCTGAATGTCTCACGCATATGGCGGGGATGTAACCGTATTCTGAAAATCCGCTTCTAAAGCATATTGCCGGCTTATAATGTCACCGGTACCATGTGAGTTCAAGCCCAAATATGATCCAGAAAATGCATTTGACCAAGCAGATTGATCAACTTTACCTCCAGCATGACAGATGGTAAGGTTTTATTTAAATAAACTATTAGGTTTAACAATGAGCGGTAACACTTTATTTTACGGTGCCCTTGTTACACATGTTACATGTACTTACTATAGTATTTATTATAAATTAAGCATAATTACATGCAACTAACCTAAAACCACACCCTCATCCTAACCCCAACCCTATAGTAAGTACATATAGTTAGTTATTATTACTCAGTACTTAAAAGTATAATTACACTGGTACACGGACACCTTAAAATAAAGTGTAACCCAATGAGCTAACTATATCTAACTTCTTGAGCAGCATGTGATGCTGTGTCTTGACACGACGTGAAAAAAAACGAAGCATTTGTTGCATCCAGCGGGGACATAGTTACTGAATATAATGACTTATAGACTTTTTCCGTGTAGCATCACGCTGCAAGGGAGAACAGCCAGAGTATACGAGGCTGAATCCAGCTCCTGATGGATTCAGCCTCGTAAATATAAAACCATTTCTGCATTTTTGATTGTAGGACTGAATAAAAGCTCACATTTCAATAGTCAGTTGCAAATTCTTTAAAGGAGAAATCTCACACGATATAAAATTTTCCTGTATCTTTGATGTGTTCCAAGTTGTTCCTGCATATATTAGACACGTAAAATGGCAAAAATTATAGTCTATGACCAAAAGAGATGTTTTATTTGAAAGCCGAGGCTCATCCAGACTTCCCTAAAACGCCTCGTTTAAACACGCCTTCTCTTTTCCACTTCACACTGTTAGAAGCGTTGATGAACACCGCCCAAAATTATTACGCAAAGAAAAAAGGCGTGTCTATTGCTGCTGTAGTTTTGTTGCTGCCGCCATGTTGCTGAGACGCTGTGTGTTTTATTACTAATTTACACACTACTTAGTTAGGTCTTCCAAACGAGGACACAATGAGAAATCAGTGGTTAAGTTTTATTAACAACTCCAAAATCCGAGTGTGTGCAGCACTGGTTGTGCACAAAGGCTAAAAACTGGGGCAAATCCAACTTTTGCAAGGACAGTCTGTCACTTCTCATTCACAGCCTGTAAGCCAAGGCATTGAAGATGCAAAATTGTAAATAGATTTTTGATCAGAATCGTTTTTGCCAAGTACAATGAGTTCACATGTACAATGAATTTGCTTTGGTAGGCTGGTGCATAACATTTTAGAAAACAAGTATATATACAACATAAAATTAAACTAAATCATTATAACAATTTAAGAATGTCAAGAAAAGGCATAGACGTGTGCTATTTGGGCAGGGTGTGCAACAGTGAATTTAAAGGATTCACTTTTTATGTGCAGTAGGCTTCAATATGTGCAGTTTGAAATCCATGGTATTATGTTTATGTGCTGTGTGTGTACATGGGGGGTGGGGGTGTAATACTGAAGAAAATGGTGAAAACGTGTGAATTGTTTATGAGTCCAGTTGCAGATGAGAAGAAACTGTTATTGTGGCACGAGATTCTTGATCCAAGATGGCGGCGCGTGCACACGCTGCGGCTTCTCTCTCTTCTGACAGAACGGTGTTTACGTGTTATTTGTCTTGTAAGTCGCAGTGTCTTTGTACGTCTTCATCGCGCATAACTGTCTTTAAGCGCGCATACAGTCGTGAGTTTATTCTCGATGTTGGCAGAACAACATTTTTAGAGTTAAACTCTGCACACGCCGAAGAGCTGCGTGACCTCTGTCTGCTCCGGAGGATCACGTCATCACCGACCCCCACTACTGCATCTCACCCACAGTGGAGGCGCCACAAGCAGCGTGAGAGAAAGCAGAAGAGGGGTAAGCACGGAGGTATCCAGGCTAGGCTAGCGGCTAAACCACACAAGCCAGCTATCCTCACCATCGTACTGGCTAACGTACTCTCTTTGGACAATAAACTGGACTACATCCGACTACTACGCTCAACTTAGAGGACTGTAAGAGACTGTTGTGTTTTTGTGTTCACGGAAACATCGCTCAACAACAACATACCAGACTGCGAGGGAGGTAAGATCCATGGCGGCGGACTTTGTGTTTACATCAACGATGCGTGGTGCCGCGACACTGTTGTTTGATTGTATGATTATTAAGCCATTCTACATTCCGAGGGAATATACAGCCATACTTCTCGTTGCTGTATACATCCCCCCCAGCTCCAACAACAGGAGTGAGGCACTGAATGAACTGTACCAGCACATCAGAGAGCAGCAGACAGCCCACCCAGATGCTTTTCTCATCTCAACTTTAACCATGCAAACCTGAATATTGTTTTCCCGAAAATACACCAACACAGACTTTTCAACTCGGGGAAACAACACACTGGACTTTGTTTACACCACCCAGAGAGGATCCTACAAAGCCCTCCCCCATCTTGGCGCCTCAGACCACATCACTGGCATGCTAATGCCTGCATACAGGCCGCTCGTTAAAGTCACCAAACCAGTTTACAAACAAATTCAAGTGTGGCCAGAAGGCTCATCAGAGGAACTACAAGACTGCTTCTACACCACTGACTGATGATGTAACGACCACAAAGACCATCACTGTGCGGGCCAACCAGAAACCGTGGATGACAGGGGAGGTCTACCGTCTCCTTAAGGCTCGTAACGCTGCCTTCAGAACAGGAGAGGAGGTGAGCCTGAAGACAGCTAGGGCCAATCTATCCCGTGGAATCAGAGAGGCCAAGAGACAGTACTCCAGGAGGATATCCCATCGATTCAGCGACAGCAGAGACACTCGGAACCTGTGGCAGGGGATTCAGACCATCACGGACTACAAGCCCCCTCCGCAGACCTGTGACAACAACATCTTCCTGCTAAACGAGCTGAACGCCTTCTTTGCTCGCTTTGAGGCACAAAATGACACCACTGCACAGAAGACTCCAGCACCTCCTGATGACCAGGTGATGACTCTGTCCTCAGACAAAGTGAGGAGATCCTTCAGCAGGATCAATGCACGCAAAGCTCCGGGTCCTCACAACATTCCTGGGCGTGAGAGACTGTGCAGCAGAACTCACCGATGTCTTCACCGACATTTTCAACATCTCGCTAAGTCAGGCTGTTGTTCCCACATGCTTCAAAGCCACCACCACCAGTCCCAAAGAAGTCATCCCCATCCTGCTTCAACGACTACCGTCCAGTTGCACTCACTCCTATTTTCATGAAGTGCTTTGAACGGCTGGTCATGCACAACATCAAGTCTGTCCTCCCGCCCCTCTGGACCCTTTCCAGTTTGCATATCGGTCCAAGCGCTCGACTGATGATGCCATTGCCACTACTCTTCATGCTGCACTAACTCATCTGGACAAAAAAGACTCTTACGTCAGAATGCTGTTCATAGACTTCAGTTCAGCATTCAACACAATCATCCCTCAACAGCTCACTCACAAACTGTTCCAGCTGGGTTTAAACACTTAGCTGTGCAACTGGCTGATGGACTTTCTGACTGGGAGACCTCAGGCAGTACGGGTCGGCAGTAACACATCCAGCACTATCACACTGAACACAGGGGCCCCCCAAGGATGTGTACTTAGCCCCCTCCTCTACACCCTACTGACCCACGACTGCGCACCATCATACGACTCCAACCTCTTCATCAAGTTTGCGGACGACACTTGGCCAGGTGGTGCAGTGACAACAATCTCTCTCTGAACATGGAGAAGACGAAGGAGATTGTTGTCGACTTCAGGAGAGCACACACTCAGCATGCTCTTCTGACTGTCAACAGTGCGGCCGTAGAGAGAGTGAGCAGCACCAAGTTCCTGGGTGTGCACATCACTGAGGACCTCTCCTGGACTAACAACACTGCAGCACTGGCGAAGAAAGCACAACAGCGTCTCTACTTTCTCTGCAAACTGAGAAGAGCCAGAGCCCCAACCCCCATCATGTGCACCTTCTACAGAGGCACCATCGAGAGCATCCTGACCAGCTACGTCACTGTGTGGTATGGCGCCTGCAACACGTCCTGCCACAAGACCCTCCAACACATAGTGAGAGCAGCTGAGAAGATCGTTGGTGTCTCTCTCCCCTCCCTCCAGGACATTTTTGGTACCCGTCTCACCCGCAAAGCCCTCTGCATTGCAGGTCATCCCACCCACCCGACACACAGCTTCTTCAGTCTTCTGCCATCAGGGAGGATGCTTAGGAGTCTCCAGGCCAGGACCAGCAGACTGAAGGAGAGCTTCATACACCAGGCAGTCAGGAAGCTAAACTCCCTTCTGACCCTGCCTTCCCTTCCCTCCCCTCCCTTGCCACACGCACCTCTGAACTCTGAACCCATCCATCCCTTCCCACATCATACTCTGTCCCGCACTTGTCACTTTACGGAACATTGGACTGCTCAACCCCTTTTCAGTAGTGGTCTGAGCCACCTCAACTAACTACCTCTAAGTCAGTTAAACAAGCCTGCTCTCTTGACACTTTAAAACAGACTGATAAGCTTTGCACTACATTACATTTGCACTGTTGTTATTTCATCTGCACTGACGTATTTCATCTGCACTGTTGTGTATTTCATCTACACTATTGTTTATTTCATCTGCACCATTTAATTTGATTATTTCATCTGCACTGTTGTTTATTTCATCTGCACTGCTGTTTATTTCATCTGCACTGCTGTTTATTTCATCTGCACTGCTGTTTATTTCATCTGCACTACTGTTTATTTCATCTGCACTGTTGTGTATTTCATCTACACTATTGTTTATTTCATCTGCACCATTTAATTTGATTATTTCATCTGCACTGCTGTTTATTTCATCTGCACTGTTGTTTATTTCATCGGTTTGCACATTTATCTCGGTTACATATCCCTTGCTTGTAAAGTTGTTTTGTCTATATATATAGATTTTGTATTTATCTGTAATTTGCTATATTTTTTTATATATGTTTATTCTATGTTATCTGTATGCACCTAGGGTCTGAGAGTAACGCAATTTCAATCCTCCATTTGTATGTACTGTACATGTGGCAGAATTGACAATAAAGCTGACGCTGACTTTGACTTTGACTAGTCTTGATGGACCTCAGCCTCCTGCTGGAGGAGAGAGTTACAAAAAGTTTGATGAAATCAGGAAGTGCTTATATCTACTGCATACATTGCAGATTTTGCTCAAAATTGAGCTGTATGTTTTGTCATAGGTTCTGATCACTTTGATGAAACTATGGTGAGTTTCCGGTATAGCACCACCAACTGGCAACAACAAGTATGTCATTCACAATGGACTTAATCATCATTTTATATTTACCACTCCAGAGTCCAGTCACTTCAGTTTTACTCACAATAATAATGTAGAGACATAGCTGATATAAAATTGTGAGAGATTTATAAGCCGCTTTCCCACTAGAAAATTTCAGGAACTTAGTTCTGGAACGACAGCCCTCTTTTCTCATTCCGAAACTAATTGGAAGGTGGTGAACAAATGTTTCCCTCAGGCCATTTTCCTGATCCCATTCGCACCAGCATTAGGACCTCTGAGGTGATGTAAACATATTAAAACAAAAGTTTTTTTCTGTGAAGGGTTTTTATGGAGGACCAGAAGAGTCATATGTAAAGTAATTTCATCTTCTAATAACTAATTCTACAATAATGTCATTATTTAATAATTAAAAGGCAAAAAAAGCATGATTTTACAAATTATTTATAAATTAAATTTGTCAATAAATACTTTAAATTAGAAAGGGGGTTTACAAAGACAACATAAAACACTCAATAAAGTACATAATTATTTGTCATGATTCTGCCTTCCTTGTTCATGATTTTCTAGTCTAGTGGCAGGATCATGACAGACCCCATGTGTTTTGTGTGGAGACGCGTGGCTAGGGCGGGGTTCGCCTATGTCACGCGCTCTCCGGTCTTACGTCTTGACCACGCCCCCCGGATACTTCCGCAATCCTATCCTCCTTGTCTATGCCTTGCATTTGTGATCTAGTGGGCAGGATTGCGTCAGTATCTCGTCTTTGTGTTTACGTTCTGTGTGTTTTCATGTTGCGCATCTTAGCCCCGCCCCCTTGTTCCCCCGTAATCATTCCATCTGTGTTTCATGCCTCACACCTGTATCCTGTGTAATTATCCCTTGTTAGTGTCCCTATTTAAAGCCCTCGTGTTCATTGTCTTGTGCTGGTTCGTTTTGTAAATCTCGTAATACTTCGTGTCAAGTCGTGCCTTGTGGTCCCGTGTGTTATAGGCTACTCCTGCTCTTTGTCACAGTACGTCTAGTTTTTTGGTTTCCTGTTTTGCCCCCTCGTGGGTTGTTGGTGTGTTTTTAATTCTAGTCTGTGTTCTGTTTTTTCCCCATCGTGGGTTTTTATTTATTAAAGTGTTTTTTTGTTACCACCTGCTGCCTGCGTCTGGGTTTTGTCTGTAAATCATGACAATTATTATAACAGAAATATGACAGTGACTCGATGACTATGTTCCAGTAGTCTGTCCATTTGTGATTCTGAGAATCGTGGACCTACACTGTCTTATTTTTATTTACATATGTAGTAATAATGTGCATCATGTGTGAGCCTGTGTATTTTTAGATGCATATGACGCACACATGTTTGGCATGCATATATGATTTTGGAATCCATATGTCATACAACTTCACTCAATGCTAAAAATAATTCTTTTATATTTAGCTATTTGCTATTGTAGTTTGTAAACGACATGTTTTTCTGTCTCTCACATGCAGATGCCTCAGAGCCTCTTTTCAGACAGAAGACACAAGAGTAAGTAATACATTTTAAATAGTAGTCTTCCTTTTGCATCCTGCAAAGTAGAGTCAAGTCTTACACATGTAACCTTCTGATGTATATTTAAATGTGTATACCTAATCTCTGACAAACATCTCCGAGACATATTACAGATGAGCAAACTATGTATTGCAGGTGTAAATGCAGACATCAAATAGACAAAAAACAGATGGAGTGTGCTATCAGGGATTCTATTCATTAACCCAGTTTCACTCAAGAATACAATTAAAGAACTGCATGTATCTTCTGTGGTGTCCCTCTGAATATTTCTCTTTTTGTGATGTATTATTGGCAGATATAGTACATGTTGATTTTTCCTCCTGACAACACTCATACAGACCCGTTGGATGTTTTCCAATGAGATGTAATGTCTTAATTAGATTTGTGCTCTGTAAAATGTAGTTTGTTAACTTTACTTAAAAAAGCATGCAAACCGATTGCCTTAAAAAAAACTAAGTAAAGTGAAATAATAATTAAAGTTGTGCTAACAAATGCTTATTTAGTGTAATGAACTTACGCTGGAGTTCAAGTAACTAAAACAATAGTATTAATTACTTGATAATTTCAATTGAATTGTACTGTGCGTGCATTTCAAACAACACACTTATTTAAGTTGATCTAACTAAGGTGACATTTTCTGCAACTTGGAATTTCTCAGTTGTATTTACTTCAACAGCAATCTGATTTACTTGATAAAAGCATGCAAACCGATTGCCTTAAAAAAGTAAACGTTACTCCAGTAACTTAAGTGCTTCAAACATACATTATAAATCAAAGGTTCATTAACATTTGCATTTACAGATAAATAAAGGTAGTGAGACAGTTCAATTTAACATTTTTTTTTATTTAAAAAAAAAAAAAGGTTTGGAAAAAGAGGTACATCATTGTTCATCAGAGTCCTCACTAAAAACATTTTAAACACGCATAAATAGAACGGCATGTAAATCATTAATGTTAAGCAAAATTTTATTGGTAATGAAATGACGTGCCAGTAACGTGCCTGTTACGTTATCTGTAGGTCATGTAGTTACCAAAATATTATGAATATAGTACGCAACTGGACCGTCCTTGGTTATCTTGTAACGTGTTGTGTGAAAGAAGAAAATGCAATTATCCTACCTTTATATCATGTGTAACCCAAACAACTGTGATATACTCTGTAAAGTGTATTGCAAAATGTAACCAAAAATATTGTAACCTATTAAGTAGAAATAGAACATATATGCTTTATTGCTTTTGTATTGTATAACCATTGAAGGAAAAAGAACAAAGAAAACAAATGTAATGTTTGTTGTAGTATTTTATTGGGTTAGAGTAGAGAGAAAAAAACATTGTATTAGAAAGAATAATGTTTATTACCTTTGATAAAGGAATTGCAGTTCCATCAGATAAGGAATGTTCTGTTACAGATGGAGCAAAGAAAGAGACGACGCCAGAGAGCTCAAAGACGAAGAGCAAAGAAACAGGTGGCTTTATATAGACAGATGATGGAGGGGTTTTCCAAGCTAACGATTACATCAGAAGAGTTGGGGCTTCTACAACTGTCTATAAAAGACTGAGATTGGATGTTCTCATCAGATGCTGGTTCTTCAAGACCACTTCTCCGGTGTTAGATACTTACTGGGTGTGCCTTAGACTTGGAGTAGAATTTGTGAACTATATACTTTGTTATATTTTATTTTATACAAATATTGATTGTAACAATACATTTTACATTTACATTTATTCATTTGGCAGACGCTTTTATCCAAAGCGACTTACAATTGAGGAAAACAGCAAGCGATTCGTCTAAGTAAGCAATATTCACGAGAGGTGCTAGTAATACAAGGTTTCAAATACAACGTCAAGATAGTATAAGCAAGTATATAGAGAACATTAGAAAAGGAAAAATAGGGGTAAAATGAAAAAAAAAAATTTAATTTTTTTTTTTTTTATGAGACAGTTAAGTGCTCATGGAAGAGGTGGGTCTTCAGCTGTTTTTTGAATTGTGAAATTGATCCAGCAGTCCTGATGGAAACAGGAAGATCATTCCACCAGCCGGGAACGGAGAAAGAAAATGTCCTTGAGATGGATCTCATGCCTCTCTGTGAAGGAACAATGAGGCGCCGCTCGTTTTCAGACCGCAGACTTCTGGAGGGGATGTAGGTCTGTAAGAGAGAGTTGAGGTAGATGGGTGCTGTGTTAGTGGCTGTTCTGTAAGCAAGCACCAGTGCCTTGAACTTAATGCGTGCCGCTACTGGGAGCCAGTGTAGAGAGATGAGCAGAGGTGTGACATGTGCTCTCTTGGGCTCATTGAAGACCAGGCGTGCAGCAGCATTCTGGATCATTTGCAGAGGTTTGAAGGCACAGGCTGGGAGACCGGCCAGAAGAGCATTACAATAATCCAGTCTAGAAATGACAAGTGCCTGGACGAGAAGCTGTGTTGCATGTTCTGTTAAGAATGGTCTGATCTTTCTAATGTTGTACAATGCAAACCTGCATGATCGAGTTGTTTTAGTAACGTGATCCTTAAAAGTCAGCTGATCATCCATGATTACCCCAAGATTCCTGACTGAAGTCGATGGGGTTATCTTAGATGGACCAAGTTGGATGGTAAGCTGGGGCTGTTCTGACGGGGTGGCAGGAATGACGAGAAGCTCAGTCTTGGCCAGGTTGAGTTGCAGGTGATGATCTTTCATCCAAGAAGAGATGTCAGCCAGGCAGTCGGAGACTCGTGTGGCTAGCGTGGAATCGTCTGGATGAAATGAGAGGTGAAGTTGAGTGTCATCAGCATAACAATGGTAGGAGAATCCATGTGCTTGTATGATGGAACCCAGTGATGTGGTGTATATGGAGAAGAGCAGAGGTCCAAGAACCGATCCTTGTGGGACCCCGGTGACTAGTTGGTGTGATTTGGACACTTCACCTCCCCAAGCTACCTTGAAGGACCTATCTGCGAGGTAGGATTTAAACCAGGAGAGTGAAGTTCCAGTGATGCCCAGTGACGATAGTGACAATATAGGATATATAAATAAAAGATACAAAATCACAAAACTCTGAAGAAGTCATTGAGTAGACTACGAACAGTCCACGGAGGAGTCTTCTGTTGCTGGATGTAAGTGTTTTTTGAGTGCTTATGATCTAGGACAGATTTGACTAATACTTTGCCTACCTGAGAATAAATACAAATAGGCAGAAGGTAGATTGCTACCGATGAACAAACGTTAAGAGTTTGTACAGGCGACTTCATGAATTGGTCTTTTAATGGTAATGAAATTACGTACCTGGGACGTGCCAGCTACGTTGCCAGCTGGTAAGTCATGAAATTACCAAAATATTACGTAACTGGTACGTCATGTGTTAGCAGGGGTTGTTCCTTTATTCAGGCTCATGCAGTGTACATGGGATAGTAATTCAGCAGTGAAAAGCAAATCACCAAACGAAACCAAAATATCAGTGCATCTTAGATTTTCTATTTTCCTGGAAGCACAAACTGAAGATTATATGAAAATTATAATATAAAAATATAAACTCATTGGTTATCGGTATTTGTATCGGAATCGGCCATTAGAACTTAATTATCGGTTATCGGTATCGGTTAAAAATGTTCATATCGTGCATCCCTAGGCATAACATAAAACAATATTAGACAACGGAACAGTGAACACATGGGCTGTAAATACACAGATGCAGGGACAAACAGGAAATGGGACACAGATGGTGATACCGGTTGACAATCACAAGACACAGTGCATACTAGGAAATTAAGTCCATGACCAGAACAACAGGCAGGAACACAAGACAACACAGGAACGCCCTCTAGTGACTGCCAGTGGTGCATGACACATGTAAAGGTCTTACACCCCCAGGTAAATGACTATTTTTATTGATTCTGGGAATCAGTTTTTCGGCACCTCATATGATGTGCGTTTGCTTTCATACACGTTTTTATGTGTGTGTTCACATAGACTAGCTCTAAAACACGTCTCTGTCCTTTAAAGTCCTGTTGCAAATGTCTCCTGATCCCACTGCTTGGTTTTATTATCCAACTCGGATAAGGCAGAACTGACACTACCGTTATTACTCAACTCAAGTTTCTTTATATAGCGCTTTTTACAATTTTTATTGTTACAAAGCAGCTGTACATTTGTAAAAGGAAAGTAAGAACAACATATTAAAAGATTACATATTAAAAGATTACACCCACACCACACGCTCATCAAACACACACACACACACACATACTCACACTCACAACATACACATGCACACGAACGCGGACGGACGGACATGGACACACACACGTGCGTTCAAACGCATTTCTACAGATGTCGGCGACATGACTTTCAAATGTCTATCGACTAAAACGCCCATAATCCTTACTGACATGTGTAATGGTGCAAGTGAACAGGCAGGTGAGCACGTCACAAGGTGATATAGTTGAAGGTAGGTTTATTGACACACACAGGCACCACAATGAAAAAACAGGCATTCAGGTAAGTATTCCAAAAACAGGCATTCAGGTAAGTATTCCAAAAACAGGCATTCAGGTAAGTATTCCAAAAACAGGCATTCAGGTAAGTATTCCAAAAACAGGCATTCCAAACAACAGGTGAGAGTCCAATCAAGATGGCGGAGGTGAGGTGAATGCTGGATAATGAAGTCTTTTTTTTTTTTTAATTAAAGGTTCAAGAACACAAAAACCACACGGGGCAGAACGGGAGTGTTACACAATGAGGGTTTTATGGAACATCCATCATTAAGCGGTATTCTTGGTTGTTTATGGTGGTCTTCGTAAAGTTGTTACTCATCCAATTTTTTATACCGACTATACATTATATTATTCTATTGAACTGCTGTTTCGTTAGGCTTTGAGGAAATATAGAGTTGAGTTATCAGCATAGCAGTGAAAACCATCTCTGTGTCTCTTAATTACAGCTCATAGGGGTAACATGTATTGTGCGACGAGCATAGGTTCAAGAATTGAGCCCATGTGGCACTCCGTACTGGACATGTGATCTGCGTGACACCTCATTATTTATTGCTACAAATTGAAAACAATCGGATAAGTATGATTTAAACCATTTCAATGCTATTCCACTAATGCCAAAATAATTTTCAAGTCTATGTAAAAGTATACTATATACACGAAAGCGGCACTGAGATCTAATAGCACAAGTAACGAGATGCAGCCACGGACCGACGCTGATGCCAAAAGCAAGTCGTTTGTAATTCTAATCAGAGCAGTCTCTGTACTGTGATGTGCCCTAAATCCTGACTGTTTAGGTTAAGAGCTAAAGCTTAAGTTATGGTAAGGTAGGATATACTGTAAATACATGAATATGTAGAGGAGCAGAACATTTCTGCCACATGCTCTAGGTAACCATGATAATTTACTTCATATTTTTCTACAATTTAGAATAATACTAAACTCATCAAAATCATTACAGTTTTTTTACAATTGCTATGACAATTTTTCCAATACTTTTAACAATTTTCCTAAACTGTGATAAACAGTTATCACAACATCTGGCGGTGTAAGCTATACAATTAACACATTTCTTGTTGCTTTGACACAAAATGCATACATTTACAGTTTTTTACTATTGCTATGACAATTTTTCCAATACTTTTAACAACTTTCCTAAACTCTTAACAGAGTTAGATAAATAGTGAATGTGATATTACAGTATAAAGACAACATATTGTTTCCAAACTTATAAATAGTTGGCTACATTTGTTGAAGGTATATAACCCTGAAGAGACATTTTCAATTCATATGTATTTGTACTATAACAACTTTTAATTTGAGTGCGAAAATATACAAATATATGGAAACTATGCATGTAGCAAACACTTAATACCTTCTGGAGGACCCTGGGGATCTGGACCCCAGTTTAAAAAACCCTGTCATAAACCACAGGCTATCATACAAACAAATACAGACAAATATCAGCTAGGATACTTAGACGATAACATTTATTGTCCAGAAACCAACAGGTAAGATATTATATAAGGGCAGACCTGAAGCATATAAATTAATGCAATTTCTGTAATTATATCTGATGTTAGTGTTTTTTATGACGTTGTGCTATGATTGGATAAATGTACCTGTTGGTATGAGAACATGTGTCAGGGTTTTTGTAGACACAGTGTATTGTGTTAATGTATTATTGTATTTTGAAAATTAGTGTTGGACTTTAGTTTACAATGTGGGATTTTGAGCATGAAATTAACAGTTTTGTCAATTGTGTGTTTTAAGTGTTTAACGTGAAGGACTGACGTGGAAACCAGATTCATCAGTTGAGGCTTTTACAGTTTTTCTCAATTGTTTACACTCAAATATTGGTACTTGAGACACAATGACCACAACATGTAACTCATGCACCAACCACCTGATCCAATTCTGTTAACTACAAGCACAATTCCTGCTTTATACTCACATTGCAGTTCTAAAACACACTTTTTTCAAAACACTACACACAATTCTCGGGCAGAAAAATGTCTTGTTTTCACAAGGAACACACTGCCATTCAAATATGCACACTGATTTATCACATGGGCATCACATTTTTACAATTATCAAACAGAGCTTTAGCATAAAAGGGCAACAAGTGAGCTCTTCTGTTTTGGAGCAATGGATGCCAACAATGGAAACAGAGGCAGAGCCAGAGCCAGAGGAGTGAGAGTAAGAGGAGGAGGACGAGGAAGGCCAAGGACCGTAATCTCTAATGAGATCCGAGCCACTTTGGTTGAACATGTGGTCAACCATGGTCTAACAATGAGGGAGGCTGGGTAAAAGGTACAGCCAAATTTGAGCAGGTACTATGTAGCATCCATCATCCGGACTTTCCGAAATGAGAATAGGTAAGAAATCTACTCACACTAGAAAATTGCATTACTGCAAATCAATACAGTGCTCAATGAGTACAGTAGTACAGAATTGCCTGTGGATTGTTCTGTAGGACTGTAAAAATAAAGTATGTTTCAAGTATTTGGGAAATGTATTCCTACTTTGTATTCCTACACAGTATTTACTAGGGATGCACCGAATCCAGGATTCGGCCGAATACTGGGCTTTTTGACGGGGTTCGGTTTCGGCCGAACCTTAGATTTTTTTTTCCACCAAACCAAACCCTAGGCTTACGCTACGCTGGTCGACGTCACGCAGACGTTGATTACACGAAAGTGTTTACATGTGGACCGTTCGAATGTATTAGCCTGTGAGAATCTGAAAATAGAAATCGTAACCAAAAAAAGTTTTGTTTGGCAGTACTTTCAACCAAAAGGCGGCGATTCAAGTCGAGCATGTTCAATTTTGCAATGCAATTGCAGTTAAAATGAAATAAAATGAAAAATACACTGCTGTGGACGTTGTTTACTTCATTAATGTGTTTTACTGTGTTAATGGAATAAGGATGCGAGTAGGATTCGGTATTCGGTTTCGGATTCGGCCGAATCTTAAACAGTGGATTCGGTATTTGGCCGAACCCAAAAAATCTGGATTCGGTGCATCCCTAGTATTTACAGTATTTTACTATTTGTTTGGCAGAACTGAAAGATTACCTACACAAGGTGGTTGGGAACGTGTTCCGTCTCCTGAACAGGAAACTGCAATCATGAACATTGTCTTAGAAAATAACGCCATAACATTACGGCAAATACAAAGAAAAATAATAGAAAACAATGAGATATTTCCAAATATTGATAAGGTAAGCTTATCAACTCTGGACCGTGTCTTGCGCAGAAATAATCTGAGGATGAAGCAGGTCTACAGGGTGCCATTTGAACGCAATTCACAAAGAGTCAAAGAATTGCGATGTAACTATGTGCAAGTGAGTCCTATACAATCCCACAATTGATGCATACTCTCAACACTGTGTAAATTATACATATTTCAGTATTGTAATCATAATGATTGTGCTTCACAATAGTGACCACTCCATGTCTATTTCTGATATTGTCATGTGTGTTTCAGAGAGTCCTTGAGCTAGAGGTGGCTGCAGTTCATCTTCATTGATGATGTTGGATTCAACCTCACAAAAAGACGAAAGAGGGGAAGGAATATCATCGGCCAGCAGTTGGAGATATAGCAGTTGATGCTTTTCATGGCTGGACTTGCCATGCTAGGCGATATTTCCCCCGCTGCTTGGCCAGGGAAAACATTGCTTGTGATGTGGATGAGGTGCTGTGGCCAGACCGAAACCGAAGAGAGGATGCAGCATAGTTTTTTTTTTTACTGTAACTGGATACAGTAAAATCTTTTGTTGTTTTGTATGTAGACCACTGTATGTGCAACTTTGCGTTGGTTGGGATGTACACTGTACATTGTTGTTGTTGGAAAAATAAAATATATTTGTTACCGTGTATTTGTGTGTTCTGACTATAAAAAGTATTTTATATATATATATATATATATATATATATATACAACAAATATTTTACAACACACTTATGTATGTACTGTCTGTAGTAAGTGTAACACTGAACCAAATAAAGACCAATGATATTATAGGGGCAGTTGTGGCCTAACGGTTAGAGAGTCGGACTCGTAACCAAAAGGTTGCCGGTTCGATTCTCAGTACCGGCAGGTAACAACTGACGTGCCCTTGAGCAAGGCATCTAACCCCCGTGTGTGTGTGTTCACGACTTGAAGTGTGTGTATTCACTGGTTGGGTTAAATGCAGAGGTCACATTTCGGGTATGGGTCACCATATCTGACAAATAGGTCACTTTCATTATGATGAATGGATAGTGTTTTCCATTCATCATAGTGCTTTACATAGAGCACATCAGTGTTCAACTGATTCTTATAAATGTTTCTTCATATGATGGTTCATGTGTGTCATTTGAAAACAAAATACCATTTTGAGAAGAAAGAACATTGTTTTGAATGTAAAGTTTCATTTTGCAGAAGAATTGAGGGGTTTTGCCCATTGTGTGTGTGTTTTTTGATTTGTGTGTAGAGTTCTGAGAGTATGAGGCATGCTTTCAGAAAATGTGTGTAAACAATTGAGAAAAACTGTATTAACAACCGCACATGTTGTGCCTGGCCAATGTAACTAACACACCCCGTCTTCCGGGAGGGGCGTGATCTAAACAGATCCATGAGAACACAGTTTTAAAGTAACATCACATATACTCTTGTACTACATCCCCTTTCCTAAGCATAGAACCAACATGATCTAAACAGAATTAAATCTACTAGCTATAACAGCTGAAATCAGAATTCTTATGTATAACAAACATTAATTTCAGTTGCTTGACTTCTCTTTACCAGAACATCAAGAAACAAAACTGAGTATCAAAAAAACTACTGTAACTTTAATTGCATTGTCCAATTACAGAACTGGCACATTCAGCCTATATGAACAATGAAATGCAACATGAATGTGTAAACGAAACACCATATCAAGTTTTCAGTTTTTGTATCTTGAGTTGGGATTGACTCTGCGTCCAAACCGTGTCACATAAGGACTAGGACCTGACTGTGTGTAATTTTGACCTGAGGCCATTTGTGGGGGTTCATTGGTTGTCGGTGGAACCAGAACATCAACTGCGGTTGGGACAGGGATCATCTGTTGACCATCATCGTCACACTGACTTGGCATGGGCTCCTTTACAGATAGAAGGTGTCTGCGGTTTCTTCTATACTCTCTTCCTCCAGACAGGACAATGTAAGATCTAGGTTCCCTGCAAACATCCTTCACTATTCCTTTACTGACATACCCTTGAGTGGTTTGCATCCTCACAACTTGGCCTTTTGAGAGGGGACTCATCGGCTTACTTGATTTGTCGTAACTGCGTTTCTGACTCAATCTCTTCTTCGTAAGGTGAACGTTGATCTGCGGAGAGGACAGGGGAGAAGATTTCAGCAAAGAGCCATGGAGTGGCAGGGTGGTGTGAGTTTGTCTGGACATTAGCCTCTGAGCTGGGGACCGAGCTTAGTGTCTCATGGAACATTTTGAAGATTCAGCAGGATAAGATAGATGTCAGTGCCATCGCGTTTGGACGTTTCTATGAGTTGTTTTGCACTTCGGACCGCACATTCGGCTAAGCCGTTGGACTGAGGGTAGTTTGGGCTACTGGTGTTGGAAATAAAGTCCCAGGCTGTAGCGAAAGCTTTGAACTCTTGGCTCACAAACTGTCTGCCGTTGTCCGTGAATAAGTTGTGTGGTGATCCATGAACAGAGAAGTGTCTCTTTAGTTTAGCAATAACACTAGCTGAGGTCAAACTGCGAATCTGATCAATCTCATACCAGCCCGAGTAGGAGTCGACAAGCACCAGAAAATGGTGACAGTCCCATTCAAAAATATCAGCCGCTACCGTCGACCATGGTAGGCTTGGGACAGCATGCCGTTGGAGCGATTCCTTTTGTTGGTGGAGTTTGGTACTGTTGCATGTGGCACAAGATGAGACGTGAGCATCAATATAATTTGTCATGGTGGGCCAGAAGAATATGCCACGTGCACAACGCTTGGTAGACTCAGCTCCATGATGGCCCCTATGCACAATTTGTGTGTATTCCAAATGAAGTGTATCTGGGATAACAACCTTGTGGCCTTTCCACACAATTCCATTATCTATAATGCCCAGCAAATTTACTGGAGTTAAATTTAGGGTGTACATTTTTTGGTGTTGCCCAGTGTTAAAACCGGAGTACATTTTAATCTTCAAGTGTGAAACTGCATCTATAAACAGAGTTCTTTTTCAGAGTAAAATTTTTAACTCTGTAAGCAGTGCATTTCCCACAATCCTTAACGGCTCTTCAGTTGAAAAACCACAAGGAGATGTTTGCATCATTTTTTAATAAACTGTGTGGTAAAAAATTGAATATATTATGTGTAATGCCCTCTTTTGACAACTGCCCCCTTTTGATATGCACTCTTGATACAGTTTTCATTTCACAGTTTTATTCTCACAATGGTCGTTTTGTGAATGTATTAAAGTAGCAACACGCCTTTGTTTAAAAAGACGCGCGTCACGCGCCTTCGCCAGCAAGCGGCGCGTGTGAGGTAAGAACAGACAAAAAAAACCCTTAGTTTTATGCTAACTGTCAAACGAATCTCAAATCGCCTACTCTTTGTGGCCTGTATGTGTAACGTTACCTAAAGAAAGCTTACTGAAAGAACGCAAGCTTTTGCTTCAAACGTTAAACGTTTATTTATATGGCATCACTGAACTAATCCTGAGGAAATGTGCGCCTGCATGAACATTTGGCGTTACAAAGAAAATTAAACTATAAAATAACCGACTACACCACCCCAGAGGGGTTACTGGGGGAAAAAAAACTATCTGAAAGCACAAGAGAACACAGCAACCACACAATAACACACTGCACCTCCGTAAGTAGCAGAGCAATCAGTAAAGAGCCCCACCACCTAAAAGTGAAAGGGTTTAAATGTAGGTCCTTCCCATCTACTGCCCCCCCCCCAACTCGAAGAGAAAATCAAACAAAACAAAAATCACTTAACACCAATAATTGCAAAAGAAAAACTTTATTACAAAAAAAGTAATCTTCAAGAGCAACAATCAAAACACCAAAAAAATGAATAAGCAACAAAAGGAAAATACGCAAAATGGTGACCACAGTGCGTCGTTTTAACATGCTGAATGAGCCTTAAGGGTTTCGTGGCCGGCGTAACTAAAAGTTCAACCGCAGCAATAGGAAGAGTCGTTGCATTTAGCTTAGCAGCATCCGTCAACAAAGCAAAGAGCCGGTCCACCGACGATAAACTTCACCATACACAACGCTCCAACATGCAGACGCGCAAAGAGGAAAAGTTGCAAAGCAGGAGCAACAGTAGTCTGGATTAATAGCCCAGCAAGCAAAAGACTTTGCAGCAGAGGGGAAAGTTCATAGCAGATTACAAGTATTTCAGCTACAAGCCTCGTCCGTAATGAGTACCCACCCTGTCAGCCCACTGCAACACCTTAGGCGTATTAAACACCTACACAAAAGAACAAAATAAACATAACTAACAAAAAAACAACTACACAACCTACAAAGTTCGTAATAAAAACATACCTGGACAGCTGGTAAAAGCCGCACACACGCTCCTCATTAACCCGCAAAACCCATCACTATAGGCACGCTGGTTAGTCTCTCCGTCCACTAAAACAAATAGTAGTCCTATAACAAAATTCCTTTAAAAAAAAAAAACAACGAGCTCACTGATGAGCAGCTCCTACCTCTCGGACGAACGCGCAGCAACCCAGAAGTTCAGTGATGCTCGAGTGATGCACATCCAGGCCACACAAATGCAACTTACTTATAGCGCACATGAAAAGAGTCTAATTACACCCCCTACACCCCCTTCTGTCCAATCATTTCATTAGAGGTATACTGCTACACACACATTGCACAGAATCTGAGCTCGTTTATGTGAACACCACGTGCATTGTAGAAGATTTTATTAACCTAAATCTAGAGGAATCGCCTACAATCTAAGCCACTATTATAATTCTCTATACATGTGGCTACAGGTCTTTGTTCCTTAACCCCACCCCTAAAACTACTATCAGACCTGTGTGCCCACCCCCAAACATTCCTTCGAACATGTGTGCATGTGTGCCCACCCCCAAACATTCTATCTAAAAGGCTTGCCCTTAGTATGCCAAGACGGTTCTCTCCTATGCAGGTCCCTGTCCTCTGCAGTTCTCTGTGAGAGGGCCCGGCCCGGCATATGGGGGAATCGGCTCTTTATTGGTTTAGTCAATAAAAGTCTATCTGATGGAATCAAAGCCCGACTCGAGTGGTTAATGAAGAAAGGGGAAAAGAAACCACAACAGCATCATATGTAAGTGTAAGTGATTATTCACGTGGATTATCTTAAAATATTAACTTATAAGTATGCATGTTATTGTTTTTTATAAACTAACGTTATATGTTGTGAATGCATGAGTACTTTTACCATTGGTTGCAATAGCCGTAATAGCCTGCATGACAGTGCATGTGTGATCAGAAGTTATATTCTTCGAGAAGACGTTATACTTTGAGAAAACGTCTTGTTGCCAAAACATAATGTGGCTCATTAAATTGATTCATATAGTGTTTAATTGATTACAATTTTGTAAGTTTGTTTGAAGTTTCTATCTATTTTGCTTCTAGAGAGACCTTGTTTTGAGGCTTTTGAGGCAAAACAGGTGAAAACCATAATTTACTAACTTGATTGTAGCTACAGCAGTTATTGCCTTTGTTATATTATGAATACATTACAAAACACAGTGTTTTTATTATAGTTTGTTAGAGACAAAGGAAAGGCATGAGGATCTGCGAATTTAACTAAATATAAAAAACATGGAAAACTCACAGACTCAACTTGGCGACACATTACTCACAAATAAGGGTAAGTACAGTTAAACAAGGCTTTTTTAGCAGATCAATTAATATTTTAATATTGCTATTGTTCTTTTTAAGCTGTGGAATTGTAACACTGTTCCCATCACTGAAGGATCCATACTCAAGAACTGGATATGTAAGTAACATTTTTATTCATTGTCATAAAATACCAAATTGAAGATTTTAAAATGGAATGTTAAAGGATTTTATTATGGCTTTAAGCAACTCCTCTCACTTTATCATTCATGCTTAGAACAATGACAGGTTAAGATTTTGAAAATGTTTGATTTAATATTTGCAACATTTTTTTGTTTTTATGGAAAGGAGCATTTTTATATGGTAAAAAGATACAGTTGATTAATACAATGAGAGAAGAAAAATTTGCTCGTGTGAACAAAAATTATGGTGTCTAGGACCTGTATTGTTAAGTAATGTCAATTCATATTTGTTGCAGATACGTCAAGATTTTGACATCAAATTTGGAACAGAGACAGCCTCCAGACTTCTTGAACAATGGGACACGGTGTGGGAAGCACAAGATTGTTGCAGAAACAAGAACACTCACTTCCGCCTTGCATCTGAACAGCCTGCTTTTAGCTGCCCATGGTAACGGACAAGACAAGGATTCCGAATGCCAAGGTAAGGTTTCTTGTAAAGGTGATGTTAATATTTGTGTCCTACTTAAAATTTGCAAATTTCTGTTAATTTACATGATCTTTTTGCAGGATGGGACAGTGACATGTCCTCTAATTTACTCCTGGCCTACCTTTTGCCACCTTCCACTGGTGGTGGGAACAAATCTAACAAGAAAAGCATAAGAGAGGCAATGGACCATACCGTACAGTTTCACAAGGTTTGCATGGAAACATAAGTGAGCTGTCATGGGTCATGTATTGTTTTTTAATATTTTTCTCTTATTCAGGCTTGCCATAGTCTAACTGGACACATTGAGAAGACTGATGGCCTTCAACCACATTTCCTTGCTGTTCAGCAAAAAACGTCATCCATGATTTTTACATCGTGCTGGATGGAAAACTCATTCCATGTCAGGCAAAGTCTTTTTTTGCTGCTTTTGATTAACTTTTTGTGAATGTTTGTGAATGTTTTTACGAATGAGCCTAAGCGTTACAAACATGTCATTTCTATTTTGTATTGCTGTATATTGCAGTTAATTGTGCAGTTTTATATATTGTTGCACTTACTTCTGATGTGTCATAAACAGAGAAGTTATGCTTTCAAATATTTTCTTTTTCAAAAGAAAGGCATTCTCAGGAACATGTATCTGCCAAAAGGAGTGCTGAAAGTCGTAAGAAGTGACAATTTGTGATCTAGGGAGATTTGCCAAAACGAATTTTTTGCATCAAGCACGGAAAAGAATGCTGAATTCGACATTTGGGCTGCGACTTATTCGACTGTTCTCATTGGGTGGTGGGGTCTCTGTAAAGCTGTGTTTAGGTCTCTGGGGTCTATGCAGATTCGGATATTGTTTATGTCTTTTTTATGGGCAGCGACCATAGAGGAAACCCACTCGGTTGGTTCGGAAATAGGTGACACCAAGATTGGTCATTCTCTGGAGCTCCACTTTGACCTTGTCTTGCATAGCAATTAGAAATCGTCTGGCTGGTCGGACGACAGGAGGAATGGAAGCATACATTTTTATAGAGAATGTGACTGGTAGTCTGCCCACTTCGTCCTTGAAAAAGTCAGCATAGTGTGTGAAAAGTTTGTTTGTAAATTCATCATGACTGGATACATTCAGCTGGTGGACTTCCTTGTGAAGTGTCAAAAGTCCCAGGCGTAGGCAGTCTCTTTGTTGTAACCCAGTAGTGGCTGTGCAGTGCTTGTAATGACGAAAAATTGCAGATTGTAAGTCTGACCAGCTAGACAGCATGGTAGTGTGACCGATCCAAGCGTATGTAGCTTGCTGCCGCCATATGCTACCTGTTTTGTCGTATTAGGCACAAGTTGTTCCCATATTCGCAGGTGCCGAAAAGTGTCGATCCATCACGTTACACTTTGCTCCTGTGTCTACTTTCAATTCAATAGGCATGTTGTGTACGTGCACAGTGCTCTATAGCTCATTCTTTTCTGTCAGGTTATTTATGCAATCAACACGCTGTGCAGTGACTCCATCAATGAAGAAGGATTCGCCTTCATCGCTGTTTGTATGGTCTGGTTCAACATTGTGAACGGATTTAGTGAAGCGATGCTTTGGTTGTGATATTTGAGTGGACCTACAGCATTTTCTGAAATGGTTCCACTTCTTGCATCCATTGCACTGTTGACCGTATGCGGGACATTTGTCTCGTTTAGCTGGGTGGTCGCTACCACAGTTGTTACAGCTTTCTATTGTTGGTGTTGCTTCATGGTCTGGTTTATATTTTAATTTGCAATTTCTGTTTTTCATTGCAGATGTTCGGAACACAGCATTAACTGTGGCGGTGGCCAATTGTGGTGTTGCCAGGTGCGTAATATGCTGTTCAGTTTGCTCATAGATCTGACATGCTGTTATGGCCTTAGCTAAAGTGAGTTCTGGATCACGCAATAAAGATTTTCTTAGAATGTCACTTTGCACTCCATAAACCAATCGATCATGAATAAGCCCTTGTTGTAATGCACCGAATTTGCAACTCTATGCTTTAATTTTCAAGTCACTCATGTACGATTCAAAAGTCTCACCTGGTTTCTGTGATATCACGTTGAATTTGTGCCGTTCCATTGTCACGTTGGAGTGAGGAGTGCAAATCTCACAGAATTTCCTCTTTAGACAGTCAGGGTCTTCCCTGGACTCTGCTGGCGTAATGACATTGCCGTTTTCACCAGGAGCTCGTACCTCTTTGTGCATAAGCGAAAGACTGTTCACGTTCGATGGCTTCGGCACCCGCGAGATTGAGAAGAATGAAAGCTTCTGTTTGACGTGGTTTGTCCCCATGAGCGGCAGAAATGAAAATGTCAAACTCCTGTTCAAATATTTGCCAGTTTTCTGCAATATTTTAATTGAAAACGAGAGGATCCGGTCTTCTAAATTCCCCTGCCATGGCCGGCGAGCACACTGTGTTTGTTTACATAGCTTAGCGGCTAGTTGATTTTCACACAGGAACAGGCATGACGAAGTTTCTAGCAAAAGCAAAACTCACTTGCATGTGCAGGTTTAGTTTACTTCTGACACCATGTTGGTTTAACATGAAGAACTGACGTGGAAGCCAGTTTCATCAGTTGAGGCTTTTATTAACAACC
Organism: Oreonectes daqikongensis; assembly: GCA_026939265.1. Classification (NCBI taxonomy): domain Eukaryota; kingdom Metazoa; phylum Chordata; class Actinopteri; order Cypriniformes; family Nemacheilidae; genus Oreonectes; species Oreonectes daqikongensis. The sequence goes on along the minus strand of JAOTQM010000130.1, from coordinate 817,091 downwards.
TCACATGTTGTGCCTGGCCAATGTAACTAACACACCCCGCCTTCCGGGAGGGGCGTGATCTAAACAGATCCATGAGAACACAGTTTTAAAGTAACATCACATATACTCTTGTACTACAAGTGTGTTGCTGTGTTAAGAGTTTAGGAAAGTTGTCATAGCAATTGTAAAAAAACTGTAATTATAGTGTGAAAAAAAGGAAATATTCACTAGAAATATACAAATATAAACAATTCTGGAAACTATGCATATACCAAAAAAAAGCAGATAAACACTTAACCTTCTGGAGGCCTCTGGGGGTCTGGACCCCAGTTTGAAAACCCCTGTCATAAACCACAGGCTCATAGAAACAAATACAGAAAAATCTCAGCTGGGACACTAAGACAATGTCATTTATTGTCCAGAAACCAACAGGTAAGATATTATATAATGGCAGACCTGACACATATAAAATAATGCAGTTTCTGTAATTCCATCTGATGTTAGTGTTTTTCATTACATTGTGCCATGATTGACTAAATGCACCTGTTGGTATGAGAACACGTGTCAGGGTTTTCGTCATAGAAATTGTAAAAAACTGTAACACTGTAACACAACAATGCTTTAACTTCTTTTACATACAAGCTCAACCAAGACCAAAACAATGCATTTTTATTGCCAAACATACAAATGCTTACACACTGTATAACAGATAACTTCACATTCTAAACTTGTAGGCTAAAGTCAAAATGTTCATATTGTGAATTAAAACAAATGCATCACCTGTATTTTAGTCCATTGCTAAAGAGAAAAAGCAAATTGAAGTTATGCAAATATATAAATTACAGCCGTAGTCTATATTTACGCCTTCTGTCATAAACATGTAAAGTGAAGGACAGAACTTTTCTGTAAGATTAACCTTTTGTGGGGAACCCCCTTCCTAAAATACATATCCATCTATCATTTTTTATGTGTAAAGAAACATTTACATTTAATTATAAAAATTGTAAATGTGATATTACAGTATAAAGACAATGTACTGTTTTCAAACTTACTAACTACACTTGTTGAAGGTTTATAACCATGAAGAGACATTTTCAATATGTATTTGTACTGTAACAACTTTTACTTTGAGTGAAATTGTATACTTATTATATAAGGGCAGACCTGACACATATAAAATAATGCAGTTTCTGTAATTCTGTCTGATGTTAGTGTTTTATATGACATTGTGCTATAATTGACTAAATGTGTCATGGTTCTGTCCGATCTCGTCTTGTAAATTCCTAGAGCCTTGTGGGCAGGGCCATGACAGTGCCATGTCTCCGTGTTTGTTACTCGTGGAAGCGCGTGGCCTGGGCGTGGTGCGCCCGTGTCACGCGCTCTCCGGTCTGCGTCATGACCACGCCCCCCGGATACTTCCGCAATCCTGCCCTCCTTGTTTATGTCTATTTTTCATGATCTAGTGTACAGGATTGCGTCAGTATCTTGTCTTTGTGTTTACGTTCTGTGGGGAGACACGTGGCTCGGGCGCTTCCGCCTTTTGCCGCGTGTTTTCATGTCGCGCGTCTTAGCCCCGCCCCCCTCGTTCTCCTGTAATTTTCCCTGTTAATGTTTCTGATGATTCACACCTGCACCCTGTGTCATTATCCCTTGTTTGTTCCCCTATTTAAGGCCCTCGTGTTCATTGTCCTGTGCTGGTTCGTTTTGTAAAGTTTGTGACGTTTTGTAAGACTTGTAATGTTCGTCAAGTCAAGTCTTCGTTATTGTCTCTGTCTAGTCCGTCCTCTTTGTTTCAGTTTTGCCCCCACGTGGGAAGCCTTTGTTTTATAGTCTTGCTTGTTTTTGAGTTCGTGTCTTTGGTTCTTTTTACCCCATCGTGGGTCTTTTGTTTCTGTTTTTGTTAAAATAAAAGTATTTTTGTTACCCCTGCACTGCTGCCTGCATCTGGGTCCTCCCTCCACAAATCATGACAAAATGCCCCTGTTGGTGAAGACCATGTGTTAGTGTTTTGGTAGACACAGTGTATTGTGTTAATGTATTATTTATTTTGAAAATTAGTGTTGGATTTTAGTTTACAATGTTTGAGTATTGGAAAAATTGTCGTAGCAATTGTAAAAAAAAAACTGTAAATAAACAATTGGAAGTATATTGCAACTATATTGCAATTATGTTTAAACTAATAAAATATATATATATATATATATAGTTTAGCCCCTTTAATGTATAGTCACATTTTAACTAAAAATTTGCATAAATGTTTTTTTTGTCATTTTATCAGCAATTTCTTGAGGTCTCACCCTGACATGCTTTAGAAACAATATTAAAGGAGTCTCTATCTATTGTGAGCTCTTATTAGCAGTTCTTTCTTCATTTTTCAAAGTCATCAATTTCAAAAACATTTGTTATTAAATAAAATGATAGATTTGTGAGAAAAACATTTATATTTGCATAATTATGTTTTTGTCCACAAAACTAAGCATACACCATCAGATCAAATGTTTTATTTTTAAGATAATGAGAAACATTTCTCTGAAGTGTTCAAAAACAATTGACCGGCAGTATAAGTTCTATTTTAGAGATGCCTGAAAGGTCTCGGTTTATATATATATTTTTATAAGATATATAACAACAGTATTTACACTATGTGTGTGCTATTATGAATTAGAAAATTATTGTACAGTATTGATGTTTACTTTATATTTGGTTTTAGTTTTTTAGTTTGTTTATTAAAATAATTTCAATAGCAGGAGCAATACACTAGACAAAAAGTAAATAATTTAAATTGGGAAATAAGCCTTGAAGCACCCAAGGTGATTCCAAACCATTCCTGGTTCATCAGAAAGCCTTCCAAGTTTCCTCAGAGAACTGCCCTTTTTGAAAATGTGCCTAATCAAAGTTCACCTGATAGTTCTGCTTGTGTGGCAATGTGAAAAACCGCAAACGGTTCCTTGAGGATATTTTGGTTTTAACTGTGATTTTGTTTGAATGGTAATTGAGTCATAATGTTATTGACTTCAGGGGCCTCATTTAACAAATGCAGCATATTAACAGTCTGATTCATCATTCAATCTTTTCTTTTTTGCGCAGTGGAACGGTTTCAGATCTCAGCTTTGTAAACAATGTCTAAAATAATGTTACTGACATATAAAATAACCCCCTATCAATGTCTAAATCCTTTACCAGGGCCGAGAATGGCTTATATTTCCAAACACTTGATGCACTCGAACAAGCAAAAGTGCATACGTGTGCTTGGACCCTGACCTGGCGCTAAGCATTTTCAACGTCAGAGAACATTTATATAAATATGAACGTTGCCGTGGATTCTGACTATGAATGGAGGGTGAGATATTTTCCTTTATTATGCTTGCTGGCTGCTGCTTGCCCCTACAAATCTGCTTACCCTTTACTTTCAGCAGCTTGGATTAATAAAGTACAAAATATGAACATTTCACATTCTGAATTTCTCTAGATAAAGCACCTGGTTCAAATGTTTTGGATGATTCTTCACACAGTTTTTTTAATCATATTGTAGTTGGGTTTATCACAGACCTGCATTTTCTGTAAGCATAACATTTATTACTTTTATTTACATTCAAAAATAACAGTGCTTACATGATATCATCCTTCAGTACAATCAAAACTATTCTCTTAAAGGAAACCACAACTTAGTCATTTTTTGTGCATTCCACAATACATGTTAAAAAAGCAAAACACAAAAGCAACACATGTTTTTTTTCTTTAAAGGTTAAGGTCTCTACAGCATATACATCATCTCTTGACCACCTTACAAAAGGTGGTACTTTTTAAAAACACTGGTTCATGGAGGAACTAATACATGCCAATTATCCTTACACACAGTGGCTCTAAAAAGTAACTGGACACCAACTCAACACTTAGACAAAGAATGGCTGAAATATTAACAACATTTATTTTTAAAATAGATAGCACAAAAGGCCTTCCAGCAAAATATTTATACATTAATGTGATGAATGATAAAACTGTAGACGTTTTCATGAGGTGCACGTGCCTGGTCCAAAGTTAACTTCCGGTCTGTGTTTGTTGATCAGTCTGGCTAGTAAGTGAATAGCTAGCTATTTAATTTTATTCATATTACTATTTTATAATAATATTTCATGAAAAATTATATTATTAAATAAACAGTGTTCAATTTTATTGTATATTAATTTTATTAAATAAACAATTAGTTGAATGGGTTGTGTGACTTTGTCGCATTTAAGTTTAGCCAAGTAACCTTTCCTCTACTGGTAACCCAACATAATACTGGCTAGACATACTTTTAACTAGCAAGCTAAAGTTATCTACTTATTTATTTTGCTTGTTATAAGTAATAATCTGCAGAGACTTCCTTGTGTACCGGAAGTTAAGTTTGGTCCGCAAAAGCGTGCATGCCCAGTAATATTTGTTTATGTTGTTGCTTTAAAACCACCAATAGGAAAAGTGGAGGGGAAAGAATAGAGACAAATGTAGACATTGAACTACTGTATTCATGTCAACCATGTGAACATACTGTGAACTATGATTATTCTGCTAAGACACTTGTGTAAAACTGACTTCATACTAATCTAATAAAATCACCTTGACACCAGCTGCATACAACTCTTTGCAAAATGGTTTAGTTTAGATTATTAGTTCTGAGAAAATATCTGGCAACATTTGTTTAAAGATTCCCCTTTATTTCACATGCATAACATTCAGGCATTTTTAAAGTATGACACAAATATCTAAAAATATGTTGGGGTCAATGTATATTTATATGACACCAAGCAAAAGAGGCACAAAGCAACTCAAAATTTGTGGCACTTACATGATCAGTTGAGGTAGCAGTATACTGTATCTGTACATAATGTGTGTAATTAACGCCATCTACATGCTACAAAACAAGCACGCACTCATTCATTGATCATTTCAATGCTTCAGTGACAGCACAAGAACGTACTACTTCCATACTGTACTACTACAGAACTCTTTGGCATATCAAACAAAGTATTTGAAATGTTTCACTAGGCCACTCCTTCACTCTTTAACATCATTGACCACAGTCACCTGAGATAAAGTTTTCTTGACACGCAGTGCAGTCAGGCGTGCAGCTGGATTGATGTACCAGCACTCCCGCATGATCTTACCCACAACTCTCAGTGCCTTAAAACAAATGTACATGGATAATTCTAGAACCACACTACACACTATGTGAAATCTTTTAGTGATAAAACTTGTGTTTATGAAACTTAAAGGGGTCAAATGACGTGGCTCAAACGAACAAAATATTGTGTGTATTTGGTGTAATACAGTGTGTTTACGTGGTTTATGGTTAAAAAACACATTCGTTTTTAATATACCGTGCATTACTGTTGCTCCTCTCTGTCTGGTTTGTTTATAAAGCTCATTGCTGTGAAAAGTGCTGTGTGCTCTGATTGGCCAGCTACCCATTGTGTTGTGATTGGCCGAATACCTCAAGCATGTGGCGGAAATGTAACGCCCCTAATTCGGAACATCAGCCAAAAGCACATTGACAGCTGATAATGTCACTAGTACCATGTGAGTTCAAGCCCAAATATGATCCAGAAAATGCATTTGACCAAGCAGATTATTCATCTTTGCCAGCGTAACAGACGGTTAAAAAAAAAAATATTAGGTTTAACAATTAGCAAACTACAGTTCCCTTTCTGTCTGTCACTTCAATGTTGTGTCGACAGATGGGGTTTGAACTTGAGAACCTATCTTATCCGAGAGGAATTTAAAAAAGCCAATGAACTTGGCGAATGGCAACCACATGCCAATCTCCGCCCCGGACTTCCGGGTATTAAAGGAGGATGGCGTGCCCATTCATTCATCTTTGTGCTGAGGAACTGAAAGGCTTCTTTCGATCGTTGCAGCGGACGGCCAAGTGTTGTGGCATGAGGGACACAACATCTCGTTCCCTTTATCAGTTGTAACCGAGAAGTTTCCTTTCTGTCGGTCACTTCGACGTTGTGTCGACAGATGTGGTCCCTATACGAAACACCACCACAGATAGGTTCTCAAGTTCAAACCCCATCTGTCAACGCAGCTTCTCTTTCCCTTCATCAGGGAACAGAGGTTACAGTCGTAACTGAGACGCTAACTTCTTGAGCAGCCTGTGACGCTGTGTCTCAACGCAACATGACAAAAACAATAAAACATTATAAACGAGGCATTAGTTGCATCCAGCGGGATCATAGTTACTGCATATAATGACTTATATTGACTTTTTTTAGTGTAGCATCACGCTGCAGGGAAGAACAGCCAGAGGATACGAGGCTAAATACAGCTCCTGATGAATTCAGCCTCGTAAATACACTGCTCAAACAAATTAAAGGAAAACACTTAGTCATCACAGCATAACACCAAGTTAGTGAACTTACTGGAATATCAATCAACCCGGTAAGGAAGCATACGTGATTGTAAACCATTTTAAGACCTCCATGTGCTATGAAGTAGGGAAGCACCGATAGGATTTTTTAGGGCCGATACCGATTTTAACAAACAACTATTGGCCAATTCCGATAGTGATATTGGTATCACCCACGTGATTTATGGCACCGCTTTCCCAGCGCATGTCTGACAAACTATATTTTGTACAGATTGTATCTTGTTTTATCAAGTATTTACTTATTTTGCTCAGCACCAGCCCTAAATTTGGTAGCACCAGAGTTGTGGGGTGAGACAAGAAAAAAGAAACACTAAAACTACATCCAAATGTGTTTAATACACCAATAAAATAATTACAATTTATTACAAATCATTATTTTTAATACACAAACTCTCTTTCAACACTTCAACCATATTAAAAGCACATCTTTAACAAATTAAAATGATTGTATGCCACTTTTTACCTTTATCTGTTGTTAACAACTCGTATGAGGGGAATACAATTCCTTTAATATCAGTGAGTGTTTTGGGGCCCATCTTTTTTTGTTTGATGAACATTATAAACAAGAGATCTTTATTATGCTGCTGCCCCTTTAAGAGTGAGTATATGGATATACGGATCTAAACTGCGACACATGCATTTCATAACTGTTTATGTTCATGAAAAACCTTTACTTTTACAAGGATACTTGCTAATATAGGAATTTTGATGTAATTTTGTCCGTTTCAAAGTAAGAAGACATGAAAGAGAACTCAGTTTAGTATTTCGCCCTTTGACTGTATGGGTGCGCGCATAAGATATGTCAAACAACCTGAGAGAACTGAGGGCTACATTGATACATTGGCTTTTATCCATAACAACTCACAAATAAAAATTATTTAACGTTATGTCTAACATTTTGTTTGTTTTGCATTATTGTTGGAATATACTGTTTAAAGTTTAAACACCCTGTTACAAATGTTGTTTCCTGCATTAGCCTCACACTGTATTGCAACGTTATTTGAACTGTTTTGTACCACAACCAGTTTTTAATGTGCTGCACACACATTGGGATTTTGGAGTTGTGCTGTTTTGAAACAGTGTTGTAAAAATTTTTTATCACAGATTTCTAATTCTGTCCTAGTTTGGAAGACCCAGCTAAGTAGTTTTTACGACATGGCAGCTGGGCAGTGTTCTTCAACGCTTCTCAAAGTGGGGTAGGTTTAGGCAGGTTTGAATGAGCCTCTGTTTTTGTACGTGTCTAATATATGCAGGAACAACTTGTAACACACCAAAGACACAGGAAAACATGAAATCACGTCATATGACTCCCCATGCTTAATTTTTGTTAAAACATGAAAAACTATTTCAAAATTATTTGAATATCTGGGCCCGTATTCTTAAAGATTCGGAGAATCCTCTAAGAAAGCTTTTAATTTAGCTAAAAAACTTCTACGTAGAAATCTTAGCTTAAAAGCGATTCAGGACCAATCTGAGAGCAACTCTAAGCAAGGAAAAGACTTTTATCTTAGTGAGGAGGCAAGGCTAACCCCGTTGCTATGTATGACACAGTCTTCTGAAGACTTGGTTGGTCAAGGAGGAATGTGCTTGGACACCGACAAGGACCAGACAGGACAAAGAAGACAAACGATCCAGCACGGGACAAAGAATACAAGGGCTTTAAATAGGGAGACGAACAAGGGATAAGAACACGGGGACCAGGTGTGAATCATCAGAGACATTAGCGGGAGAGATTACCGGAGAACGAGGGGGCGGGGCTTAGACGCACGACACGGAAACACACGGCAACAGCAAACGAGCTCGAGCCATGTGAATCCACACAAAACATGAACATGAACACAGAGACAAGATACTGATGCAATCCTGCCCACTAGATCCTGAATACAAGACATAATCAAGGAGGACAGGATTGCGGAAGTATCCGGGGGCGTGGCTATGACGAAAGACCGGAGAGCGCGTGACGTAGCCGATCCACGCCTAGGCCACGCGCTTCCACGAATAACATAAACATAAGACACGGCACTGTCATGGCCCCGCCCACAAGGCTCTAGGGATTTACTAGACGAGACGGGCAGAACCATGACAGTGTGTGCATGAGTATGGTAAAACAGGAAAAATTAAGTGTGTAAATTCAAACTAACGACAATACTTAAAAGCGCTCTGTTTGTGTGTTTGTTTGTTTTGTATTGCTGTGTTTTTTTGTTGTGCCTGTATTTATTTTTTGTACAATATATATGTTTATATTTTTGGTATACAGGTGCTGGTCATATAATTAGAATATCATCAAAATGTTTATTTATTTCACTAATTCCATTCAAAAAGTGAAACCTGTATATTATATTCATTCATTACACACAGACTGATATATTTCAAATGTTTATGTCTTTTAATTTTGATGATTTTAACTGACAACTACTGAAAATCCCAAATTCAGTATCTCAGAAAATTTGAATATTACTTAAGACCAACACAAAGAAAGGATTTTTAGAAATCTGGGCCAACTGAAAAGTATGAACATGAAGAGTATGAGCATGTGCAGCACTCAATACTTAATTGGGGATCTTTTTGCCTGAATTACTGCAGCAATGCGGCGTGGCATGGAGTCGATCAGTCTGTGGCAGCTCAGGTGTTATGAGAGCCCAGGTTGCTCTGATAGTGGCCTTCAGCTCTTCTGCATTGTTTGGTCTGGCATATCGCATCTTCCTCTTCACAATAACCCAGAGATTTTCTATGGGGTTAAGGTCAGGCGAGTTTGCTGGCCAATTAAGAACAGGGATACCATGGTTCTTAAACCAGGTACTGGTAGCTTTGGCACTGTGTGCAGGTGCCAAGTCCTGTTGGAAAATGAAATCTGCATCTCCATAAAGTTGGTCAGCATCAGGAAGCATGAAGTGCTCTAAAACTTCCTGGTATACGGCTGCATTGACCTTGGCCCTCAGGAAACACAGTGGACCAACACCAGCAGATGACATGGCACCCCAAACCATCACTGACTGTGGAAACGTGGATTCTGTGCCTCTCCTCTCTTCCTCCAGACTCTGGGACCCTGATTTCCAAAGGAAATGCACAATTTACTTTCATCAGAGAACATAACTTTGGACCACTCAGCAGCAGTCCAGTCCTTTTTGTCTTTAGCCCAGGCGAGACGCTTCTGACGCTGTCTGTTGTTCAAGAGTGGCTTGACACAAGGAATGCGACAGCTGAAACCCATGTCTTGCATACGTCTGTGCGTAGTGGTTCTTGAAGCACTGACTCCAGCTGCAGTCTACTCTTTGTGAATCTCCCCCACATTTTTGAATGGGTTTTGTTTCACAATCCTCTTCAGGGTGCGGTTATCCCTATTGCTTGTACACTTTTTTTCTACGACATCTTTTCCTTCCCTTCGCCTCTCTATTAATGTGCTTGGACACAGAGCTCTGTGAACAGCCAGCCTCTTTTGCAATGACCTTTTGTGTCTTGCCCTCCTTGTGCAAGGTGTTAATGGTCGTCTTTTGGACAACTGTTAAGTCAGCAGTCTTCCCCATGATTGTGTCGCCTACAGAACTAGACTGAGAGACCATTTAAAGGCAGAACGATCCAGCCATCTAAGAACCCAGCAGACAGCTCACCGGGATGCCTCCAGTGGGGTGCCTATCGGTGTCCCTCTCCAGGGGTCGAGGCCGTCGGGGTCCCCCGCCTGGGATCGAATCCATCGGGGTCCCTCTACAGGGGTCGAGGCTGTCGGAATTCCTTGCCAGGGGTCTACACCGCCGGATTCCCTCTTCAGGGGTTGATGCCGATGGATTCCCTCTTCAGGGGTTGATGCCGCCGGTCTCCCTCTCCAGGGTTCGATGCCGCCGGTCTCCCTCTCCAGGGTTCGATGCCGCCAGACTCCCTCTCCAGAGGTCGACGCCGCTGGGTCCTACTGGAGTCATCCCATGTCTGTGGCCCTCCCTCTTTGTGTCTTCTGTCTTCAGGCCCCCCGGGGGATGTTCCTGGGCTGGCCCATCCCTTTGTGTTCCTGTTGTGGGCCAACCAGGTCTCCGCGCCGGCCTTCCAAGGCTCCACAAGCTCCCCCAGCTTGTGATTTGGACTTCCCTGCACCACACTGTTCATGTTTTTTAATTTTTAGTTAGGGGTGGTTTTGTTTGTGTTGTGTCTCGTCTTGTGTTACTCCTAGGGGATGCCAGGAGGCATCCCTTAAGGGGGGGGGGTACTGTCATGATCCTGCCATTCTTATGGTTGTTTTAGTTTGAAATGACAGGATCATGGCAGACCCATGTCTTGTGTCTGTGTTTGGAAGCACATGGCCATTGTTTGTGTGCCATGTGCTCCTGTCGTGCGTCTTAGCCCCGCCCCCTTGTTTCCATATTAATCATCCCGTTATCAGTTCACGCCCTTCACCTGTTGCCCTCGTTGTCTCTTTTGTTCCTCTCCTATTTAATGCCCTTGTGTTTGCTGTTCTGTGCCGGATCGTTTGTCTTGTTCCTGTCGCTGTCCCCCGAGTTAAGTTTTATTTGAAGTTTAGTTTATCAGTGGTTTTTTTCATTTTGTTCTTGTTTTCCCCCTCGAGGGATTTTGAGTTTTGTCATATGTTTAATAAATCGTTTTGTCAAGAGCTGTCTGCATCTGGGTTCTGTTTCATGTAAATCATGACAGAACGATCCAGCCATTCAAGAACCCAGCAGACAGCTCGCCGGGATGCCTCCAGTAGGGTGCCTATCGGTGTCCCTCTCCAGGGGTCGAGTCTGTCGGGGTCCCTCTCCAGGGGTCGAGGCCGTCGGGGTCCCCCTCCTGGGGTCGAGTCCATCGGGGTCCCTCTGCAGGGGTCGAGGCCGTCGGAATTCCTCGCCAGGGGTCTACACCGCCGGATTCCCTCTTCAGGGGTCGATGCCGCCAGACTCCCTCTCCAGAGGTCGACGCCGCTGGGTCCTACTGGAGCCATCCCATGTCTGTGGCCCTCCCCTTTGTGTCTTCTCCTCTGTAGGCCCCCCGGGGGATGTTCCTGGGTGCGGTCCTTTCCTTCGTGTTCCTGTGGTGGGCCTATACGTCAAGCGCCGGAACAGCCAGCGATCCCCGCGGCTCAAGTGCCGGTACAGCCGGCCACCCAAGTCTCCGCGCCGGTACAGCCGGCCACCCAAGTCTCCGCGCCGGTACAGCCGGCCACCCAAGTCCCCTTGGGCTCCTTGAGCCCCCAAGACTGTCCCTGCATTACCCTGGACTTTTTGTTCCCCCTCCTCCCTTTGACACTGTTCTTGTTTTGTCAGTGCTTTCTTTTTATTGTATGTGATCTTTTGATTTAAGCTTGTTCTGTTCTGTTTTTGGTGTTTGTCTGTGTGCTTGTCTTTCTCGTCTCCCCAGTTGTGTCCCCCTTGAGGCCGCCAGGTGGCGTCCCTTAAGGGGGGGGTACTGTCATGGTTCTGCCCGTCTCGTCTAGTAAATCCCTAGAGCCTTGTGGGCGGGGCCATGACAGTGCCGTGTCTTATGTTTATGTTATTCGTGGAAGCGCGTGGCCTGGGCGTGGATCGCCTACGTCACGCGCTCTCCAGTCTTTCGTCATAGCCACGCCCCCCGGATACTTCCGCAATCCTGTCCTCCTTGATTATGTCTTGTGGGCAGGATTGCGTCAGTATCTTGTTTTTGTGTTCATGTTCATGTTCATGTTTTGTGTGGATTCACACGGCTCGAGCTCGTTTGCTGTTGCTGTGTGTTTCCTTGTCGCGCGTCTAAGCCCCGCCCCTCGTTCTCCGGTAATCTCTCCCGCTAATGTCTCTGATGATTCACACCTGGTCCCCGTGTTCTTATCCCTTGTTCGTCTCCCTATTTAAAGCCCTTGTATTCTTTGTCCCGTGCTGGATCGTTTGTCTTCTTTGTCCTGTCTGGTCCTTGTTGGTGTCATTGTACAGTCAGTCATGTTCAAGTTTGATTATTTATTGTCTTAGTCTTTTTAGTCTTGTCTCCCCCTCGAGGGATTTTGAGTTTTTTGTTTTATGTTTAATAAATCGTTTTGTCAAGAGCTGTCTGCATCTGGGTTCTGTTTCATGTAAATCATGACACACGCACTATATACATATTATTTCTTTTTTATTTAGCGTGCTGTCAATGTCAATGTATTTGAAAGGAAATTAACAGTGACACAATACGTTTGTGTAAGTGCTGTAATTGTTTGTGTGATCACTATAGAAGGTTGTGACAGACTCAAATCATCTCTGCTGCATAGCTGCATTTCTCCAGTTGCCAGATATGTTAATATAGTGATTGCTTCAATTTCTGGCACTATGGTATTTTTTGTGCTGTCTTGGAGATGTTAGCGTGTCTCAATAGGATCGGTCACAAACATGAACTCTGCACGATCTAACGTGTTACAAGTGTCCTATTAACTCATTTGTATAGCACTTTACAATTTGCATTGCATTAAAGCAGCTGTACAAGTTAACCAAAACCAAGAAAAACTAAAGTTAAACAAACAAAAAAACGATAAAATTAAAAAAGAATCTGATAAACCTTAAAAGTAATGTGGAAATTTTCATCATTACAACACATTTCTTCTCACTTTTTGCATTTCATCCATTTTCTCTGCTGCTAAAGAAACTTTTAAGCCTCTAAAAAAGTCCTTCTCATTGCTCCTTTTAAGGGTTAAGATGCTTTATGAATTACTTTTTTCTTTACTAGGATATTTTCTGTAATTTTAAGGGGAAACACCCACATTTCTACAAAATTTCTTAGAATTTTGCCACTAGGAGCAACTCCTTGCACTAAGATTTTTCATGAATACAGGCCCAGGGCTTTAAAGTTAGTTATAAAGCAGGTCAGTCATAATTTAAGTGAAGTGTAGGAATAAATCTTAAGTGTCAGATTTAAAGATGATTTATGACACTTTGCTGTGCTGCAAATAGGATTTTGGATGATGACATTGGCATGGACTAATCACTGAATAGATTTCCTTATTTAAGAATATTCTCCGATACATTTACATTGATTAATGAAATTCCTAAAAGTATTTAACACACATGACAATAAAGACTTTCAACAGAATACATTATGATATAGACATTGGAAATGAAAGATAAACATGTTTCTACCATTTCTTAATTGCCCATTTTAAACCGGTGCTGAAATTAGTTTTCATTTGCTTAAGTTGAGTAGTTTTGCTTTAAATACAATGTTATTTTTGGTATAAATCTTTTCTTGTTTGAGAAATCACACGTAATATTGAGAACAATACAGCATAACGAGAACATGCAATAATAATGCAAATCCATTGCAATAGAGCATAACAAGATGACGATAGCAAAACAGGGTAACGTGCAACAGTACTCATGATCCATAGAGCATAACTCAAATGAACGCAGCATAATGACATGTACGGACTGCGTGCCTTTTATCTCGCTCACAAAAAAGTTTGTTAAATGTATAAATTAGATTATGAAATATGAAATATGTAGAAGTTGTTTCATTAATAAATGCCTTTAATAATTCGCAAATTCATACTTTAAAAAAGGTGTGAGGACACAATCAACTTCCTATCCCACCCACAATTATGCCTATGCAGTGGAGTACCGAATTTATGCGTGTATAATGTGAAATCTATCGTTCCATTGGCCCAATCCCTCTGTCCACCACATGTCTCTGTCTCCTCAGCCCCATCACAAGCCCCTAGTGGCAACTCCAAACAACTTGAGAGACCTCTCGAGCTGTCTTAAATAATTGGGAGAGTAAGAGTGATTCTTAGCTTTTAATAATTTGATAACTTGCTTTTATACTTAAATTTGGAAGTAGGAGTACATTTTATGAATTTTAAGCACTTAAGACTAAAATGTCACTTTGAGAAGCTTGATAAATATGGGCCCTGAAGATCTGTACATAGCCTCAATCCACCATATTAATGAACCAATTTTTAACATGTTTTAGTTTTTGGATAAAATGTAGGATAAGTCTTGGACATGCTACAGTAACAATATTTTTTATAGATGTCAATGACCTTTGATTTGATAAAAATCACAAAAATGAAAACAAAAAATCTAAATCACATTTTTATATTTTACACCAACTGATGGCAAGTTTTCTAAAATATAGTGTGATGGCATGACACATGTTCCAAAATTACATTTTATATGGGCATATATGCATATGTGTTATTGTTTATTTATTAAACAATTGTTATTTATTAGAAAATTAGGCACAATTTATATTTTCTACAGTATTGTCTCTAATGATTTTAAAGGGGTCATATGATGACATGACACAACTATATTTTCTTTTATCTTTATTCTAGTTGTTCGTGCATATATTAGATATGTAAAATTGTGAAAATAAATATCTAAAAGTGAAGGCTTATCCAGACCTGCCTAAAATGTCTCATTCAAACATTTGCATAACACTGCCCAAATGTATATGCAAAGAAAAAAGGTCAGTAACATACGTAAATTTAACAGGTTGTGTAATCCTGGTGCTGTGCACTGTAAGGTTTTTTGTTAAGTTGCTTTGTCTTATGTCCACATTTGTATGTTGTTTGTCTCAGTGGCTACGTTTACATGCAACCAAATAATCCACTTGTAATCGGATTGATGGCTCAACCGGACTGAAAAGCATTCATGTAAACACCTTAATCGATCCGATATGATTGAAAGTTTGATCGGATTGTAAGGGGTGGTGTAGACCAAAAGCAATCCGATCAAAAGAAAAAAAATCTGCATGTAAACGCTTGAATCAGAGTATTTTCTCAATCGTATTCAAAAATACCTTGTGCACATGCGCAGTGCAGTGCTTCATATGTCTTAATTATCTAATGTTTGCGTCAAATATTAAAAATCACACAAAATTCACCACGAGAACATGTTTTATCCATGTCATGCACATTATTAAGGGAATAGAGACACTCGCTGTAGGCTACATTCTGCAGTGCTCGTGTGTTCTTTTATAACATTACATAAAGCAAATAAAGAACGTTGTGTTATTCGAAAACTTGTTTTTTTTTGCAAATGTGAAAATACTGACTATATTCACTTATACATCCATCCAGAGACAAAGTTTAAAGTGAGATGTTAGATGCTGGGTGCTGCTACGTTTAAAGTGTGGACAATCGGGACCTTTTTAAACGGTTGCTGTGATCGTTTTTTTCTTGTGGGTTAAAAGTTAAACAATGTTGTCCATCAGATGTTAATAATTGGGCCATGCGAGTGTAACACCTTCAGCTCTGCCACACCCTCTACATCAGCGCTCTCAACTTGCTTCACCTGCTCACTTTCACCGGACTTCTGATCAAACTACTACATTTCCCAGCATGCACCACTCTTCCCGTATTTTCCTGATTACACCAGCACCTGCACATCAACCGGACACTTTCCCCCATGTGTCATTCTGTTTTGCTGAGTGTTTGTCATTGCTACCTTTTGCTTGTACCCCGTTTAGGATTCACTTACCCGGAATTCGGATTTTACGTCTTGAATTTACCTACCTGAGAACTTAGGATATCTTCTATTTGGATTTTCACGGCTGCTATTATTGTTTTATGCTTTGGACTATTTTTGTTTGTATGTTTGTGGATAACCGTTTTTTTGTTCATTAAATTACTAACTTTACACTTCTCTGTTGTGGTGTGCTCTTCAGATTGGACCCCGACATTACAGCGAGGTCATTTGAGCTAGTTTTTGGATAGTTTTGAATGGCCATTGGACTGGATTTGTTACGCGAATCTAGCAACCCTAGCTGTGCGCTTGCGCAGAAGTTCTATTCGGAATATATTTCATGTACATGTAAATGAATTTTAGAATCGTATTGCAACGTTAAGGGGACATCTAAACAGCACTGAAATAATCTGCAATCAGATTGAAATCAATCGGATTGACGAAAATTGGTGCATGTAAACATAGTCAGTGACTTTCAAGCTAGTGGGTAACACAGGAAGCAGCAAGTTTAAGTTTTTGCACCCCTTGGTGAGCAGAGCGAGATGTGTGTTTTTTGTTGTCGTTTGTTTCATTTTTAATATATGGGAAATCTTAATTGATGTAAAATGTCTACTTTGTTTCTGGAAATAGTTTTTGCTGTGTATCTTGTATCAGGAAAGTGTTAACGAAGCAAATTATTGTTTGTGTTATTTTACATTGCTTTATGGTCATTAAATGTGCATTTTATATATACAGTTTCATAATGATGTACTGTAGAGCTGTGAGGATTTATTGTAGATTTGTGTTATGCCAAAGGCTTAATTATTAACCAGCCAATTGTGTGTTTATTTCTAGTTTTCACAGTGCTTATGCTGGTTCCAGAATAATAAAACCTGTTAGAGACTCTCTGCTTCATATTAAGAAAGCCAAGGGGTGCTACACAGCTTGGTCATTAGCATTTTCTGGATCAAATTTGGGCTTTAGCTGTCAATATGCCTTGGAAGCTGATGTTCCTAATATGGTAAGGAGCGTAACATTTTCGCCACATGCTTAAGGTATTTGGCCAATCTCAACACAATGGATAGTTGGTCAATCAGTGCACTTTTCAGATTGATGAGCTTTATAAAAATCAACACGTTTCAGAAAGGCGGGGTAGAGAGAAGAAAGAGTAATGAACCTTAAATTGCATAAACCGTGTATTACACCACATACACAAAATATTTTGTTTCACTTTATATTAGGTGTCTTTAACAACTATGAACTTACACAATAAACTAAGTACTAAGTGTTCTTACATTGAATGTTTGTAAACCCTGAGCATGTCTAACTAAGGCCTTTCACTATTAAACACAATTGGACACATCTAACCTATTGTAATTTGGTGTGTACTTAACAGTGTTCAACCAAACATAAGTACAATATTGAATACAGACTGGCCACGCAGGTACTTTCAATGTAAGAACATGTAGGTATAAAGTAAGTACATTGTATGAAGTACTGTGTAAGTACATAGTTGTTGTAGACACCTAATATAAAGTGGGACCAAATATTTTTTTACATATACTGTTTACAACCACTTTGCAAAACTGTATACTTTAATGCTAAATCGTTTAAGAGATTTCTTCTGGGAGTGAACTTGCAGTATAAAACATTTATGACTCGTTTCCACCACGTGGTACTGTTCGGTCCTTTTCAGTGTGGTACAGTTTGGGATGGCAAACCCTGAACTGGCTTGCATTTCCACTGCCAACAGTACCCTTACTTGATAGGCGTGATATATGCCGAAAAGTTGCACTCGTGTCACCTGTAGCACGCGAAAGTCTCTTGTCAACCAGTCAACCTTCTGCATTGAGTCCAGCGCACCCTTCTGGTACCGGACTACTGTATTACAGTAGGTACCCCATTGGATGGGTCCCAAAAAAGTGGTGGGTATTGTTTTTCGATATTTTGGAGTCATTCAGACAATAGAAATAATTGCATACTGTACCGAACCGTACTGCTCGGTGAAAACGAGCCACTATTGCACCCACCTCACAGCTCTGCCACTGGTTAGGAATGTTGGGTCGAAGTTTCTGTTCACATATTACTTTTCTCATATCCTCCACCGATGGGTCTGAAGACACCTGATCATAATAAGGCAACTGGAAATCTTCATGAATTCCTGCAGAGTGCAATGTCTCAATAAAAATTAAAGAACTATTGATAAGACATATATTGAAAGCATTTTTTTCATTACAATCTTGGGTTCTTTATACATTATTGTCATGTTTTTCATTATCAGTTTTTTACTGTATGTAAGCACAGTTTTTCATGTCAAAAAGATTATAACAAATTCCTTTATCTTAAAGGATTAAAAAAAAATTAAATTCACATATGCTACTATTTTAATTAATGAATATATACTTACTTAAAATTTCCATGAATATGTACATAATAGTTTTGTTCCACAACCTAGTGAGGCGTTATAATGTTCAAAGAGATTGGCAACTTAATTATGTTGTCTTCTAATGTACCCTGTTTTGTCTAATTTCTAAGGCATGCTTTTGCAGAGAAGGCAATTATTAAAATATCAAATAAATACAGTTAGTATATATCCAAGATGAGAGATTGTGCAAGAAAAATGCTATTTGATCAAAGTTTAGTAGTAGTAGTACTTTACCTTAAAATTTGTGCGTGCCTTCTATTTGTATGCTTACTCTTATAACCATTGTTTAAAACAAAACAAAAAACATGGTTTCACAAAATAAGTTACTGTAGTAAAACCATGGTTTTGCCAATAGTAATCAATGCACATTTTATGTGCGCAAAAGAAACCAAAATAATGACTTTAATCAACATATTCCTCTCCTCACTGTCAGTCTACCATGTGCATTCATGAGACCACCACGGGGCTTGTATATCCGAGCAAACAGTGCACAACATGGATGCGCATGCATTGTGGTCTTGTAAACGCGCATCAGAGACTCAAAGCAGAGAGAAGAATATGTTGATTAAAGTCATTATTTTGGTTTCTTTTGCGCACATAAAGTACTCTCGTCGCTTCATAAAAATTCAATTTAACCACTATGATCAGATGGACCAATTAGAAAATGTCTTTAGTACTTTTCTGAACTTTGACAGAAACTATTACTATTATGTCTATGAGGAGGCCTGGAAAGCTCTTGGATGTTATCAAAAATATCTTTATTTGTGTTCTGAATACACTGGGAAGTCTTAAAACATGTAGAACATCATGTGGGTGAGTAAAAAAATGACAAAATTTAGATTTTTAGGTGAACTATCCCTTTAACATATAATCTGGTCACGCCCTAATTAGTGCGCTGTGGAACACCTATATGAGGATATGCATTCTTTGAACATGACCAGCAGCGGCCTAAAGGAGGAGAGATAGTCTCTTCAAACAAGCCCATGATGTGGCGACCCCAACTTGAGTACATCCATCTTTTTATATGCCATCTGAATTGTTTTTACAACCCAATGGACATTTAGGTTTAAAGCGTACAAACAACAAATCTGTTGGTCTAAATGCCTTTGTGCACTGTAGATATATTGACAGTTCTCTCACTGGGTAAATGTAAATTGCAACCGGTACCTTTGAGTCATAGTTGAAAGGAACCAGGGGCTTGGCTTCAAGGCTGCCCATGCTGCGCCCCTTGCAGATGGGGAGCTGAGGCAGCCCAATGTCAGTACACTGTCAGGAGTGAGGTGGCGGACGCCCTTGGCCCCTGCCACCATCCCATTACTTGTTCTGTTGAGCCTTTCTTTTTTAAGAAGCCCCGAGTTGAGACCTCAAGTCTCTGGAAGTCCACTGGAGCTGATCTGGGAAATCACCTATCTGGGTCTGTCTTGGTCTAAAGCTTCTACAATGCAAACTTGAAAACTCCTTAGCATACAGTAGCAGCAGGCCTCAGCACAGAGTGTCCAGCCGAAACATGACAGAAGGCTCAACAGGCAATCTAGAGAGACAATCACGGTCATCCTGCTGGATGGCGCCTTGCTACATGTATGCCATGTATTTTCCTGTAGCCTCTGTCTGCTTTTTCATAAGCACTGACAACAAAGAAGAAACCTGCTTAATTTCATACAATGCAGTGAATGATTCATACTCGTCTTGGACATTACGGCTCAGATCCCTCAGGTATAAAGAGGGAATGGCACCCCGTATTTGCTAATAACTGCCATGGCTTTTGCTGTTTTCAAAAGCAAACCATCCATTGTGCTGTAGTTTTTACTAAGGCCACCAGCTTTGCCCAAAACAGACTTGACAGAAACTGATTTAAGAGCTGCCATATGTTGGTCTAGTGAGGGCAATGGCCCGCATACGATCTTCCTTTGCCCCAAACACATTTGTCTGCCTCCTACTAGTTCCTGACCACCATATCTCCTCACGACCTCCTCAAAGTCTGGAAGCAGAGGGACTTATATGGCATTTATTCAGACCCAAAACTCACGCGCATGAAATCGAAAATAATCTTTGCGAGAGCGCATTTCTGCTTTGCGTGCAAAAACGCAGTCCGCGAGCAGAGGCTGTGACGAGTGCGTGCGCAATTCTCTCTGTGCTCTCGCAACTGCTCAACACTCGCTCGCTCGTTGAGTTGACTTTGGAAGCGGGACAATGGCAGATGTTTCCGCTCATTTGATTGGTCACTTTTAACATGCAGTTAAAATGACCTGTCTTACTTATAATAATTAGGGGACAGCAGCCAGGGACGAAAGTACCATTTTTCAGAAAAATGACATTTTAAAAGATATTTTTTAGAAAGAGATATATTATTGCTGTGGTCAATAACTCAAAAATGTGGTCTAGCAATACCAGGTAGTATTTTGTTCACATGTTGAACTAATTCTGTATAATTTCACAGTGGCACATCGTTGTTTTAGACCCTGTCAGTTTGGACAAAAGTAATACAAGCTAGATTATTTTGTTACTGTTGTTTTTTATAAATATAACTATATATAATATGACTATAACCTTATTAATATGTAACTGCAAACATATTTTGCCCTTTATCTTTGCAAAAAATATTAAATTACATTTTCATTTTAAATTTCAGTTTTATCAAATGTTTCAAAAGTAACCTGACAGTAAAAACTTTGCCAATTAAATTTTTTTTCTAAACAATTCAATGTAAATCCATTTTATATCAATTGTAACAGTATAAACAATAATCAAAACTAAATTAAATTAGCATAATATAGCTAGTAATAACATTAGCAGAGGGACAAAAGTAACAAGCGTTACTTTCGTCCGAACAGGAACTCCTGACATTCAGATTTAATTTTATACTGAAAAACTCCGACAAGGCAAACTTCAGGACGTATTACAGCACTAAATTACCTGTAGATTGATCATTACTGTGACACATGAAACGAAAAACACAACTTGAAATGAGAAAAAAGCATTGCTTCAGTAATTTACTTTCTGTGCTCGAAAACTTTCCCGCCCTAACTGCGGGAAACAATGACGAAATCATGTGATATTCGGCAGCTTCGTTGAGTGTTGTGTGCTGAACATGCTGTCATAGCTAGGAATGCAAATGTGGTCAGGTATCTGAGAAAATCGCTTTGTTACTTTCGTCCCGGTTCTCCCCTAGTGTATTACCTTGCCTTAGCTATGTGTTCGTATTGTCACAAGTGACATTTTGATTTCATACATCTGTCAACAAAATGTATGTTATACAATATAGTTAAACTTACAGTGCGTGCATAATTATTAGTTAATGATTTTCTGAACATATTTTTTTCCAGGCACATTTGACCAATTCCTAACCACATCAATCTTAATAATTGATATTATTTGTGTATATAATAACTTATAAGAGATATTTAGCAAAAGATTCAAATGAAAAAATGCTTTATCTGTATTCTTTTACAGGTATAATGAGTCAAAAAGACATTTAATATACTACGAAAAGTAAAAAAAATATTAAATGTAATATAAGAATACAATAATGCAATGCTAGAAACTGCAACATTGAGGTGTGACCAAGTGTCATTTTGTAAGAAAACAAAATGTCACTTGTTACAATACTAACACATAGCAAAGGCAAGGTAATACAGTAATCATTAGGAAAAACAGGCTAGACTGTATGTGACTGCATGTTAAAAGTGACCAATCATATGAGCGGAAACATCTGCCATTGTCCCGCCTCCAAAGTTTCAAAAGTCAACTCAACTCAACAAGCGAGCGAGCGCTGAGCAGTTGCGAACGCACAGAGAGAATTGCGCACGCGCTCGTCACAGACTCTGCTGGCGGACTGCGTTTTTGCACGCGAATCAGAAATGCGCTCTCGCAAAGATCATCTTCCACGCGCGGATACTGTTCTGCGCGCTGGCGGAGTATAAATGCGCTCTCGCGAGGGTGTGTTTCTGCTCGTGGAACTGTTCTGCGCGTTGCGTTACTCGCGCCCGCGCGGATTTCATGCGCGTGAGTTTGGGGTCTGAATAAACGCCATAGACTTAGCAGAGGGTCCTGTTAGGCATGGATCTCCTGCACATAATCATCTTCCTCATCTGAGGGAAACATATTTAGCACATCTATGTCTTCTTCTGCTGCCCCAGAGGGGAAAGGGTTAATCTGAGGAACTGCATGCGAAGGGTCCTCACTAAAAGGGAGGTTCAATTCTCATGCGTTTAGCTTGTTCTTGATGAGGAGACAGTATACACATAGCCCCAAAGAATTAGAAGCGAGCATCTCTTGTACGCAAGGGCATAATAAAACAATTCATGCATGCTGAGGGATTGTCATGGGCCTCTAATTCATACTCATATCCCAGCCATTCCACACATCTATTATGCCCTTATTCAATAGGGAGAGCCACAGCACAAGTGAAGTGATGAGTGAGTCTCGTACCCGGGTCGCTCTGACGCTACTTGGAACAATCCATTAATGTTTACACACCGTTTACATCCACCGTATCCGATTGGATTATCTCCTTCACAGCACATCAAGGAGTATCGGATGGAATAAAAAAACGTTCGCTCAGGTCTTACCACGAATGGAAAAAATACAGCTGCTCCTAGACGCGTTAGCTTATACTACAATGTGCAATATGCCTTACAAAGCACTTCAATCAACAGATGAGAAAACTTCACAGCAAACTTGGGAGGCTGCCCAAAGACAGACACCAGACCTTACGGTAAGTAGAAAATTTGAACAAAGTATGTAGCTTCCACATCCTGCACCAAAGTGGATATCAAAGAAGCATAGAATGCCTGCCCATATGGGTGTTTTATAGGGCACTAATTACGCCATGACGGGCACAGCCGGATTGTCTTAAAAAGTATACAAGTCAACCAATCTGGAAAATTCCCGTACATATGTATATATGTAACTTCGTGGAGAGATAGTCTGAGGACAATAGTCTGTTGAAAAATAATAAATCACCTCGGACAGAACATCTACGGGCAAGTTCCCAGAACACCAGTCCTATTGAATACATGTCAGCTTGCTTAAATGACTCAAAACTGCTCATGTTTATAGAGTCATCAAGGATCTCAGGAGCCATGTATCTGCAAACACAAACACAAATACAAACACAAACACATATTACAGTGACATATCACGCATGAACGCATTAACCTCTATAAAAATGTTCTTACACAAATAGGTTATTGAGTTATAACTATTTTTAAGTAATATCAACATTGCTATTGTTAATTGATTAACTAATATTGCAAACATAATAAAATGATACCCAGTTCAATATATAATGCAATAATTATAATTATATAATTATATAATTATAAATTGTAATTCAATATATAGCTAACTTCATATATATTTGAAGAGTTCAGATGACTTTTTGTTTATATTTAGTGGCTTTTGAAGCAAAATTATTTGAGTAACGTATATTATGTGTGGAGAGCATTCACTTAACACCATAATCTAATTTTTGACGGAGGTGGCTTTTAGAGGGTTTTGCATCTGAATTCTTCATTTGCACAATATATATATATCTCCACAATGTCCACTATATATATATATATATATATATATATATATATATATATATATATATATATATATTGCCTGACCTTGACATAACCACAGTCTCCACTCTTCAGCATAGTGGTGACCCACAAAACATTTTTCCCGTAAAAATGACGGCATTTCACTGTTAATTTCACAGACAATTTTTTGTGTTTTTCCTGTATTTTTACAGAAGGTTTCTGAAATAAAAATGAGTGAGCGATTTCGGACACTGACATACACTATATTGCTAAAGTATTGGGTCACCCTATCTAATAAACAGGTTTGATGACTTCTATTTCATCAGGTACAAATCTTACTGCTGCAGTATATTGTGATATTCTATGAATCTGTGTGCTTGTAATTTGATAGCAACAATTTAGGAAGGGTTTTTTTCTATTCCAGCATGCCCTTGTGTATGAGACAAGGTTCAGAAAGAAAATTGATTCAGTCAGTGTGAAAGAACTTGATTGCTCTGCATAAAACCAAGTCCTGAATCCAGCTGAACACATTTACTGTGACTTTAAATGCAGTCTTTGAGCCCAAAACTCATCACTCCACATCAATGGCTTGTACACAGGGGTACAGCCAATTTGGAACAGAAAAAAAAGTGCTTCCTAAACTGTTGCAACAGAGATGGATAATAAATTCCTTACCATGCCATTTGTAGAAATGCAATTAAAAAAAGCCCCTTTTCCTGTACCAAAATGACGACTCTTATGCACAAGTCATTGGTGTTTGGTGAGCAGTTCTTTGCTCAAAGTCTGCATTTAAAATAACACCAAAAGGTGTTCAGCTGGGTTCAGGACTTCGCACCACATTTCACATGGCAAAAAGGCGAACGAGCCCAGGCCACGCGCTTCCACGCATAACATAAATACAAAGACACGGCACTGTCACGATACTGCCTACAAGACTCTAGCAATTTACTAAGCAAGAAGGGCAGGACCATGGCAGTTATGACTGTCGCCTCAATGTTCAGCTGACAGAGGGTAGTCCCGTCAGTGACCCTCATTGGTTCTCGGAGCGAATGCATCTGGCAATGACTCCCCCTGACTGAATCCCCTGATAAAGGACCTTCACTGTAGGGATGGTATTGGCCAGGTGATGAGCGTTGCCTTGTTTCCTCCAGACATGACGCTTGCTATTCAGGCAAAAGAGTTCAACCTTTGTTTCTTATGGCCTGAGTCTTTCAGGTGCCTTTTAACAAACTCCAGGTGGTCTGTAATGTGCCTTTTACTGAGG
Source organism: Oreonectes daqikongensis (assembly GCA_026939265.1). Taxonomy (NCBI): domain Eukaryota; kingdom Metazoa; phylum Chordata; class Actinopteri; order Cypriniformes; family Nemacheilidae; genus Oreonectes; species Oreonectes daqikongensis. The sequence goes on along the minus strand of JAOTQM010000130.1, from coordinate 792,121 downwards.
AGTGGCTTCTATCTTGCCACTCAAAACCATACAGGCCTGATTGCTGCAGAAATGGTTGTTCTTCTGGAATGTCCCACTCTCTCCACAGAGAAACACTGGAGCTCTGTCAGAGTGACCATCAGGTTTGTGGTCATCTCCCTGACTAAGGCCCTTCTCTGCCGATCACTCTGTTTGTCCGGGCAGCCCGCTCTAGGAAGAGTCCTAATGGTTCCAAACTTCTTCCATTTATGGATGATGGAGGACACTGTGCTCACTGGGATCTTTAATGCCGCAGAAATCTTTCTGTACCCTTCCCCAGATCTGCACTTCAATACAATACTGATACAATTCCTTGAACTTCATGGATTGGTTTGTCCTCTAACATGACTGTCACAGACCCATAGACAGTCGTGTGCTTTTCCAAATCATGTCCAATCAACTGTATTTACTACAGATGGACTCCAATCCAGTTGTAGAAACATCTCAAGGATGATCAGTGGAAACAGGATGCACCTATGCTCAGTTTTGAGTGTCATGGCAAAGGCTGTGAATACTTTTTCATTTTTTATTTTTAACAAATTTGCAAAGAATTTAAACAAACTTTCATGTTGTTATTATGAGATATTGTTTGTAGATTTTTTTTTAGAAAAAAATAATGAATTGAATCAATTTTAGAATAACATTAAAAGTATTCATATTAACTGTGAATACTTTTTGGATGTACTGCAAAACAGTTGTATCACTGTGAGAGACAGTGGGAAGGAAGTCAAAGTTGTGTTAATATATTTAAAGTTGTTTTAAAAATACATTAAAATAAATAATTGAGAAGTACCCTTTTTTCCACTTGAGCCCCTGCCCCCAAAATGTCTGTGCATGTCCCTGTCAGATAGAAATTTTAAAAACTCGCTTACACAAGATAAAATCAAACATCCAGTTTTCTGTACATTTATGTCATAAATAGGGGCCAAAAAACTAAATGTGTACAATACTAACCAATTGACTAACATCTGTTTGAATGAAACAAGCTTTAATATGCAGTTGTTAAGTATTATTGAAAATAGGAAATACATTTGACTATACAGTTTAACTTGAACTTCATTGTTGATTTTATTTTTTATTTATTTTTTCTAATTCAATCGATTATATGCATGTGTTGTCATGGTTCTGCCCTTCTTGTCTGGCAATCTCTCTTAGAGCCTTGTGGGCAGGGCCATGACAGTGCCATGTCTCTGTGTTTGTTTTGTGTGGAGACGCGTGGCTAGGGCGGGGTTCGCCTACGTCACGCGCTCTCCGATCATTCGTCATTACCACGCCCCCCGGATACTTTCGCAATCCTGTCCTCCTTGTTTATTGCTGCGTCCCAATTCGCATACTATCCATCCTAAATAGTATTCGAAAATAGAATTAGTATGTCCCAAATCATAGTATGATAAAAAATAGTATTCCAAAGATTCCCGGATGGTCTACTACTTCCGGTAGAAATTCGAAGTGTAGAACGATGCACACTCTAACGGCTGATACTACCCACAACTCACCTCGGGTAGGCGGAGTTTAGTGTGTCACTAAATTAATAAAAGTAACTAAAGAGTTAACATTACATATGAAACAATATATGAATAAATACTTAAATGGAAAGAAGAAATGTATTTTGATGTGTGTGACGGTTATTGGTCCTGTCCTTTCCTGTTAGTATGTCCCAGTGCATGCGTATTGTTTTGCTACACACTAAAATGTATATACTTTTCCATAACTAAAACAGTACATACTTTTAGTGCATAGTAGGCGAATTGGGATGCAGCATATGTCTTGTTTTCATGATCTAGTGGGCAGGATTGCATCAGTATCTTGTCTTTGTGTTCATGTTCTGTGGCTCGGGCGCTTCCTTCTTCTTCTGGAGTTTAATGGCGGTTTGGCAAGCCAACGTAAAAGGTACATTTCCGCCACCTACTGATCTGGAGTGTGAAGTGCGCAGAGATTTGGAATAAATTAAATGATACAACTACCGAAAGGAAAAAAAAAATAAATAAAAAAATTAAGGGAAACAATTCTATTCACGGTTCCTGTATTTTTTTAGATATTTAAATAATATTTCATGAATTTTTGATTGTCTTCAACCATTTCCTAACAGTGCTTTTGTTGTAATTAATTAAATTCCCATACTCCCTAATTCTTGAGTTAACTGATGTCTCTCCCTTTTATATGCTGTACACTCAAAAAGAATATGCTGCACTGTTTCAGGATACCCACATATGTCACAATTTCATGTTTCATGCTTCTCTATTTTATTAAGACTAAGGTTTAATGCTGTATGACCAATTCTTAGCGTATTATCATATCTTTTCCTCTCCTTTCCTACCCCCTCCTGAATCTGATAAAGATGCCTTCCTTTAGATTTTTACTCATTTCAATTCAGATCAATCTCTTAATCTCTGATTTACTTTAAGATACATTTATTTATATTTGTGAATGATTTAATGCTTTCTTTGCCAGCTGGTCTACTTCTTCATTACCGGCCACACCCACATGTGCCGGCACCCAGAGGAAGAATATCACTATCCCTACCTGTCTTGCTCTAAATAGACTTTGTAACACTTTAAAAATTCAATCTTGCCGATTTTCAGATTTTCCACTTAATAGGCTAGTGAGCGCAGCCATTGAATCAGTACAATCACAGTTTTTGCTGGTTGAACTTCTTCAATCCACTGTAATGCTATTATGATTGCTAATAATTCTAATAAAGTAAATACTGACACATTATCTGATATTCTCTTTGCAATTGTTATGTTAAATGTAAGGATGTATATTGCTGCTGCAGTTCTACCAGACTCTGGCTCCTTTGACCCATCTGTAAATTCCTGTAAAACGGAGTAATACCTACTCATATATTGTTGAACTGCACATTTAGTTGGTATGATTATTTCCATTTTCTTAATTTCTTTATGGATTTGTAAATCTATTAATGACATTGGAAACATCCAAGGTGGAATTACCGGTATTGGTACCGAAGGGGTACCTTTCTGGTACCTTTCAATCCTAAGCTGTTTGCCTCCTTCCTTACTACCCACCCAAAGCTTGATATTTCTTTGTACTCACATTCCCAACAATCTTTCAAAAGTAGTTTGATAGGATGATTGTCCCTTTGTCCCTTTATACCAGACCAGTACCTCATTCTCAACTGAAGTCTGCGTTGTTCTAGCAGCAATTCTCCCAATTCAACTTGTAGTGATACTACCGGAGAAGATTTAAATGCTCCACAACAAATACGCAAAGTCTGATTTTAGATTACTTACATTTTTTTATGTAAGGTTCTGCTAGCAAGCTATACTACCATAGTCTATGTTTGACCTAATCACTGCATAGTAAATTCTTTTGAGTGACTGACAACTTGCCCCCCCCAATCAGCACCTGACAAGCATCTTAAAACATTTATTCCTTTTTTATATTTTTCTATTAATTTCTGAATATGAACTCCAAAATTCAATTTAGAATCCATCCACACACCGAGAAATCTCACTACTTTTACCTGTTCCAGCTGATGCCCATACATTTTGATATGTACAACCAGATTTGTTTTCTTATTCGAAAAGCATATTACTTGTGTCTTTGCAACGGAGAATCGAAAGCCTCAACTGTTTGCCCATGTCTCCACCTCCTTTACTGCCTTTTGCATTTTATTTTCCACAAATACTCTATTTCGCCCCCTTTTCCACAACGCACCATCGTCTGCACACAATGGTCTTCCTATTCCTGTCTCAATATTATGAAATATGTCATGAATCATTATGTTAAAAATAATTGGGCTGCTCACACTTTCCTGGGGAGTTCCATTCTCAATTGGGAGAATTTGAGAATATTCCGAACCCACTTTTACTTGTATTGTTCTTCCAAACAAGAAACTCCAAATCCAGTTATGAATTTTCCCCTCAATTCCTAAACTTTCCAGTTTCATTAAAAGCCCCTCTTTCTACAACATATCATAAGCCTTTTCAACATCAAAAAAGACTCCCACCAACAATTCTTTGTTTACTTGAGCTTTTCGAACTTCAGCCTCCAAACATAGAATTGAATCCAGTGTATTTCGCCCTTTTGTAAATCCACTTTGACAGGTTGTCAAAATGTTTTTACTTTCAATTTCATATGTCAACCTATTCATAACCATTCGTTCCATAATTTTGCATAAATTGGATGTCAAAGCAATAGGTCTATAATTAACTGGTTTGGTATGGTCTTTTCCAGGTTTAGCGATCGGACCTATGACTCCATGTTTCCAATACAGAGGTAGATTTCCCAACTCCCAAAGTAATATAATCATGTTAAATGATAAGTCCGATAATTGCTTGATCATCTCATAACATATTTCATCCTTCCCTGGTGAAGTGTGTTTAACCCCTACAAGTGCTCTCTTTAACTCATATAAAGCAAAGCTTGTGTCTAACCTACTACCTGATGGGCTTTTTTCCCCCATATATATTTCCAGTCTCCTTCATTCTTTGACACCTATATTTCCTCATATCATCTGTAATATTTTCATTACTGTGCACCTTTACGAATGCTTGCACTAACATTTCTGCTTTATCTGTCTTTTATTGATATTTTTCCATTTTCCACTAAAACTGGAATATTATTATTTCTCTGAATTCCTCCCATCTTACTAATCATATTCCAAACCTCATTTATTTCAATGTCTACCCCAATGCTATTACAGTATTCTCTCCAGAACGTCCTTTTTGCCATTCTTACTACTCTCCTTACCTTAGCCTGAGCTCTCTTATAAACAATGTAATCAATAAACAATAAAGATTTGCTAGCTTTTTTCATTACCTTATTTCTTTCCCTCACTGCCTTACTGCAGTCTTCCACCACGGTACCGCTTTTCTACTACTTGTATTTTTCTTTTTACCAATTACTACCACTGCCTTAGTTCTTAATACTTCACAAATATTCTTATTTAATTCTTCGATTTCTTCAATAACTCCCATTTTACTCATATTATTATTACATACATCATTAAAAAGCTCCCAATTAACTGCATTAAATTTCCATCTTGGTATTCTCTCCACCAATGTTTGTACAATATCTACACCAATTTGACACCATACTGGATAGTGATCACTTCCCAATGTACTTTGCTTACTTACAGTCCATTCACATTTCCTAGCTAGATTTTCAGAGACCAGAATTATATCTAAAACTGAATTTCGCCCATTATTAATACAAACTAACCGTCTCCAATCAAGAAAATCTTCCACTATCAACCCATTATAATCAGTTTTAAAACTCCCCCATAACGTATTATGGGCACCATACCATACTACCCCCACACCATACTACCTTCTGATTTGTTCTTCCTCTTATTTTTTCCATAACATTCATACTTAACTTTCCACATGGATTGTAAAAATTTATTACTTTAATGCTTTGACTCCTTGCCCATACTTCCACTACCACCACTTCTTGATCCTCACTCACTTCAACCTTCCTATATCCCACACCTTGTTTAATGAAGGTAGCTACCCCATCTCTATTACCTTTACCTTCCCCTGTCTTTCCTAATTATTTGATATCCTTGTAAAACAAAATTTAACTGAGGTTTGAGCCATGTTTCTTGTATACATATTAAATCGGGACTCTTATCAAGGTCTGAAATAACTTTTTTAAATTCTTGACCATTAGCTATTAAGCTTCTTTCATTCCACTGAAATATTAAAAACACCATTATGAACCACCACATCCTGCTTGTGTGTTTGTTAACGGCATTTTTAGCTTCTCGCTTATCATTTCCACCAATATACCTTCAAATTCTAGATATTTTTCAGCTGCTTTGATTATTATTTTAATTCTTTCAGTCCGGCTATCAGTTTGCGCTGAAAAATTCACCACTTCGGCTATGAAGGTTACAAATTCCACCTTGTTTTTAATCTCATAATTCTCTTTAGTTTTATACTGTGTTATTTCCTTCTGTTGTTTAATGATTTTCTTTATCAAATCAAATCACCTTTATTGTCACATCACCACGAGTGGTGAGTGAAAGTCTTGGATGCATGCTCAGTACAAAGCATAATGCAGTTGAACAGACAAACAACTGTATGACAACAACTGTATGACAAACAACTGTATGACAAAACCTTGTAAGTAAGTAGACAGTATGTAGTGCAGGCAAGCAGTGCAAATTATAACAGATGGGCTGTACAAAAAAGACAATATACATATTATATTTACACATATGCACATTATATACACAAGATATACACATTGGATGGTGTCTATAAACATTAAATATAAAAAATATAACAGAATATACAGATATGCACACGGAGAGTGTGTGTGATGGTTCAGCACATAGTGCAGATTGTTAATGGATGGTTATTGCATTAGTCCATGATGCTGTGGTGTATAGTATGGCGAAGAGTGAGTGTGTGGAGTGTGTCAGTTTAAGTGTTGAGTTTTAAGTGTTGAGCAGTCTAATAGTCTGAGGGTAAAAGCTGTTCTTCAATCGGCTTGTGCGGGACCAGATGCTTCGGTATCGTCTGCCCGAGGGCAGCAAGGAGAGCAGCCCGTGATTCGGGTGGCTGGGATCACGGATGATCTTCCTGGCTTTTCTCATACACCGCCTGGTGTAGATGTCTTGAAGAGAGGCAAGCGCATCTCCCACCACATGACGGGCAGTTCGCACAACTCTCTGCAGTGCTTTGCGATTGCCGGCAGTGCTGTTTCCATACCAGGCAGTGATGCAGCCAGTTAGAATGCTCTCTACTGTGCAGGTGTAAAAGGTTCTGAGGATTTTGGGGCTCATCCCAAACTTCCTCAGGCGCCTGAGAAAAAAGAGGCGCTGCTGTGCCTTCTTCAGCACTGCATCAGTGTGAACAGTCCATGTGAGGTCCTCAGTGATGTTTACCCCAAGGAACTTGAAGCTGTTTACCCGCTCCACAGGTGTCCCGTCGATGGTGATGGGGCTGTGTTCCTTATCCTGTCTCCTGAAATCTATCACCAGTTCCTTGGTTTTATTAATGTTGTGTAGGAGATGATTCTCTTTACACCAGTGTGTCAGACTGCATACCTCCTCTCTGTAGGCCGACTCGTCGTTGTTGGTGATCAGGCCTATCACTGTTGTGTCATCTGCAAATTTCACGATGGTGTTGGAGCTGTGTGTGGCTATGCAGTCGTGTGTGTACAGGGAGTAAAGAAGTGGACTTAGAACGCAACCTTGGGGCGCTCCGGTGTTGAGAGTCAGCGGGGAGGAAGTATTGTTTCCCATTCTGACAACTTGACGTCTGTCTGACAGGAAGTCCAGAATCCAGTCACACAGGGATCTGTCTAAACCTAGAGCCTGGAGCTTCAGAACAAGTTTGGTCGGCACTATGGTATTGAATGCTGAGCTGTAGTCTACAAACAGCATTCTCACATATGCGTTCTTGTTGTCAAGGTGGGAGAGAGCAGTGTGTAGGGTGAAGGCGATGGCATCATCGGTCGAGCGGTTGCTGCGATATGCAAACTGTAGAGGGTCTTTACCACTTTCATCTGAATCTAATGTCTTTCCTTCTTTCTTTACAGCTTCAGAATAAGACAATCCTTCTTTTATCTTTACATTTTGCACTTGTGCCGCAGTTTTCCTCACCGCACATCCTCCATATCCCGCACTATGATCCCCTCCACAATTACAACATTTTGTATCAACTCCTTGCCCGTATTTGCCATATTCATGCTCCCCGCCGCATCTCGCACACCTTTGTTTACCTCTACATACTGCAGCTACATGCCCAAACTTTTGGCATTTGTAACACTGTAGAGGCGGGGTACATAAGGTCTCACTGCATAGCTTATAAATCGTAAAAAGACTTTAGTTGGCAATGTATCCTCATTGAAATGAATCATCACAGATAGGCTATCTCCCCTTTCATTGTTTCTATTGCACTTTAGTCTTTTCACGTCAATTACTGCGCCTCCCGTAAGACCTTTCTTAATCTTTTCGACTGTAACATCAGTTGGTATCCCCGTTATTACTTCTTTTACCCATTTCTTTTCTTCTTGTACTAAACAAATCACCTCTTGTCCCATGATCGATTTAATTTCTAGAGCCTTTTTCTCTTGTCTACCATCCTTACAGTATATTATCAGTCTACCATTCCTCATCTTCTTCACACTTTCAACCAGCCCTATTTTTTCCTTGATCACTTTTGACAACTTCAGTGAATTCACAATATTAAAAGATCCCGCTGTGAATTTTAGCAATACCTTAAACCCTTCTTTCCTTCTCCTTATCATGTGTAATCCATTTTCACTATCCGTTTCAGATGCATTACTCCTATTTTTCTTCCTTTTCCGATTCTCTACTATACTCCATTCATATTTCCATTCCCTCCACAATCCGCGCCAAAAACTTCATCCTCCATTTCCGGATCGTTTCCGGAATCTACTCCACTTCCTACCATGCACACTCCAGTCACAGATCAGCTGTTGCCAGACGCCCAGCCCCGATAAATGTTCTACAGAGCACTGTTCCAGGTTCACAAGACACCGACCTCTCCAGGCCCTCTCCAGGCCCTCTCCTCGGGTGCCTCCACCTTTTGCCGTGTGTTTTATGTCGTGCGTCTAAGCCCCGCCCCCTCGTTCTCTCGTAATCATTCCATCAGTGTTCTCATGCCTCACAGCTGCCCCTGTGTCATTATCCCTTGTTTGTTTCCCTATTTAAAGCCCTTGTGTTCATTGCCCTGTGCTGGTTCGTTTTGTAAATCTTTGTGAAAAGTCTTGTTTGTTTTGTGCTTCCCCGTGTGTCTTTGCCTCATCCTGCCCGGTTGTATTACTCTCGTTTTTTTTCTATGTGTTTTAGTTCTAGTTATTAGTTTTGTTTTACCCCTTTGTGGGTCTTTGTTTTGTCTGTTTATTTATATAATTAAAGTCTGTGTTCCCCCCTTCACCACTGCCTGCATCTGGGTCCTCTGTCCACCAAATCATGACATATGTACTTCGTTTTTCCAATAAGCCAGCTAGGGCATTTCTGGTAAACTGACAGCTATATAGATGCATTTGTTAGATCGGTGAATTAGCTTCAAGATATTTTACACTATGAATTACTACACCAAAGATGCTGTAAAAGCTACCTCACAAAATGAAATATTGTCTCTACCAATGAGTGATAGTACATGGGACGTTTTAAGGCTGGCTTATATTGCAGAAGTTTTCAAAACATTGTTTACAAATTGTGGGTTAAATTGGTTGACTGCTAAGTAAACTGACTAGAAAATGACATTATATCCTTTCTGTATGGTATCACTGTGGAATGTAAAGTAAAATGTCTTAATCTTAATGGCTTTCAGAAGACAAAGATAGACTGACCTCTTGGTGCCCACTCTGTGGTTGATGGGAATGTCAATGGTGTTGTTGCTGGAGTTATGTTTCACAGCCAGGCCAAGATCAGCAATCACAGCCATTCCATTCTTCTTTACCAGGATGTTTTTTGATTTGATGTCTCTGTGAGCAATGGCAGGCTTCCCTGTCCCGTAAGTAATACACCAACTTATTAGGAACACACAATATACAAAAAAATAGCATATAAAAAGATATGATGTTGATGGTCTTAGATGTATTAAATAGATGTGCACAATGTATTGTTAATGCCCAGTTATTTAGTGATATCTGGTGTTATTAAAGGGATGCTCCACCCAAATATGAAAAGGTCCAAACCTGTATACATTTCTGTGTTCTGTTAAACACAGAGATATTTGGAAGAATGTTAGCAGCTGACAGTTCTAGGACCACTATTGTCTACCAATGTAGAAAAAATTAAATGGTAGTCAAAGGTGCCCCAGAACTGTTTGCTTTCTTAAATTCTTCAAAGTATCTTATTTTTTGTTCAACAGAACAAAATAATACAGTCATTTTTCCTACAATAGCAATCAATGGTGCCTCAAGAACTGTCAATTGCTGACATTCTTCCAACTCTTTTTCTTTGTGTTTATCAGAACAAAGAAATGTATACAGCTTTGGAACAACTTAAGTAAATGATGGCAGAATGTTTGGGTGGAGTATCCCTTTAACAATACCAATATTAAAAGAATTCCAAATCAATTAATCCCTAATATTTATTTGGTCATACTCTTTATGACAAACCATATATACAGTATGTTAAAGCCTTGAAGCCTCATATGACCATTTGTAAGTATCATGTATTTCTTTGCATCAGAGTATAGAAAAAAACTTTATGTTAAAAAGCCACAGAACTATGGCAACTATTTTACTTTCTTGCTAGATTATAATATGTTTAAATAAAGATAATAAATTGAAATTAAATCAGAGAATTAGTAGGTTGTAGGGGTTTTGAGGTTGCATAACATGACATACAAGTATGGAATGATTTTGTGGACAAAATTAAAAAGGAATTGCAAACTGCATTTGCAATTTCATTTTCAATTTTTTCGTGTAAAAAATGTGACATAATTTAAATGCAAATGCAGACCGTTTGCAATTGCCCATATGCTATTCACTTCCTCTGGCATCAAGTGGTAAGCCTGCCAGAACTCAAATGAAATCGCAAATCCTTTGCATTTGAGTTTCCTCTGACTTGTACAGAAATCTGTTAATTAATGGCGGGGGGGTAATGGCTTCAGTGCGCTTTCGGAAGAAAGACAGGACGGAAGAAAGACGTGCGGTTTTTACATTTCGTTGGATGTGGTCCGTGAAATTGTGGAGGACATTATGATCCTCGCACAACAAGCCGATAATAGTTCCTTCTCTACTGACTTTCTGTGAATTTGTGACCACAATGAATGTTGTTTTAATGTTTAATGCATAATGTTGTTTTCGCCAACCTGGGTGAAGTGAGTGAAAAGCTGTTTTTGCAGGACTGAATGACTAAAGGGCCAGGGCGCCCTTTGATAGACCTCTCGACATGATCGCTTCTCGCAGCAGCTGGGAAATTGACTTTGCCATCCCAATCACTTTATTAATTCACTGTTAAATTAGTGTAAATAAAAACCGGCACAATCGCACGTCTTCCGTCCTAACCGCGAAAGCGCTCTGAATTGCGGTTGACTGTGAGTGACGTCACATCCTGATACAAACACGCCCCACTGCAAAAGCCGCCATTGATTGACAGGTTTCTGTACAAGTTATAGGAAACTCAAATGCAAAGGATTTGTGATTTTCGGCAGGCTTACCACACAACGCCAGAGGAAGTGAAATAGTGAAATAGCATATGATATAGTTAGTTAGTGTGTAATGTGGCTGTTAGAGCATAAATAATAGGCCTACTTACAAAATTAAAAAGCTCAAAGTTCAATTCCAAGCAAGATATTGTGTTTAAAAGAATTCGCTTTTTAAGGACTACAGAAAACGGCTGGTGTTGGACTACAGCCCTCAACTTCCCGGGTACATGATGTCATTATTTCGAGTTTTTGAATAATCTCCGCCCACAGGAATTTGCAAAAAAAGGGGCGTGACCTTTCCGGACAATGTGCGCTAAGCTGCTGTCGAATCACAACACACTTGACCATCTACACAATTAGAACTCGTTACGTATTTCTGAAGGAGGGACATTATAGAACAAGGAAGACATCATCCCGTTTTTATGACAGTGAAAAGAACGGTATAGAGAAAGGTAAATTGTGTAAAAAATACTGTGTTTTTTCACAAACGAAACATGAACACATGTTTTATTGCATACCGTAAACACAATCAAAGTTTCGAAAACACCAAAATTATGGCACCTTTAAATAAAAACTGAAACTTAACTTTTTTAAACCGTGACCCTTGCGCTTAGTTTGAATACTACTGCTGTAAAGGAATGATGTTTATTAACAGTAATTCTCTCTTTGTAAAGAGAGTCAGTAAGTAAAAATTCTTAGAGACAACAGAAAACAGAATGGAAGCAATAAAGCAGAATGGTTGAAAGGTGGCTAATCTGATTGGGTGTTGGGATCTAAAGCTCAACATCTATTTTAAGAGATGACCAGCTTTGGCATTTAAGAGGATTTACTGCAGTCATGTAAAAGGAGTTTTCTCACTCTGTATAAATGCTGTTGTCTGAAAACTCAGGTAACAGAGAGGTAATATTATTCACCCCCTTAAAACATTGGATTAGAATGTATTAAATATGACTTTTTAAAAGTCAATTTGAAAACAGATCTGCACTGTAATCTAAAACTAGAAACTAAACTGTCCTCTAAACTGTCTTCTGTCTATTTAATCCCTTTCATATACATCTTAAGGTGATTTGGCCAAACAAATGTATTCTCAGCTACAACTGGGAAACTTAGCGAATGGCATGTAGTCTATTAAATAACACAAGTATTTTTTTCGTCCATGGACAATGCACTTTATCAAAAACATATCATCATCATCGTTGCACTAGGAATCTGTGTCTGAAATGCTTGTAAGAAGTAAAAAAACAATGCAGTAAATAGAAAAATCCCTAATGAAAATTAACTATCATCACAGATTATCCATACCTTGAGTACCGATGATTTCCATGTGTAGGTGGGCAATACCACTGGCAATGGACAGTGCCAGAACTATCATCCCCTCCACTGATACGGTGTACCTGTTCAGGTAATCAAAGAGTGATCCATGCTCATGGTACTCTGACACCAACCACAGCTGAGTCCATGAGCCATTATCTAAAGACAGAGAGATACAGATTACGACTGATTCTAATACAACAAGCAATGTAACTGTAAGTTACAAACTGGAGATGTAACAGCTTTATTAAAAACATAATTCAAACAGAAAGATATATCTATGGATTCTGGATTAAGGTTAGTGACAAATAAAGATGTCTGAGTTTTTTTGTTAAAACTATATGAAAATTGTGTTTAAACTGCATATATCCATAGCTTTAAGAATGTAATCTTTGTATTTTCAATTGCATATGTGGCAGAATAAGTAATTAATCACTCAACTGCTGGTAAGGGTATGGCTGTGGTAGACAAATGAGGCAGAGGTGACCATACTATTTAAGAAACTTATTTTGGTGAGCTTTGACGTGTCCTGGCGATTTTCTCTCCTTGGCATGTCTATTTCCGATCCCGTTCATATTTGAGTTAAATAAAGTGGAGCTGATGGCATTGACATTGTTGCAAGTTTGCGGAGGAGTTTGCTTTTAGTTTGCCTGCTTCCTGCTTCGCTGCTGTTCAGACGCTTTTACTTGCGCTCCGTGCTTAGCGCTTCTGCTTTTATGCTTTATCTTATTTAAACACCAGCAGTTCAGCACAGTGCTCAGACTAAACAATTAGGCACAAAAAGTAAAGAATCTTGGATTTACTTCAAAACTTTTGAAATACTCTGGAACCAGTAACTTTTGGGATAGTCTACCAGCTTACTGCCGACAGTTGACATTCTTAAGGATAACACAGCCATCCACACTCAAACAGGCGAGAAAATGCCTTCTTTTGGATCAACAGCCACCTGCTGCTCAAACTGCCACAAACTTCTACAAAAGATTGCAGTTCTCGAAACAAAGTTACTTGCGGTACTGCCATCCCTACCGGAACACACAGATCGCCATGGACCCTCTCAGCGTAAAGTCGGTGAGTTCTGTGAATCTAATACTTCTCATCAGACTATAGTGAGCTCAGACAAACCTGCAGTACAGAGGGAAACAAATCAATGGCAGAAACAGGGCGCAAGACCTAAAGGTGCTCGTAACATCAGACTGTCACGAGTTTCACAAATTGCTGCATTAGCTTCATCTACACCAGATATGGCTATGACTCGACTAGCCAATGTTGGTATTCTACCACGCCCTGTGCATCTTGAAAATAGATTTGAGGCACTAATGAGTGTGGGTGATGAATCCCCAAATGTGGTCAGGCAAAAACCACATCAATCAAGAGTGGACAGGCAACAGTGCTCCGCTCAGAAAGCAGCCGAGCCCAATACTCTGATAGTGGGGGACTCTATTATCATAAACCTTTGTAGCAGGGCTACACCTGTATACTGTTTTCCTCAAGCAATGATTGCTGATGTAAACAAGGAACTGTCCAATATCCTGACACAACATAAGTCTGTAAATCGGATTGTCATTCATGTGGGAAAAAATGAAATTCAAAAAGAGCAGTCAGAGCTCCTTAAAATTGAATTTAATGAACTCTTTGAAACGCTAGAAAAGCTGAAAGTTCAGGCATTCATTAGTGGACCTCTACCAGCTCGAGGACATGTTTTCAAACATGTTTTCTCGGCTACTCAGTCTGAATACATGGCTGCAAAAAACCTGCAACATGAGAGGACTGAATTTCATTGACAATTTCAATCTTTTCTGGAGTCAAAGACAACTTTTTATAACAGATGGTCTCCACCCAAACAAACTTGGCACAAGAGTGCTAAAAGACAATATCCTTTTCTCCCTCCATCACCCATCAGCAGAGTTTGTCAGTCCACTCCTGAAGGGCACACATACATCTGGCCTCAGTGACCACAGGATTTCACATCAGTCGGATGGACACTTCGATAACACCACTCAGCCACAACAACCACTGCTCACGGTCACCACTCAGGCTGTACCCTGCCCAGTGACATCACATCCGTTGAACTGTGATGAAGACTCAACACCCAAGGACGTTTCTGTGGATAACAATTGGGAGAGGTAAGATAACATACTTCGGCCTCCAGAAACACCAGACTCACACCAGTCCCTCTCTCTACCTACTTTCTCCCTCTCTCCGTCATCACCTCTTTTGAGCTTCTCAGAAAAAATGGAGGAACTAGTGTCTGCTGGAACAAAGCTCTCCCACTCTATTGTCGCGAGTCCACGAGTTACAACTAAAAAACGGCGGGCCCCACAAACACCAAAGCCTCTGGATCCAGCTCGCCCTCCCCCTCCATCTGAGATCTCCGGCCTCTGCCCCAACGCCAGGGATCACACCAACTCCAATCTGATGGTGAACAACACAAGACTGCAAACAATACTGGTAACTGATATGAACTGGGTCCCCGCTATTATAGCAACAACAATCTCAAATGTTTACAGAACAAGTGGGAACCCAACGTTCCTTTAGCTTTCCCTATATCTGTCCTGATATGCAAGAGAAAAACAAAGGCCCCTTCCAGTCATGTAGCAAACCTCTCTAATCTACTGCCTATTACACGTCATTCTGATAGTGACAGGGAGCAAAATACAGTTAATGTTAAATTAGCACTCTTGAACATTCGCTCACTAAAAAGTAAGTCATTTTTGGTTAATGACCTCATCACCAGTAACAACCTGGACTTCATGTTTCTAAATGAAACTTGGTTAGATGACAGCTGTAGTGCTACAATCCTAAATGAATCTGCCCCCCCAGACTTTAGTTTTATAAGTGTCTGTAGAGCTGTTAAGAGAGGTGGAGGAATAGCTGCTCTATTTAAAGATGTCTTTCAATGCAAACAAGTGTTACTTGGTGATTACACGTCCTTTGAATACTTAAGTATTGCTGTTAAAGATGCACCACACATTCTGTTTACAATTATTTACAGACCTCCCAAATATTCCCCAGTCTTTGTTGATGACTTCTCAGTACTGTTATCATCTATTTCTTCTGAATTTGACTGCTTTGTCATTGCTGGAGATTTTAATATTCATGTAGATAAGACAGACAACAACACTGCAAGTGAACTTTTAACTGTTTTAAATACTTTTGATCTGACCCAGCATGTGCACGGCCCTACACACAATCGTGGACACACTCTGGATCTGCTTATTAGCAAAGATCTAAACATTTCATCAACCTCTATTAGAGATGTGGCGTTGTCTGATCATTTCTGTATTTTCTTTGATATATCGATCTGTCCTGCCACTGAAGATAGACATGTCTCTGTAAAAAAGAGGTTCATAAATGAGAACACCAGTGAGCTATTTATGAATGCTATGTCTTTGTCACCAACTATATCTGCAGACTCTGTTGATGTTCTCCTCTATAGCTTTAATGCAAAAGTAAAAAATGTTATTGATGACATTGCTCCAGTAAAGGTCAAGATGATAACTGGTAGGCGTAAAACACCCTGGAGAAACACAACAGCAGTACAGAACATGAAAAGAACATGCAGAAAAGCTGAGCGTATGTGGCGTAAAACTAAACTTGAAGTTCACTATAATATCTATAAAGACAGCCTGTGTGCCTTCAATGTTGAATTAGGCAAAGCTAGACAGACTTTTTTCTCTAACATGATTAACTGCAACATAAACAACAGTCGCACTCTTTTTGCTACTGTAGAGAGACTAACAAATCCACCTAGTCAAGTTCCCAGTGAAATGCTTTCTGATGACAAATGCAATGAGTTTGCAACTTTTTTCCTTGAGAAGATCAACAATATCAGAATGTCGATCAGCAAAGCCACATGTGCCACTCAGGTCAGTCTGACTTCATTACAACAAGCTCAGAATTTAGTAACTATATCTGAATTTCAGACAATTGATCGCAAAACCTTGGAGGAAACAGTACAGCATCTTAAAGACTCAACATGCAGCTTAGACACACTCCCCACATCCTTTTTCAAAAGAGTGTTTAACTGTTTAGAAGTAGAGCTCTTAAAAATAGTAAATACCTCACTGCTTTCAGGAACTTTCCCAGAGTCCCTAAAAACTGCAGTTGTCAAGCCTCTACTAAAAAAGAGCAATCTAGACAAAACCTTACTGTCTAACTACAGACCAATTTCAAATCTTCCTTTTATAGATCATTGAAAAGGTTGTCTTCAATCAGCTGACCAAATTCCTAAACTCAAATGGCTAATTGGACAATTATCAGTCTGGTTTTCGTCAGCATCATAGCACAGAGACAGTGCTCATAAAGATAACAAATGATATTCGATTAAATTCTGATTCAGGCAAGATATCAGTTCTGGTATTACTAGATCTCAGTGCTGCCTTTGACACAGTAGATCACACCATACTCCTACATAGGCTGGAAAACTGGGTAGGGTTGTCTGGGTCTGTCCTTAAATGGTTCAGGTCATACCTTAAAGGGAGGGGTTACTATGTGAACATAGGTAACCATAAATCTGAGTGGACATCCGTGACGTGTGGTGTACCACAGGGCTCAATTCTTGCACCGCTCCTGTTCAATTTGTACATGCTTCCACTTGGTCAAATAATTAAAAAGAACCAAATTGCTAATCACAGCTATGCCGATGACACTCAGATCTATTTAGCCCTCTCACCCAATGACTACAGGCCTATTGACTCCCTTTGCCAGTGCATTGATGAAATTAACAGCTGGATGTGCCAAAACTTCCTTCAGTTAAATAAAGACAAAACTGAAGTCATTGTATTTGGTAACAAAGATGAAACTAACAAGGTAAACACATATCTTGACTCAAGAGGTCTAAAGACTCAAAGTAAAGTTAAAAATCTAGGTGTCATTTTAGAGTCTGACCTTAGTTTCAGCAGTCATATCAAAGCAATAAGTAAATCAGCGTACTACCATCTCAGAAATATAGCCAGAATCAGATGTTTTGTCTCAAGCCAAGATTTAGAGAAACTTGTTCATGCTTTCATCACCAGTAGGGTGGATTATGGTAATGGACTCCTTACAGGCCTTCCCAAAAAGACCATCAGACAGCTGCAGCTCATACAGAACGCTGCTGCCAGGATTCTGACCAGAACCAAAAAATCTGAGCATATTACTCCAATTCTCAGGTCTCTACACTGGCTACCAGTTACTTTTAGAATTGATTTTAAAGTTTTATTAACTGTCTACAAATCACTTAATGGCCTAGGACCTAAATACTTATCAGATATGCTTATTATATATAAACCAAACAGACTTCTTAGATCAGTGGTTCTCAACCCTGGTCCTCGGGCCCCCCCTCCCAGAATGTTTTAGATGTCTCCCTATTTAAAGCTCCTGATTCAAATCATCAGCTGGTGTTAACACACTAACCAGCATTACTAGCGGGTCTGATGATTAGAATCAGGTGTTCTAAATAGGGAGACATCTAAAACATCCTGGGAGGGGGGGGCCGAGGACCAGGGTTGAGAACCACTGTCTTAGATCATTAGGATCAAGTCAGTTAGAGGTAACAAGGTTTCACTCAAAACAAGGCGAATCATCATTTAGCCATTACGCCACTCGTAACTGGAATCTGCTTCCAGAAGACATCAGATGTTCACCAACAGTAGATATTTTTAAATCCAGATTAAAAACATACTTGTTTAGCTGTGCATATACAACCTGAGCACTGTGCTGCATTTTGATTTATCTTTCTTGTTTTTATTTTCTTTATATGTGCAAACATTTTAAATCCATTTTATTTCTCTTTATTTGTCTTTTAAATTCAGTCTTTTTATTTGTGATCTTAAATCATTTGCTTTTTAAAGATGTCCTATGAATTTTATTCTATTTTGACTTCAAGCATTTTATGTAAAGCACTTTGAATTACCTTGTGTATCAAATGTGCTATATAAATAAACTTGCCTTGCCTTGCCTTAGTACCAGCAATGTTACCCAATGTGTTTATACTGAAGTGTGGCTCTCATTGTGACCATACAGCCTTGTCTGGTGTTTCTTTAACCTATCTCTAGCTGAAGATGCCACATAAGTTGTTGTTGCTGTTTTCTTTTCTGTTTTTCTGCCTGGCGAGTTGATGTCCCTGACAGCCTACATGTATTGTGTCTGCTGTGTTGCTTGTTAGTTTATTTTGATTATTATTTTATTTAGTGTTGTTTATTTTAGTTTTTGTGAGTATGCTTTGTCTTCTTGCTTCTGTGTTTGTTTTTTATTAATTTGTTTTTTTTTAATTAATTGTGGTTGTGATATTCTTTGTTATTTGTTTGATTTGGTTTTGATTTTTATTATATTATTACTTTTTTCATTTGTGACCACGTGTAGTGTGACCGGCTGTTTGCCAAAGTATTGAATTCACAGCCTTGAACCTGTTATTTGACTTGAACCGGTGTTACTGTATTATCTTGTTTTACTGTAAAGAGTGTATGACTGTATCATTTCGAGTATTTGGTGTGAATTGGAAATCCTTAGTTGAAATCCTTGGTTACTGTTGGTACAATAAGGGCTCAATCACTTCTGCAATGGAGCCTAGTTCTCAGAATGATGATTGGCATTTGTTATATTAGGGGTTTTGTGGGGGATTTCGGGGAGTGCATATACAAAGTTTATAATCATATTAGCTTTCCTGTAGCTTAGTGGTTAGAGCATGGGTTCGATCTCAGGGATTCCACATATCCAAAAACAAATTGTCATGATTCTGCCTGCCTTTTTCATGATTTTCTAGTCTAGTGGCAGGATCATGACAGACCCCATGTGTTTTGTGTGGAGACGCGTGGCTAGGGCGGAGTTCGCCTACGTCACGCGCTCTCCAGTCTTATGTCTTGACCACGCCCCCCGGATACTTCCGCAATCCTGCCCTCCTCGTTTATGTCTTGTTTTCATGATCTAGTGGGCAGGATTGCGTCAGTATTTTGTCTTTGTGTTTACGTTCTGTGGGGAGACACGCGGCTCGGGCGCTTCCGCCTTTTGCCGCGTGTTTTCATGTTGCGCGTCTTAGCCCCGCCCTGATGTTTCTGATGATTCACACCTGTCCCCGTGTCATTATCCCTTGTTTGTTCCCCTATTTAAAGCCCTCGTGTTCATTGTCCCGTGCTGGTTCGTTTTGTTACGTAAGTCAAGTCAAGTCAAGTCAAGTCAAAGTTTATCGTGTCTCTGTCTAGTCCATCCCGTTTGTTTCAATCTTTGTTTTAATAGTCTTGCTTGTTTTTGAGTTTGTGTCTTTGGTCCTTTTTTACCCCATCGTGGGTCTCTTGTTTTGTTTAGTGTCTTAATAAAAGTATTTTTGTTACCCCCACCGTTGCCTGCATCTGGGTCCTCTGTCCTCATCATGACACAAATTTATAGTATAATGCAATGTAAGTTGCTTTGGATGAAAGCATCTGCCAAATGCATAAATGTAAATGTATTCATTAACAAAGTGTCAAATATAAGTTCTAGGTTGAGAGAGCCCTCTACTATGAACAATAATATGCTATAATAGTACTCCCACAGGGATGGACGATGTTGCTGGCCAACGCACTGTTGAACTCGGGTTCTGGGACGATGATTGGCTCGGTCGCTCTCCTGGGCGATGGCTCATTGCTTGCAGACTCTCCGTCTGTGGTGGGCTCGGGCAGGCGCTCGGTGCAGCGGGGTGATGCTTGGCTGAGCTCTGTGTCGGGAGTGGGGCTGATAAAGTAAAAACTGCAGGAAACCAGGACGCACGAGCAGAAGCGCACAGAAGCAGTCGTCCCGACGGCAGAAAACTGGGCTAAATAAAAAAAATTCAAAATGTTCTTCGAAGGAGTGACTTACGTCTTTAAATTGATTAAAAGTTTGTCACAATCGGTCTGCTTGGCTGCAGCTCCATGCGTTACTAATAACTTCCGGGAACTATTGAGAGGCTCCATGAACCGCCATTGCTTTGAAAAAACTGTTCCACTGGAGTCAACGGAGTTGACGCAACTCTCTTTCTCAATGGCTCTGGTCCCAATGGACAACACTTTAAAACTGTCTGAATCATACCCGAACTCATATATAGTGCACTATGCATCATTCCCTACAGGACATCATTCATGTATGTAGGACAATAAATGTGCAAATAAGTGGCTGATATGAAGTGCTGCTTCAGTGCAGTGGGCAGGACTCTTTGGATTCTAAAGCGCATTTGAGTAGACAAGAACTTTGACGAACTTTCTAGATTTTTTTGAGCACACATGCTAGACTGTCCATTTTGAATGCCGACATCCTCTAAATGCAATTTTTGTCAACGCTTAGGAGCATATCAGTTTACTGAAGTCCTTAAGGCTAACATATTTTTAATAAAAGTAAAAAAACACTTTCATTTTGATTTGCATTTTTAAATACAGAAGTGGATGCCCAAAATTATTGTTCTGTTTGTGTGTATATGGTTATGTTCTCTTTCCTTTAATTGCTTTCAGTGCTTTGAGTGGCTGGTCCTGGCACACCTAAAGGACTCCCTCCCGTCCACACTGGACCCATACCAGTTTGACTACCACAGCAATAGGTGCACAGAGGATGCAGTCTCCATAGCACTGCACTCTGTACTCACACACTTGCACAATAAGAACACTTATGCACAAATGCAGTTTGTTGACTTCAGCTCTGCATTCAATACTGTCATCCCTTCCAAGTTAATCACCAAACTTGGAAACCCGGGCATTACCACCCCCATGTGCAACTGGATTATGGACTTTCTGACAAACAGACCTCAGCTTGTTAGGTCAGGCCACATCTGCCACCACCATCACATTTAACACTGGCGTACCACAGGGCTGTGTGCTGAGCCCCTTTCTCTACTCCCTCTCCACACTCGACTGCAGGCCCGTGAATGGATCAAACGCCATCATTGAGTTTGCAGATGATACTACAGTGATTGGTCTCATCAGCAACAACGATGAGTGTGCTTACAGGGAGGAGGTTAAGCACCTGGCCACATGGTGCTCAAACAACAACCTGCTCCTTAACACCTTCAAGACAAAGGAGCTCATCGTGGACTTCAGGAAGGAGAGATGAGGCACCCATGACCCCATCCACATTAACGGGATGGCTGTTAAGCTTCAAGTTCCTGGGGACCCATATTTCGGAGGACCTGTCCTGGACCACCAACACCTCCTGCCTGGTCAAGAAGGCTCACCAGTGCCTCTTCTTCCTGAGGAAACTGAAAAAGAACCAACTGTCTTCAGCTAACCTGGCGAACTTCTACCGCTGTGCAGTAGAGAGCATCCTAACCAACTGTGTCACAGCCTGGTATGGGAGCTGCTCTGTTGCAGAGCGCAAGGCACTGCAGCGGGTAGTGAACACCGCCCAGCGCATCACAGGGACTCAACTTTTAGCCATTGAGGACATCCAGAGGAAACAATGTCTGCGTCGACCTCGCAGCATTTTTAAGGACTCCTCTCACCCTGCCCACAGACTGTTTTCTCTCCTGCCTTCCAGCAGACGCCTCAGGTGCCTCCGGACAAGGACCAGCAGACTGAAAACCAGCTTTTTTGTAGAGCTGTCTGCCTATTGAACTCTACCACCCGCTGATTCCACAAACCCCTCATATACCTCTAACTTAATGCTGCTCTATTGTTTTGTTTATTGCACTACAGGCCTGTCAAGTGCACGACTGGACTGTCTACACATGAACTACATGTTTATTTGCTCTACCGGACTATTTATACATATACTGCATCATTGCACTCCAGTACTATGTACTGAATGTTCACTTGCACTACTGGACTATTTATACATGTACCGCATCATTTGCACTCCAGTACTATTCACTGAATACTGCAATAACTCATCTACTGCACTGTTAACTTTAACTTTAATAGCTGCTGTCCATAATGTATGCACATCTAATATTAATTTGCACTACTGTTCTGCTTAGTCTAATTTATTATTTGTACACACACATATATATATATATATATCCATCAGTAAATTTCTTTTTATAGTAAATAGCCACCTGAATAAAATGTTCATAGTACATTACCACTTGTAAATTTGTTTCATAATTTTGCTCTATCCTGTATTTATGCACAACTGTATATCCTGCAGATGTTTATTAAACCTAAACTACATTTCGTTGCCTTGTACTTGTACATGTGTAATGACAATAAAGTTGAATCTAATCTAATCTTTATTATTCATGTCCATTAGGTGGCACTGTTAACATGTTAACTGGTAAGAACTGCATGAGAGAGTTGAGTAAAAGAAAAAGGAAACGCTAGCTACAGCTTGTAGTGTAATGAACGCCTGCCCCTTTAATTAGTTTTACCTCAAGGCATCACTAGAGGGCATACGGTAATCTAGGGGCAGATGTTTTGCATCACAAGAAAAAGGGAAGGATTTTCATGTGTGTTGCACAAGTTCACATAGAGCAGCATTCAGAGTTCATATGAAACATGTAAATGTGTTTAGTTTCCCCTTTTATTTTTGGCTATAGCGGGATGAGGTATGTTATATTTACATTGTATTTCATGTTAGTTTGTTTGTTTCTTCCTTTTGTGTTAATGACATTGAGTGAACTTCGCCTGTATCAATTATACTATGAAATACGTAATGCTCATGTTTATTTCTCTTGATTCTGTAGTTTTACAGTGATACAAGTGCAGAGTGGTGCATATATGCTGTGGTGCACAAAACAAATTAACCACAGCATTCTCAAGGTTGAAAAAACTTATTGTGTTGCTGTTTCACTTATTAAACCTGTCTTTTGGAATTGTTTGACTTGGGGTCTTAAAGTGATAGAGTTTATTAAAGAAATTAAAATGGACATATTTGGTGTATAAAAAGTATAAAATATATATATACTTTTTTCAATATAGGGCATTTAGATAGCATTTATTTCAGTTTATTATGGGCTTGCGCTTGTTTGCTGATTTTTCTTTAAAGATCTGGCAACACGTATAAATTCACAGCTGATATGTCATGTCCCTGATGCAAGTTTAAATACGGTCTGTGGAGGGTAAATGCTTTATGCCTGAAAATCTGCCAAAAATATCAAACATGTTTTGCTATCCTCAGACTGGATGGAATCATAGTCTGAAGCTAAAAATTGGAGTCTGTGCCCATCACACGCTACACGATTTTCTGTCAAGACAGACTGCCTAATAATCAGTGCAAAAAATCAGAGCAAAAGTCATGTAGTGTGTTCCAGCCATTACCAAGAAAATGTGCATTTATCAACCAACATCATTAGCATTACTTTCTGACCAAACAGTACATTTTCATCATCTCATATCTGATCAATCATGCACAGAAAAAATATACACTTACTCCACCAACTCCAAAGAAAATAAACATGTAAATGTCTATTTAAACCTGTATTTTAGTTCTTTCTAACACACGAGTTTCTTAACGAATTACATTACTGCTCATCCCCCAGGTTCATGGAGGAATGAAAAGGGCTACTCCCATTACAACAACGTAGTGAGGCGGGACCTTAAGTTAGGGCTCACGTGATTGGTCAGCCAGTAAATTTTATTCATCATGCGCATATGTTTTAATTTGCAACAATTTGAATGCAATCTGTGCTCGTGTGTGATCAATATAATTATATAAACATACTAGTTATAATTTTTAATCTTTTATAATTAATTAAATTATACAGGGTTACAAAAGAGGCAGAATAACTTAGTTCCTATGGCTCAGTGGTAGAGCATTATGTTAGCAGTGCAAAGGGGTGTGGGTTTGATTCCCAAGAACATACATACATACATACAATAAAAAATGTATGCTGCTAAATATCACTGTAAGTTGCTCTGGATAAAAGCATCTGATGTTATTTAATCTTTTAAACTAATATATGTGTTGACATGAGAAACGTTAACACACGACATGATCGACATGAACACACATTAAAGCCCGCAAACAGGACCCAGAAGAATCCTTAGATGACCAGACTCTTGTCGCCTCGCCTGACAAGTGTTTGAAGGAACTTATTTTTGACATGAGCACCTCTGGCTCTGGGTCAGGTGAGAGCTGTAAATTCATATCATGGCTGCTTAAGATATTGTCACTTTATGTGCCATATTTAAAGAACCCCCCCAAATCTGTGTTCCCCTCAGTTCCTTGTTCGGTATTGTTGTGTTATGTTATACGTGTGGTTCTGTTCCTGTGGATTTATTAAAAAAAACCTCTTTTGACACTTCTCCTTGTTGTTCGCTTTATATACGCTACACGCGTGAACCATGGTCTGTTTGAATACTCGATTCTGATTGGCTGGAAGGTGTGCATTAAAGGTGACTGGAACTGTCCGTGCAATAAACGGTTTTAATCTTAAATTTTAATAATTTAGTTCCAGTCAGTTTGATCAACATTTGATATTAACTGACGAAAATAACTGTCATTTTCATCTGTCTGATCAAAAATGACACTGTAAACATTAATAACAGCTTTAACTTAGCAAATGACCATGGTATAAGTGGGATAATCCACGGCTTTAATATTTTGATGCATACCCTTTAAATGAGAGCATTAAACGATGCCATATTGTTTTACACAGTTCGTGTGTAGAATGTTTGTGTGTCTTTAGGTGATTTTCACTTGATTAAATATGAGCATGATCTTATGCACAGATTTTAATCATCAAGGTAATTAGAACAGGTGGATGATAACGACAAGATAGTATTTTACTTGGGTAAAATTGGTTTTACTTTGTAGTAAAGATGTTATGATGATTAAGTGAACTATGGTTAGATGTAGTGAATATTGTCAAGTGTTCTCTTTATAAACATTTATGAAGATGGTCCTTTTCACAAACCGGTTGTTTTTAATTACTCTTTCTTAAATCCAGTGTTCTTGAAGGTATTTGATTAGATTGAAGAACTTATGTATGTACATTTTCATTCAAGGTATGTATAGTACATTTTTGTTTTGAGAGATTTTTCTTGTGATTTTATGTTCCATATTAGGGCTTTTCACACTGCACTTAACCCCGGGTTATCTTCATTCTAAACCCAGATTTTAACCCCGGGTAAACAAACGTTTCACAACTGTAATTTGAAAGCGGCACCGCATTTTACCCGGGGTTATAAAACCCTGCTCCAGAGCAGGGTTAGCAGCGCATTTGTGGTGTTAACACCGCATTGCGGTGCTAAGTTTGTTCAGTGTGAAACGGAGCAGTATTTGCTTGTTGCCGCTGGACGCATGGCAACAGATATAAGCAGTGTGAAACGTGAAACAGATAACCCAGGATTCCATTTATCCGGGGTTTAGGATAACCCGGGGTTAACAATGTTAAGTGTGAAAAGCCCTATTGAGTGCTGTGAAGTCTGTGCTGTTTTGGGGTTTGAATTGCAATTAGTGATTGTATATGTTTTTCCTCACACTTTGTTGTGCCCTGTTCGAGCCCTGGGGTTTGTCATACATTTGCTTTATTTTTCTCTTTCCTTTTGTGAGGCCTGTTGTAGTGCTTTAAATATTTATTATCTGATGTCGAACCTAATGTGTGAATTGTAATAAAACCGATTGTACTATTGATAAAGTTTTCACTACAGCTTGTTGGCCAGTTATTAACTTGCCCTTATTGGCGGGTTACAATAGGATTACTTTAATTACTTTGTTTACAAAGTTTATAGACTTTGTTTATAGACGTTTATTGGCTTTCTTTGTTTAGAGTTTATTTAAATAAACTGTTAGAAGACAAAGCCAAGAAAAAGGCACCAAAATCCTGTCATGTAATACCTTTGTTATCAGCAGCGATAAAACCCAAAATATTTTCATGTCGTAACATGATGGTCTGATAAATCTCAGCCTCACGGAACCAGGAGCGCTCGTCTCTTGAGGAAAAGATCTTCACAGCAACATCCTCTCCCCTCCACTTGCCCTTCCACACCTCACCGAAACGGCCCTTCCCAATGCTCTCCTGGAGCACGATAGTCCGTGCAATTGTTCGTTGTACCAAGAGGGGCAATCCTGAGATAAAACCACAATGTCAGCTAAGAGTAACAACTCAAAATCATGTTTTACTTCATACTCATATTGTTCTAACCACGTGTGACTTACTTATATATATATATATAACAAACAAACAAAAACCTGTCAAAAAGCACCAAGGACTGAGAGCACTACAGAAAGGGTCTATGTGACTCATGTGATGTATTCAATGCGCTGCATTCAAATTCTGCTTAAGTCATACAGTAGCTCTTTAGTAGCTTAACAGACCTAAATTTAATCTCATAATTCTAACATTCAAACTTGCCACCTCAAGACATGTCATGTCAGGTCTAACATAAATGATAATACTACAATTTGTAATAATGATATTAATGACAATTAATAACAATATGATGTAATAATGATATTTGTAATGATATTTATTACAAAAAAAGATTTGGGTAATAGTTCACTTAAACTGTATACAAACTAAGATTTTTAGAGAAATAAAGGTTTAAATTCAATTAGAATTTGTTCCTGTAAGCTGTCCAATGACCTCAGTGGACTTGGTATATAACACAAGTCTCTGGCCCATAAAAGTGTTCACTAAATGGTTACGCCACAGAAACGTTCCCTTATTATTGTTCTGTGTGTAATATTTCTGAGCGGAAATACCTTGAATGCACTACAAGTCACTTTTTTTAAATGCAAAAGCAAATTTCGCCATATTATTTTGAGAAAAATGGGGTAGACGAGTCAATAGATTTGGAGGGGTTCTTTAAATATGGTACCTAACATGACAATATCTTAAGCAACCATAATAAGAATTTCCAGCTCTCACCTGACCCAGAGCCAGATGTGCTCATGTCAAAAATAAGTTCCTTCAAACATTTGTCAGACGACACAAGACTCTGGTCATCTAAGGGTTCTTCTGGGTCCTGTTTGCGGGCTTTAATGTGTGTGCAGCGCAGGTTCTGTATGGCACACACTCCCAGAATGACACCGACACACACCAGGCACGATGGCAGAATTACTGCAGCCAGTTCCAGCTGACTCCAGCCAAAGACTTCAGGCGATGTCTCTGATTGATCACAAGACGTTTCTCATGTCAACACATATATTACAACTTTAACGAGCAACACATACTGATCTTAATAAAAGCATTAAAGCCTATAAATATAGTGTAGAGAAAAAAATATTCTTTATTTATCACAAAATATCCACAAACAAGCATCATGTATGCAGATTATTAATTACACTGTATTCATATCTAATAATTCAATATAAAAATATATGGGAGGTATGGCAGTGTGAGTACAGTTACTCAGTTACTCAAAAATCACAACTCTAAATACAATGTATCATGTGATCTAAAGTTGATTGATAAGAAAACAATTAGTTGAAAATCTGTCATGAATGTCTATGTTGAATTTCATTTATGCAAAAAAGTAACATGATCATTTTATGAATAAAACTGTACTATCAGTGGCTGGCTGGACAATATTATAGTAAGAAAGTAAGTAAAATTTATTACAGACAAGGAGGTGTCACAAAGTGCATGACAATAAAAATAAAAAAAATATTCATTAATATACTCTACAAATACCATCAGTACATAAAGGCAAACCATTACAATAAAAACTAATAAAATAAATATGCATTAAAATACTCTACAAATACCATGAGTACAAAAAGGCAAACCATAATGTTAATTAAAAGCTTGTCCAAAAAGATGCATCTTTAGATGTTTTTTTAAAGACTCCACAGAACCCATAATTCTCAAAGTTAAAGGAAGGGAGTTCCAGAGCCTTGGAGCTACTACACAGAAAGCAAGATCACCTCTGGTCTTAAGATGTGTTCTGGGAATAGTTAAAAGGTCTTGGCCTGAAGACCTCAGAGACAGACCAGGGGTGTGTGCATGCAATAGACCCTGTATATATGTATAGTAGTATATGTATCATATACTACTACACTCTTCTCCCCCCCCCCATTGCACACCTGACTTCACTTGTTATTTGCACTAATGGACTGTCTATACACAACATTTATGTTCATTTGCACTACCAGACTGCTCATTTGCACTGCCAACTGTTCATTACAGTACCGACTGTTTACTATGCATCTTGCACTCCTACACTTTAACTGAAATATGCAATAACTTCTTCCACTGCAATGTTACTTAGATAGCTTCTGTCCATAATTTATTTGCACTACTCTATATCCATCGCACTGCTGCTCACCATAGCCTAACTTATTGTATACATCCACCTGTAAATTTCTGTTTATAGTAATAGCCATCTGTACATTATGTTCATAACACATATCCATCTGTAAATCTCTGTCTATAGTAATAGACATGAGAGGAGTCCTTAAGAATGCTGCGAGCTCGACGCAGACAGCGTTTCCTCTGGATGTCCTCCATGGATGGAAGTGGAGTCCCTGTGATGCGCTGGGCGGTTTTCACCACCCGCTGCAGTGCCTTGCGCTCTGCAACAGAGCAGCTCCCATGCCAGACTGTGACACAGTTGGTCAGCTTTCTATTGCACAGCGATAGAAGTTCACCAGGATAGCCGAGGACAGCCGATTCTTCTTTAGTGTCCTCAGGAAGAAGAGGCGCTGGTGAGCCTTCTTGACCAGGCTGGAGGTGTTGGTAGTCCAGGACAGGTCTTCCGAGATGTGGATCCCCAGGAACTTGAAACTGGAGACACGTGGATGGTGTCATGTGTGCCTCTTGACTCTTTCCTGAAGTCCACAATGAGCTCCTTTGTCTTGGAGGTGTTAAGGAGCAGGTTATTGTTGTTGCACCATGTGGCTAGGTGCTGGATCTCCTCCCTGTAGGCCGTCTCATCGTTGTTGCTGATGAGACCAATCACCGTAGTGTCGTCCGCAAACTTGATGATGGAGTTAGATCCGTTCACAGGCTTGCAGTCGGAGTTGAAGAGGGAGTAGAGGAAGGGGCTTAGCACACAGCCCTGTGGTACACCAGTGTTGAGTGTGATAGTGGTGGAGCAGATGGAGCCTGATCTCACCTGCTGTGGTCTGTTGGTCAGAAAGTCCATAATCCAATTGCATAGGGAGGTGTTAATGCCCAGGTGTTCAAGTTTGGATATTAACTTGGATGGGATGATAGCGTTGAATGCTGAGCTGAAGTCAACAAACAACATACGTGCATAAGTGTTCTTATTGTCCAGATGTGTGAGCACAGAGTGCAGTGCCATGGAAACTGCATCTTCTGTGCTCGTATTGCTGCGGTAGGCAAACTGGTGTGGGTCCAATGTGGATGGTAGAAAGTAATCACTGATGGCCTGGATGCCTTGCCACATGCGTCGAGGGTCGGAGTTGGAAAAGTGCTCCTCTACCTTTAGCTTGTAGCAGTGCTTGGCCTCTTTGATGCCCCTCTTCAGGTTAGCTCTGGATGTGCTGTAGGCTTGTGCATCACCTGATCTGAAGGCAGTATTGCGTGCCTTCAACAGGAGGCGCACCTCCTTGTTCATCCACGGCTTCTGATTTGGGTACGTGATGATCTGTTTCTGAGTGGTAACATTGTCTATGGTGGTGTTGATGTAATCCAGTACAGAAGAGGTGTAGCAGTCAATGTCCGTGTGAGAGCCACTGGTGGCCTGAGAAGCAAATGTACTCCAGTCTGTGTGTAGAAACCTTTCCTGGAGTGTGAAATCTGCCCCCACAGGCCACACTTTGATGGTCTTCACTGATGGCTTCACACGATTGATGAGGGGTGAATACTTGGGGGTGAGAAACAAAGAAAGGTGATCTGACTGTCCCAGGTGGGGGAGGGGGGTCGCAACGTAAGCTTCAGCCATGTTTGTGTAAACATGGTCTAAGGTTTTGTTTCCTCTGGTGTGACAGGAAACATGCTGGTGAAATTTGGGGAGAACTGACTTTAAGTTTGAATGATTAAAATCTCCCGCAACAATAAACGCAGCTTCCGGGTGAGCAGTCTGTTGTTTACTGATGGCTGCATGAAGTTCTTTCATAGCAAGCTTGGCATCAGCATCCGGGGGAATGTAGGCTGCAGTTATAATGGTGGAAGTGAACTCCCGTGGCAAATAAAACGGTCTACATTTAACCATGAGAAACTCAAGGTTAGCTGAACAATGTTTTCCAACAATAACAGAGTTCGTGCACCAAGCTTTGTTAATGTAAATGCACAATCCACCACCTCTGGTCTTACCGGAGCCATCTAACCCAGCAAACAATGGCCTGGCGGTCCACCGGCGGTTTTTGGGTGGCACAGATTCAGCGGCTTGACACAGTCGGACCACTGGCGGCACATTGTCGGCAAGCCGGCCAATGTAAGAATGCTGTCGGTCTGCCAGCTTTTTTTGGGTGGCACCCCACCAGCGGCTTGCCACTGCTGGGCCTCTGTTGGTATAGCAGTGGCAAACTGAGTGGCATAGATTCAGGGGCTTGACACAGTCGGACCACTGTCGGCAAGCCGGCCAATGTAAGAATGCTGTCGGTCTGCCAGCTTTTTTTGGGTGGCACCCCACCAGCGGCTTGCCACTGCTGGGCCTCTGTTGGTATAGCAGTGGCAAACTGGGTGGCATAGATTCAGTGGCTTGACACAGTCGGACCACTGTCGGCAAGCCGGCCAATATAAAAATGCTGTCGGTCTGCCAGCTTTTTTTAGGTGGCACCCCACCAACGGCTTGTCACTGCCAGAGGCAAACTGATAGGCCTATGAGCACTAGCAGGAAATATATATATATATATATACACAAACACACACACAGTAAAAGTAATCTTAGGGTTAGAATAAAAATACTGGCTAAATAGTTATATTTTATAATAAATGATATAGTTAATTAACAAAAGCACATTTAAAAATAAAAATAAGTAGGCTATAAAAAGGGTGTAAGGAATCTTAATATACTGGCTAAATGTATTTATTAAAGGCAAATTTTAGTATATTTTTTTTGTTAAAAAAGGCTATTAATTTGCAATAATAATAAGTTAAGAGATTTTAAATAGATTGAGTAGTGTTTTAATCCCATTTACTTAATGCTGCATGATTTTGACGTGTATGGGAGTGCGCTTTGTGTGCTGAAAGTGTGTCATAAGGCTTGTTATGCGGCGCCGCAAGAACCGACAGGCGTATGACTTTACATTACCGCGAGAGTGAGTTGAGAGCCGACTGCTCCATAAGCTTTTGAGATACTCTCGCGGTAATGTGATGTCATCCGTCTGTCGGTTCTAACGGAGCTGCTTAAAATCGAACACACCTATTTAACCACTGGAGCAGAGGAAGTTGCCATGGAAACGGGGCGGCACCAAGAACTGACAAGCAGCAAGCTTAAGCCAATGACAGCTGGCCTGAATGCATATTTAATGAGCTATCTGGATGCCGTCAGGTCGTCGTTTCGGGTAAGTCCTGGTTTTAGAAGTAATTTAAGTTGTTTTAGTTAAAATAACAATGCTAAATGTATTACTTAAAATTAATATATGTTATATATTAATATTATATATAAATATGTATGTTTTACTTGTGTAAGTTATATTATAAGCCTTGCGCTTGTCGGAATTGATTTTATTGATTTGTCTGAGGTAAATTTTTAGCTAAAAGTCATTAGCCTAAATGAGTGTGGATGAGATGATTTTGTTGTGAAAAGTGTGAGAAGAATAAACAAGATTGAGCGGACTTCATAAACCCGCTTGTTGCAGTTTAAACGATTAGTTTAAAGTTTCTGAGGTAATGTTAATCTTCAAGAAAAAATATGGCAGAATCAATATTAAAAGTAAATTAGGCATAGTTGTTTAAGTGTTTCTGTTTATAGTAAAAAGTCAACATGATAATCTTTTGCATAAAATATTATTATGAACAGCATCAATGCTCATTTTCTCCTTTTGTTTTCCTGTTTTAATCTCTCAGGGTTTACACCCTAAGATTAGGGCAGCTCCAGTTTGGTTCCAGCATCACTTGTGAAGACTTTAGATGATGCCAGCACTCACAAAGACTTCAGATGATGGACATTCAAAGTTGCTAAATATTATATATTGTAATCACTGCCTTAATACAAATGGATTGAAAATCAGCAAACGTACACTTTATTACAATAATGGCAATATATGAAAATAGACAATGTTTAGCTTTTTTTAGTTACTTATTGATATATTCCCATTTACTTGTCCACAAACATTTTTGCCGGATATACAAAGTGGATTATAAAACTCTGAAAATGTTACCTAAATATTGTCTGTTTAACTGAACATGAGTTGAAACACATGATTATCATCTTAGAGCTATTGTGATATGAACATTACTTTGTTGTCAGAAGATGTTTCTCAGTGAGTCACGTCTGGCTCATCAATCAATATTTTTTGATTGTAACATTTAAAAAGTTGTTTTTTAAAGTTGCATTTTTAAGTTGTTTAGAAATTTTATGGATTGTAAGTGCTATACCTTTAAGACAGTTAATCTGGGCTTTACTATGAAAAACTGCAGTAACCAGATCTTGTTTTTTTAACCAGAAAATTATTCTAATGCTTTTGAAACCATGGTAGATATCTGTAGGTGTTCTACTATGTTCTAGTAATGCCATATTTGCTAAAACAATCAATATATTCATTGTAGTACTATGGTTGATTTGGTCCTATTGCAAAGCTGTGAAAACATGGATTTCGTATGGGTACGTGTTGGTCTGGTAAATGTAATGCATTTGTGTATTTAATTTGTTAAATTGTTAATAAATTAGCAGTTGTTATTGAACATTGGTTTTGAGCCATTATTGTTGAAGGACATTTTGTTTAGCGTGATATTGAACAATTATGAACCGCGGACCGACCGTGGACCACCAACAAACATTGGTGATAAACCAGCGGCTCAGCAGCGGACCACCGGTGGAAATATGGCGGCTGCCGCTGGTGGACCGCTGGAAAAACGATGAGCAAAAAGCTGGTGTGCCGCCGGTGGACGCCACCGGTGGACCGCCAACTTTGCCACTGGTGGTCCGCCACTGGTCCGCTGGCCTTATGTTAGCTGGGAACGTTCTATCCGCCCGGAGTGTGTGGCGTCCTGCTAAATCAATAGCATTGTCCGGTATGCCGCTGTGTAGCCATGTTTCCGTGAAGATCATAACATTACAGTTAAAAAGTCTCTTGCTGTAAGTTATGCTGAGTCGAATCTCCTCCATTTTGTTCACCAGTGACCGAACATTGGCGAGGAAAATGGTGGGTAAAGAGAGCCGGTGTGGTGTTAGCTTTAGCTTAGCTCTTAGTCCTCCGCGCTTCCCCCGCCTTTGTTTACGATCTCGACGCCGCCTGCGAGCACTTCCGCCCGGCCGGGTAGAGTGAGCGGCCTCGGTTGTTCTGCCGATCTCAAGAAGCAGTTGAAGGTTGTCGATAAAACTGTCAGGAAGTCGCAAACCAATATCCAAAAGCTCATGTCGGGTGTACGATGTAAAAGCACAGCTGTTCTGCACGAACAGACCCGAGATGAGCAAGAAAAATACCACAAAATTGCAGAATCTGGAGAGAGCCTGAGCCTCGCGATGTGATCGCGCCGCCATCTTGGATTAAGCCTCTGCTTCTAGAGGAAAGCATGTCAAGCATGTTTTTTCTGAGATTTTAACACAACTTGCGCTTAACACATATTACTTAAGATTGACTATTCACACTTTGGGTATTACTTTCAATCAATGATAAGAATCAGAGCTGACTTTTAGCTGCTGTCCTTGAAGCAGAGAGTAGGTGAGAAAACCAGTCTGTTTGTTACAACAAGGTTTGGCACTTTACAGTGTCCTGCAAAACCAGATTAAAAAAGTGGGGTTTTCATGAGGATTTATGGTTATTTATCTGGTTTTTTGTAAGTGTTTGTCAATGCTTTTAAAGGGATAGTTCACCCCAAAAAATAATTATGTCATGAATTACTCACTCTATATTTGTTAACAAACCTGTACAAATGTATTTGTTTGGTTGAACACAGAGAAATATATTTGGACGAATGCTTGTAACCAAACAAATATTGGACCCTATTGACTACCATGGTAGGAAAAATTACAATGGTAGTTAAAAGTACCCCAGAACTTTCTTTGTCCTACATTTTTTTTATATCTATTGTGTTCAACAAAACAAAAAGAAATTATAAAGTAATTTTTCCTACTATGGTAGTTAATGGGGTCCAATGACTGTTTGGTTATAAGCAGTGGCGTGCACAGACCTCTGCTTAAGGATTTAAAAAGGGCACTTAAAAGTACTATTACTGTAACATATATATTAAAAAGTGTATTTTTACAGTGTCTTAACATGTGCAGTAATTGTTTATTATATATAAAATAAAACCAAAATAGGGAGATAAAAAATACTATAATTAAAAATAAATATTGTTAACTTTACTGAACAAAAGTTGTTATGGAAGTGCTAACTGTCATGAATTCAAAGATATAACTTGGGACGTTTAATTTAGATATATTTCCCAAAACATACAACGTAAGTGCATTTAAAACTGTCAGAAATTACCCTCCATTAAAGTCCAATATTTTCCACTGGAATTCATTTGCCAACTTGCCAAAATAAAGACCTGGAAAAAATATATAATCCTGACCAAAACACAATAGAAAATGTACTGGTTTTAATGGAAACTATAATGGTGTTTTATACTGGATTTATCCTATTGGAATAATGCCAAAAACACACTACAGAAAGGAATTTTGTAATGATCTCAAAGAAAAAAAAGCTAATGATTTGCATTAAACTGTTTACAGAAAGTTCCCTATCGTTAAACC
This sequence comes from Oreonectes daqikongensis, assembly GCA_026939265.1. Taxonomy (NCBI): domain Eukaryota; kingdom Metazoa; phylum Chordata; class Actinopteri; order Cypriniformes; family Nemacheilidae; genus Oreonectes; species Oreonectes daqikongensis. The sequence continues at coordinate 757,062 of JAOTQM010000130.1, read as the reverse complement.
GAAGAATGACTTTAGATTAATCTTGCAAAACTCCCGTTATAATCAATGATTATTGACTACACCATTGTTTATGATGAGTTTGGTGATACTCGCGCACTGCACCGGTGACTCATTTAGATGCCTCTGATTGGCCATTACGTTCCTAATCTCAACAGATTCGTCTATCACTGGTGGTAACCCAGCAAAAATGCGCCAGATCATGCAGATCTACATGTAATGCTGTAATCATTTTCACACTTTATTTCAGCCGCAACCGTTGTAATATATTTAGTTTTATTGTGCATGGGGCTTTTATTCACCATTTATCATATTGTTCTTTGCCTTAATTTCCCATCATGCTAGTAACTTGTACTTAAAAAAGCACACTGGGACGTTGAATTGCCTTGAATTGATTAACCATAACCCGCATGCTGCAGCATCAGCAACAGTATAGTAAATGCATTGTGTTAAGTTACCTGCTGCTGCTGGTGAAGTAACTGAGTGAAAAGACGCAGAAAAGTTGCACACGCAGCCCTCCGCCTGCTGCTCCAACCCGCCGCAAATTTGATCATAAAAAATATTTTGTATTTATTTATTTTTTCATTGCAATGGTAGAAAGGTATTGTTATCTAGTATAATTATCACTTTTATAATTAATATAACTGTATGACCAGAGGTGTCATGGTTTACATGAAACAGAACCCAGATGCAGACAGCTCTTGACAAAACGATTTATTAAATACAAGAAAACTCAACTTAAAATCCCTAGAGGGGAAAACAAGACAAAAATAACAAGACACCACTGATAAAACTAAACTTCAAATAAAACTTAACTCGGGGGAACAGCGACAGGAACAAAACAGGACATAATAGACAAACGATCCGGCACAGGACAGCAAACACAAGGGCATTAAATAGGAGGAACAAAAGAGACATGACGAGGGCAACAGGTGAAGGGCGTGAACTGATAACGGGATGATTAATATGGAAATAAGGGGGCGGGGATAAGACGCACGACAGGAGAGCACATGGCACACAAACAATGGCCATGTGCTTCCAAACACAGACACAAGACATGGGTCTGCCATGATCCTGTCATTTCAAACTAAAACAATCATAAGAATGGCAGGATCATGACAAGAGGTGCACATTTACATTTTGACAAAAGAGGCAGGGGCTTGAGCCCCCCTGACCCCTCCCCTGTGCAGGCCACTGGTTATAAACATTCTTCCAAATATATTTCTCTGTGTTCACCAGAACAAAGAAATGTATACATATTTGGGACAACTCAAAGGTGAGTAAATGATGACAGAATTTGTATTTTTGGGTGAACTATACCTTTAAGCTAAATATTTTGTACGTGTATGTGTTTTTTGAATGTCAAACCAATGACTAGGGTTGGGATCCAACTCCGGTTTCCGTTCTGCCTATGTATTACAGATTCTGATTTAATTTAAAAAAAAATTTTTTATATTTGAGCTGTTATACCTTCATTTAAAGTAGTGTTGCTGTAATATAGTAATGTCTATCAATCACATGTGCTTCAATGTTTATGTCATGTATCAGTGTTGTAGTCGAGACCAGCTTATTCGAGTCCGAGTCAAGACCGAGTCCATAGTATGTCGAGTTCGAGTCAAGACCGAGTCCATAGTATGTCGAGTTCGAGTCAAGACCGAGACCCGAGAGGGTTGAGTCCGAGTCAAGACCGAGACCACAGATTGTTGAGTCCGAGTCAAGTCCAAGTCCACATTTAAAAATAAAAAAATCTTTAAGAATATGTTAAATGCTTGGTGGAAACAATAAAACTGGCACCAAGCTCATAGAGTACATTAAGGGTGTACTCCCACTGTCCCAATCGTACCACGCCTATAGCCTGGTTCATTTGACTAGTGTGATCGCTCCATACCACGCCCGGGCACGGTTTGTTTAGGCGTCCCTGGCTCGCTTGGAAGAGGTGGGCCAGAGCGCAGTTCAGTTGGGCTCGAGCGTGGTACACATTTAGTGTGAGTGCTAATCGCACCCAAGCGCGGAACTGGAAACGTGACGTCACCTAAGTGACAACAAACATATTCTACAAGTAATTGTAATTGTATTGTGTACTTTTCAATTCATTAAGAACAATTGGGTTTATAACTTTGTGTGTCACTGCGTCTCAAATGACTCAATATGCCACAAAATTAACAAATACATTGATTCCATTGTGCTAAGCAAGAGCGTTTCTCTTCCTGATTATTTCAAAACAGTCGCATCATAATGACGTAAGCGTGAATGTAAAGTGCAATGTGAGTGCAGGCCGGCGGGGGACAATCGTGCTTGGGCACGGTTGAGAGCAACTGGGCCATATGTGCGTGAGCCATATGTTCATACACCCTAAATATACCATGGCATGTACACTGAGTTTTATTTATTTAGACTGATATTAGTTTTAAAATATTATTAGTTGAGGGTAAAAAGGCTACATTATTTACGTAGGCTACGTAATTTTATTAGAATTGTGACTTCCCCCTGAGCAAAGGTATGTCGAAAAGACATTATTTCTACGTCTTTGACGATGTTGATAAGATATACCTTCATGGGCCAAAAGTGAAAGGGGTTTCTACGTCTTTTATGACGTTTTCTGAATGTCTGATATTGCCATACAGGGGACCTCTGTACAAAGTAAAAACTGGTTCAAGTCTGGAGTTTATCAGACTACTTTTAGTTTTTCCATCGAAATAAATTAAGTGAGACTTTTTAAAATAAATAGTAGTTAAGTTTAATTATTTGAATGCAGTAAGATAGCAAAGCAACCATTCAATGTTAATTGCATTAAATCATTATCAGTTTTGTACCCACAAAAATTCACAGTATATCTCAAACTACAGATCCACAGAGCTGACACATTAATAACACAAACCCAATTACTATCAGTGATCTAAACAACATTAAAACATTACTGTTCAGAAGTCATCATCTCTTCTTGCTTCCTTTGACACAACAAATGTATTTTAACACACAGTTGTGGCTGAAGGAAACCTAATTTAACATTAAAATAGAAGAGCCAAGAGCTCAACTAAAGCAAACACATGATTTTTAAAGGTACAAAAATGATGCAATTGACATTGATACATTTTTAACACTGATTCAATGGTTGCTTTGCTATATTACTGCATTTAAATAATTCAACTTAATGTATTTCAAAAAGTCTCAATTTATTTACATGTGTAAACTGAAACTAGTCTGATAAACTCAAAATGTGTTTTTACTTTGTACAGAGTTCCACTGGACGTCAATATCAGACATTTAGAAGATATCATAAAAAGACTTTCACTTTTGGCACATAAAGGGACATCTTTTAATGTCATTAATATCTTGTATAGGCTCAAGTCATGCGCACAAGAAAATAACCAATCATTGCACGTCAATCAAACATCAGTTTAAAGAAATAGTACCACAGTAAAAATGCATGACATTAAATATTTTGGATGGGACTCGAGTGGACTCGGGAATAAGTCCAATTCCGAACATGTTCGAGTACGAGTCAAGACCAAGACCATTAAAATGTGGTCTCGAGACCAAGTTCAAGACCGAGTCCGAGTCTCGAGACTACAACACTGTCATGTATAGTCATGGGAAACAATCTGTTCAGTACCCTTTTGAAAATTAACCAAATTCCCCACTCTACCTTAACTCACTGCTCCAGGTCTACATACCTTCCTGTCACCTTCTGTATGAAAATGAGCAACGCCTTGTTGTTCCATCACGAGGCACCAAATCGCTTGCGAAAACCTTTACACATTCAGTTTCTCTGTGGTGGAATGATCTACCAGCCTCCACCCGAACTGCAGCATCCTTCACAACCTTCAAAAAACAACTCAAAACTTACCTGTTCCGCATCTATCTGACTAACCAATAACTATGTTTTGTCTAAAAAAAATGTTTTTTATGTTGTTCTTTTTCTCCCTAGCTTACTTCAGCTTACTGACGCTGAAAGAATATTATAAGATCAGGGATTTTGATTGCATATTAATATCTAGAAAGATTTATGTAAACAAGATGCAAATAAAAACTAATAAAAAATATAAAAAATGAATTTATGAAACTCAACAATGGTGAAAATCAACAAACGAATTAGGCTAAACAGATCAACTGCAATGCATGCTGGGAATCATGAATAAGTTTTGTACTATGAAGTTACCCAGCATGCATTGCAGCATTACATTTTATTCTGTTGATTGTCACCATTGTTGATATTCATACACTTATTCTTGATGTCTGTGCATCTAGACTTTGCTATAGTTTATTTTTTTATGTGCATCTTGTTTTTACAAGTCCTTCTTGCCAACAATGAATCTCCCTGATACTATAATGTTCTTTCAAGATCAACAACATAGCTCACAACCCAGATGAACTTAGTAAATTTGCATTACTACAACACATATACTTTAAAAGCACTCAGTTACAGCATACATATGGAAATTAAGGGTTAAGCCCAAAATAAGCCCAAGGAAACACGTGATTGACAAAATTGAAGTGTTTCCATTGAGCGTATTTTCAATTCGCAATTTCAATTTGGCAAATTTAAAGGGTAATGGAAACGCACCTATTGTCCGGTATTGTTGTTTTTGATGTGCTGTGTGTGTTCTCTGCCATTGTGTCTCCTGCTTGGATTACCATTAAACTGTATGTATTTGATTATCTACGTCTGTCAAGCGTTCTTCCTACACAAGCATTCCATGACAGAATACTGGACCCAAAAGTTAGCGTGAGCGTCTTCCCTTTCCCCTCGTTTTAGTTCCGTCGTTTTATTTTATTTCATGTCATGGATCACCTGGGGCCAGCAATTACAATAGTGTGGCCCAGAAACAAAAATATATACACTAATGATGTAATCTAAAGTTATTGTTATTAAACTAAAATGTAATATTATTACATTATTAGTTATAGCAACACAAAAAATGTAAAACATGTATTAGAAAAGATATACCAATACTACGAACCAATGTAAAATATGATACTTCATATTTACTGTCATATTGATTTTAAGGATTCATTTACAACCCAGATTGTCAAAGTGATCTCAGACCTCTGTACAGTTCATAATCATTGTGGATCAATCTATAGTACACTAAATAAGCCACTCACACAAGTTATTGGAGATCTTGACACAACTCTTTGTTTTTTGAACAAGTATGTTGAATAGCATGACCCACACATGTGCATGTGTTCTTCTATTGAACATACTTGTGAGAGCAGTGATTTTCTGAAGTTACTAGGCTACTGTCACTGTAAATCTGAACAGGTTTTCTCTGTTTGCGAACTCGCGCTACAGCTGAAGACTGTGAACATACAGATATGCGTCTCATTCTCATGACTTCAGTGTCAGTGATGCTTCACCAGATGCTATGCTATAATTTTGGATTCTAAACTTATATAATTAGTCTCTCCTCGTCCATGTTTGATGATTAATATTCATGAGGTGCATAACTTATTTTTTTATGAGGTGCATAACTTACATTGAATGAGATTGCTGTTTGGGCAGTGCTATCAGTCGCAATGCCACAAAAAAAGAAACCTTTTCTAAAATAGAAACCACTGTGTCTCATTACACAGTGCTGTTGTGGCTGGTTATTGTGTGTTGTGGCGTGTTTGATTAGGACATGTGTGAGACGCATCTCAGACGAGCCTATTCATTACTGATCATGAGCGTCATTGGCAAGTTTCGCGGCCCGGAAGTTATCACTGTCTTGTGAGAGGGCACCTGGGGTGGCCAACTGGATTTTAGTGGGGACCGGTGCCACCACTGGCCACCATGTAGACACGCCCCTGTTGCTTTAGCGTTAAGAGAATGTATTTCAGTTGAAAACGTCACATATTTTGACGCAAAAACAATGGCGGCCTCAGAGAAAATATATTTTTTCAAAGTTTATGAATACTGTGATAGTTACACTGTTTTTATTTCACATTTATAAAGTCAATTCCATTGTTAAAATATTAGGTTATACATCTCTTTATACCCAGGGTTCCCTTTAATTCAGATGTGAATATGACCATAGAAGCATGAGAAATATACTAAGCATGTGTACTGTGTATTTTACTTAATATATTTTCCGTTTTGTGTTTGTGATTTTATTTAGTTCAAATAGCTTACAGGTGACTATTTTAAAGGTTCTGATGATTGCTAGTTCCTTTTCTGTCTCTGTCTTGACATTATGGCGTTTAAACTTACCATCGCTTTCTTGAAACCTTGCGAGGCATTTAAATGGCAAGCAAATTATTGTCTCTGACGAATATTATCCTGCTGGATTTGTGACACAAGCTGCGGATCCATCCCCTTTCTCAGTGTGCGACGTTCCCCTTTGTGTCTTTCAAGTTTTACAGCCTGTACTTCATTGTCCCCAAGAAAGGTGGGGTCTGCACCTCATTCTGGATCTGCACACCCTGAACAAGGCTCTTCACAGGATGCTGTTCTGGTTTGTGGCTAACGACCTGAGGGACGTATACTTCCATGTCTTGATTCTCCCTCGTGACAGGCCGTTCCTGCAGTTAGCCTTCGAGGACCAGGCATACCAGTACAAGGTCTTTCCCTACGGTCTGGCCATGTCCCCTCACATCTTTACCAAAGTTGCAGAAGCTGCCCTAGCTCCCCTCAGGGAACAGGGCATGCATATTAAGCCCCCTCACACAGGTGCTGTGCAAGGTCAGGAAAGAGGACCATCAAGTGCTGCAAGTTGCGTTCTACTGGCCCAACTAGAGTTAGTTTTCAGAGTTGATGTTTCTGAAGACGTCTCCCCTCTTGCCAATTCCCCAGATGAAGGACCTTTGTCAGGAGGAGGGCACAGTGTGGCACCCAAGGCACCCAGACCTTTGTAACCTCCACATCTGGCTTCTGGGTGGGATGAGGAGACCTTAAGTGGCATGCCTGGACTGGCACTCTACCAATGCCAAGACTGGCATTGATAGAGTTATCCCTGGTCCAGGTGAACTCCTATACCTGAGCTAGTGCTCCATACGTAGTAACTCCTCCCTAAATCTAAATTATGCATGCCTGATTTAAATAATGTGCAAGGCTAGACCATCTCATTTCAGTTCGCTTCACAGACTTTTGAGGCTGTGTGCTTAAAAGACCAAGACCTCGTTTTGCCAAAAAGATTTGCATGCGCAGGATAAAATTTGTGAAAATAAACGTGACATTGCAAGCATAAAATAAATTTGCACGAGCAAAAAGTTTTGTAAAGGTGTAAATAAAGCTGCAAGGAAAAAAAAGCATTGTACCATTTTTCATAAGTGTAAGTCATGTGTTGTGAAACTGCAACTTCATATTAATGCCAAATAAATATGATCTGTATTCTTTTGACCATTTTTCCACACGTACACTTTTGACACGTTTTTTTTGCTGAAATGCAGCTAAAAGCATTGCAAGTCTATAAACAGAGGCATGCATGCAAAAACGTCTCAGGTTACGCATGTAACCATGGTTCCCTGAGTAGGGAACGAGATGCTGCATCGATGTAGTGACGCTCTGGGAGCGCTCTCTGCGTGAGACGGTATGTCATAGGCAGGTGACATAAGGCACCAGGAAGCTATAAAAGCACATTCCAACAGCCGGCTTCAGCTTAAATGTGCCAAAGCAAGGTGTGATGAATGCAGGGAGTATGGAAGGAAGAGGCAGCATTTCGTTCCCTACTCAGGGAACCATGGTTACATGCATAACCTGAGACGTTTCTTTTCGAGGGAACTCCACACTGCGTCGACGTAGTGACGCTATGGGAACACAATACAAATGCACCATGCTGCCAAGCACCTGTCTGTGTGTAAGCATTGCACACATCTAAGACAAAAGCACCTAGCTCCCAGGTGTAGCGCCGACGTCCAGCTCATAGAACCTGATGAACATGAGCAGAGAGGACCAACCCGCCGCATCACAGACATCCTGAACTGAAGCCCCTAGCCATAAAGCCCTGGAGGCTGCCATACCCCTAGTAGAGTGAGCTCTGATGGCGCCAGATTAAGGCCGTCCAACTATCCAAGCCTCAACTATCCACTTGCTGAGTGTTTGCTTGGTCGCCGAAAACCCTTTCCTGGACAAACCAAAACACACAAAGAGTTGCTCGGATCTTCACCACGAATAAGATCTGTGCACATAAGCGTCCGGTGCTCACACCGGACACAACAAGTTTAGCTTTTCCTGGTCTTGATCCCTAAACAGGGGAGGGCAGAAGGCCTGTAAAACAATGGGCAGCAAATTCGTAGGCCCTTTTGGCACATAATGGCGCTTAGGGTAAAAGAAAGCCTTAACGATCCCAGGCGCAAATTCCAGGCATGTTGGGAAAGGTCGTCTACTCTCCTCAGAGAAGTGATTGCCAGCAAAAATAAGGTCTTAAGTGCCAAAAATTTGTCTGGAAATGTCTCAATGGGTTCAGAAGGGGCCATGGATAAACCGTCAAGGACAATAGCCAGGTCCCAGGCTGGGATCCTGGCGCGGCTTCCTGGCCTAAGTCTCAAAGCGCCACGAAGGAAGTGGGTTACCAAAGGGTCTCTCCCCTGCAACTGACCACCTAAGGAAGCCTCATAGGTGGAAATAGCTGCTACATCATCTTTCAAATTGGAGGGGGATAACCCTGCAGTAAATTTCTCCTGCAAAAACTCCAAAACTGTGCCAATTGTGCAGTGGACTGGGTCGTGCAGGTGCTCATTGCACCACAGAGTGAATACTCTCAACTTAAGAGAATACAGCTTTCTCGTGGATACTGCAATACTGCTCCCTGATCCACACAGCTGGGAATATACATTGCTCTGAGCGAAAGTATTTCCCCCTGAGCCCAGAGGAGAATGTGTCAGGCCAGTTTGGATAATGGGCATGATCGTGGACCACAGGTATAATATTGGATGCTGCTGCCATCAGACCATTACTTAGTTACTTTTGGTGGAAAGTAACTAAAAGTATACTTTTAAGTTAGTTTTACGGTACTTTACCTCCCCTAACTTGCGCTTTTCCAGGCTTTGCTGTTTATTAGTGTTTAACACTAATGCATTCAGCAATGTATCTAATAGCATATAACATACTGTGTACACCTTCATTTTCTTTTTAATATTTTCTGACCAGTAGCAGCTGTGTATTATAACGTGTTGGAGTCACGGAGCCAGACGTAGCGAGGTTCAGGAACACAATATATGTTTATTTAAACACTTATTACGTTTAATACAAGACAAGGGAAAAGAGTGTCGCTTATGGCCACACCACCCTGAGAGTGCCCGCTCTCGTCTGATCTCGGAAGCCAAGCAGGGTCGGGCCTGTTCAGTACTTGGATGGGAGACCGCCTGGGAATACCAGGTGCTGTAAGCCGGTGGCGCTGCTCAGTTGGCGACGCGGACTTGTTGCATGTGCTCTGACTCACCTAATTTTTATGTGTAATTTTATTTTGTTTTGTAAGTCCCTTTTTAAAGTTCTTCAGCTTTTGACAATGATGGCATGTAAGGCAGTTCATCGACTGTTCATCATTTGGCTTCTGTGCTTGGGGCTGGCATCCATTTGACAATTGGCGTCCATTTGTCACGCTTCCCCGCTAATGCTAGATGATAGCGAGATGCCAACCACCTACACTAGAGACACTCTCCTTATTCACCGGATCACCCACGGCATTAGACCTGTCGAGGTTTCCACCAGACGTGAGAAGATCGTCAGTTAAATGTGGCAAGACAAGGAAAAGAGGCTGCAGAAGCGGCATTTGGTTGCACCTGCAACGTCGAGGAAATCGACCTCCCCTGCCCGAAATAATGGAGTAATATCAGATCTCTTCAGAACAAAATTGATGAGCTGCGGGTGAAATCCAAAGTCTACTCTGAATACAGGGGTGTGGGCCTTATGGTGTTTACAGAAACAGAAACTACAGGGAGCTCGGACCACAACATAGTGCACCTTATCCCATCATACAGGTCGGTTTTCAAAAGGTCTAAACCTGTTAAAAAAAGAGGTTCATGAGTGGTCCGAGAATAATATAGAATCCCTGAAAGGATGTTTCCTATGTACTGATTGGGATGTCCTTAACAGTGATGATTTGGATGAAACAACTGAGGTGATAACTGATTATGTAAACTTTTGCAAGGATAATGTGGTCACAAAATAACAAATAACCATTTATCCAAACAATAAGGTCTACATTACTAAAGAGATAAAGCATTGTATAAATAAGAAAAAAGACGCTTTCAAAAGTGGTGATCAGGTGAAATTAAAACTTGTGCAGAAGGAACTAAATAAGTTATTAAAAGCAGCAAGGAAGAAACAAAAATATATTTTAAAAGATAACTTTTATAAGTCTAATTCTCGAGGAATGTGGAAAGTAATTAAAAATATAACTAATATGGAACCGGCTAGACAGATTTTCCTAACAAGCAATGATACACAAAAAGCAGATGAGCTGAACCGTTTCTTCCTAAGGTTTGATAATCAGAACCCTAATCAAGATAGTAATATAGAAGGGAACTTAGCATATTCTAGTGTCTTAACAGAAAATGAGCTGAGGCTTGACTGTGGTTATATCAAATTGCTTTTTAAACAGATGTGTCCAAAGAAGTCTGCCGGACCGGATGGTATTTTGCCCTCTCTACTAAAAGCTTGTGCAGAGGAATTAGCTCCTGTATGGTGCTCTATATTTCAGAGGTCTATTGACCTGGGAGTGGTCCCAGCCATTTGGAAAAAGTCCCTATAATTCCGGTACCAAAAAAGGCCCATGCAGTTGAAAATAAAGATTTTAGACCTATTGCCATAATGTCAGTAGTGATTAAATGTTTTGAAAAATGTATGGTGTCAATGTTAAATGATAATGTTAATAGTTATCTAGATTCATTACAATTTGCATATAGAAAAGGAAGAGGTACTGGCGATGCGATCAATAGTCTGATGCACTTGGTTTTAAATCATTTGGAGGATTCTGATGCTTATGCAAAAGTGCTTTTTATAGATGTTAGTTCGGCTTTTGATTCCATTCAACCTTATGTTTTATTAAATAAACTTAGGGAGCTAGATGTAAATCCCATATTAATACAGTGGTATCACTCCTTTTTAACAAATAGGACCCAAAGAGGTAAAGTTAATAACAGTTTATCTCAAATACAATATTGCAGTACTGGTGTCCCACAAGGCTGTGTCAGTTCTCCTATCATCTTCACGCTGTTTACTAATGAGTGTTCAAGTAAGCACCCACAGGACTACATTTTGAAATATTCTGATGACACAGTAATTCTAAGTCTAATGAAAAAACATGATTCTCTTTCGATATATTTCTCTGAGATTGACTCATTTGTTGATTGGTGTGACACAATTTTTAAAAAAGTAAATACTATGAAAACAAAGGAAATTATATTTGATGCTAAGGATGTTGGAGCCCATATGCCCGTTCTTGTCCATAATCAAGAGATTGATCAGGTACAATCATATAAATATCTTGAAGTGTACATTGACCAATCTCTCACATGGGACACCCATGTCAACTGGTTATGTGAAAGACTGTATCAGAGGCTGTACTTTCTCAAAAGACTGCAGTTGTATGGGGTAGACAGAATTTTTTTTAATCAGTCTGTAGTAGAAAGTGTGATTAGGTATGGCCTGTCCACTTGGTATGGTAATCTCTCTGTGAAATCCAAATCAAAGATACTGTATATTGTTCGAACTGCTACAAAGATTATTGGCCTGAATGAATACTCTAGTACTCAAGCTCTGTATGAACTATGTACATTGAATGATGCCAAAAGGATTTTAAATGACCCATCTCATGTGCTTCACTCCTGTTACGAACTTTTACTCTCTGGAAGAAGGTTTAGAACATCTCGTTACATACTAAACAGATTTAAGAACTCCTTTGTGCCAACATCAATCAGACTGCTGAACTTGGAACACATATTTTTATGAGTTTTGTTTTTATCATGTACATCTGTATTGTGCTTATGTCCCTCATGTTTTATTGTGTCAGGTCGATTTCAAAACATAGCTATTGAAGTCTACTGCAAATTTCCTTCTTAGGACAATAAAGTATATTTCATTTCAGAGGAAACACAGAGTATATATAAAGTCCAGGTGAAGACGGTAATAGCTGACAGGTGCTGGGATTGCAGACGAGGGACAGGTGAGGGAGCGTGGAGGATGCTGGCAAATAGAGTCCTTGGGGAAAACGAGGGAGAAGCAGACAAAAGAACACACAGGAGGCAGACAGGGATGGACAGGACCGTGACAGTACTCCTCCCTCCCGGAGGGCGCGTCCTCGCACCTAGGAAACATCCAGGGAGGGGGGGTGGTCATCCTGGAGGCTTGTGCAGGACACAAGGGACAGGACAGGACAGGAAGCCTCCAGGACGGAGCTCAGGTGTTCAGGGTCCAGGGAGGGTCCGGGAGCTCAGGTAGCCATGGGGGTTCTGGCCGTTCCTTGGCCCATGGGGGAGCCAGATCCCAGGGGGGCCAGATTGCCACCGCTGCCGTGATGAGGAGATGGAAGCTGGCGGCCACCAGGAGGCAGCCGACCAGCACCATGACCGTGGCCTTGTCCCACCCCTTGGCGCTGGCTCGGGAGAGCATCATAGCGTGGCTTGCGACGGCTAAGCTTTGTGGAGGAGTGGGGTATGGTGCTTGTGTGAGTCAGAACGACACCCCAGCTAACGACCGGTGTTGGACGACCATCGCTCCAGTCCCCATCAGCCTCCCCGACACAGAAATCGGAGCCACCCACGTGGAGAACTCGATTAATAAAGTCCACCAGCGGGTACTCATCCATGTCGGGTAGCATGATGACGACAAGCAGATCGTCATCCAAACTGGTCAAAAATATGCGGTTGAGTGTGGCATCGCGCCAACTCACCCGCACACACACCTCGACAAACTCCTCCACATACCTCTCCAGAGGTCGACCGTCCTGGCAGAGATCCATGAGGAAGTTCTCTGGAGAAGTGATGATGTTATAATCCATTATATGGTCTTGTCTTCTGTAACGTGGAGTCACGGAGAGTCACGGAGCCAGACGTAGTGAGGTTCAGGAATACAATATATATTTATTTAACTTATTACGTTTAATACAAGACAAGAGAACAGAGGAAACATAGAGTATATATGGAGTCCGGGTGATGACCGTGATAGCTGACAGGTGCGGGGATTGCAGACGAGGGACAGGTGTGGGAGCATGGAGGATGCTAGGAAATGGAGTCCTTGGGGAAAACGAGGGCGAAGCAGGCAAGGGCACACACAGGAGGCAGACAGGGATGGACAGGACCGTGACATGTATACCATGCAAAATATGTTTTTTAAAGCAGAATTATCAGCATAACTAAACACATTAAATAAAGTTATATTGAAAGGAAAAAAATATTAAATATAATGTATAATTACTAAACTAACATTTATTAAATATTAAAAATGGTCATTAACTCACCCTTCCGAATTCCTTTACGAACAAGCAACAAAATATATTACATCCAGTGTGTAAATCACGCAATATCCGTCTTTGAGCTCATATGGTCCAGAAGTGAGAACTGTTAATTTACTGTATTTCACTCCTTCCCTGACTGGCTGCAACCTTCTCAGGTGTTCGACTTCATTCGGCACTGCACAAACCGATCAGTGTATGACATCAAAGACCCCGACAGCAGTAGCCTATAGTTGTGTTCGACTTGACGCGGCGCTGACTTGAAGCAGTGCATGCCGGTTAGAAATTTCGTCCGACTTGAACCAGCGCCGACGCCACGTGACGTTCGCGTTTCGAAAACAGCCGGCTTGCTCAGCCAGTGCAGCATCTCAGGAGCGGCTGCACCAGGCTGTGTTGACGGCACAGCTTTTCATGATTGGCCAGATACACCGCATGACAACAATCATGTGCGTTTCGGGTGTATTCTAACACCTTAAGTTCAACTCATTCTTATTAATTTATGTTTTAAAACCGGCAAAAACTGTGTCTATAATCATAATATATTATTTAATAAAATTAAAATAAAACGAAAACTGATCCAACTCCGTTGGTACTTTTTATAATATATCATTATGTTTACCATGATTTTTGGGCACACAGTATTTAGAAGCACATAACATATGCAATATGAAGTGTTATGGTCACTTCTTTTAAATTTAAACGTTTGTTTATTGGATAAATCCACTATCTAATCCACTTCATTCGCATTTTAAAAAGGAAACACAGGGAGAACATCACTACGGCAAGCAGCAGGTGTCTGACTTGACTCTTCCTTTTTCAACTCCTCCCTCGACTGCAAGTGGCTGATCTCACCGATTGGTCGAGATATATCCAGCTGCAGCCCTGCAACACCATGCGTTTCTGGACACATGATCCAGCCCACCAGTCTCAGGCCGAAACGGCGCGGATTGCGCTACCAACAGCTTTTGTATTTTATGTTCTTTTCTTCGCATAGCGCTTTCTATTTTCCTAGATATATTATTTACTTAATGATCATAATATCTAACCCCTCCCCCACTCCTAATCCTAACGTTAGTGGAGAATGATCATAATATCTAGCCCCTTCCCCACACCTAATCTTAACTCCTAATGTTAGTGGGGAATGATCATAATATCTAACCCCTCAATGGGGGAGTCACCACACCGGCTGAGACTGGTGGGCTGGATCGTGTGTCCAGAAACGTGTGGTGCTGCGGAGCTGCAGCTGGATACTATTGGATTGGTCTGCGCAGCATGAGCTCGAACACACCTTATGTTTCTGCCCTCGAATCGATCGCTCTCACGGTACTTTGATGTCATGTGACGATCGGTCTGTGCAGTGCCGCAAACAGTCGAACACAGCTTATGTTTACATTCACGAGGCGCATCTAAAATGATACCATTGATTACTGCTGCATGTCATGACTTCTTCCTGCATGTCATGATTTCTTCCAAACATGGCTGACATCTGCAGGCATGTCCATGGTGGCTGCGGCGATGCTGTGTCAAGGGTTGCCAGATTTGCTCAAATACTAATATGTAAATTAAAAGTACTCTTTTTACACTAATAACACGTTACCCCCAACACTGATCTCGATGCTGCACCGCCATCTGTTCTGACTGTACTAAAATTAACCAGTCGTATATATATAATTCAGCACACGGACGCCCCAGAGTCACATCGGTGCCAGGGCTGCATTCATGCACTTCGTAAAGGTGCAGGGTTAAAGGGCTAGACCGAAGGGGAGAACCCGATATTGGTACACAATGCCCCCAAAGTCGAAGGTCTGGAATCTTTTGCGGGAAGATGAAGATATGAAAATATGCATCCTTTAGATCAGTGGTTCTCAACTTGTTCCTGGGGACCCACAGCTCTGCACATTTTGCATGTTTCCCTTATCTAACACACCTGATTCAAATCATCAGCTCATTAAGGTAGAAATCCATGAACTGAAGCAAACGTGCCAGTTAAGGAGACATACAAAATGTGCAGAGCAGTGGGTCCCCATGAACAAGGTTGAGAACGTGCTGCGGCAGGGCAAACAGATGCATCTCGCGGGGGTATCGGGGAGAGCCGTCCACCGTGAAGTGCGGTGACAGACGCCCCGCCCCATGAGGAGAATGACCAGCGGCGGTCAGAACTTTTTCTTAGCCAAAGCTGTTCTTAGTTTGGAAGGCTTCGGTTGAGTGTGGCTGCCAGACCCCCAGTCTCTCTGTGGGAGAGCGCGGGATGCTACACTCTGCTTCTGGCGAGCTCTATGCGATGTCGAGGGTTGCTCCTGCCCAGCAGCCCCTGACATCTGATTGCGATAGGGGAGGAATCTCTCGATTGCCACCAAATGTTTACGAGCCTACTTGAAACTCTCAACGATGGTGTTGACAGCATCGCCGCAGAGGCCAGGGGGCGAGAGGGGAGCGTCAAGCAAGTATGCCCTGTCGGATGGTTTAGCCAATGCTGCCATAGACCTGCCCACTGCCCTGGATGTCTCTTTAAAAGCCTTTAGAGAGACATTGGTAACCCGGCACAGCTCTTTAATAGTGGCAGAGAAATCCCCCCTCCCATCAAACTCATCGAGCTCTTTTAATACATCTGCCTGGTATGCCTGCAGGACAGCCAGATTGTGTAGACTAGTCATAGCCTGCCCTGCAGACACATAAGCCTCGGAGGAGAAAGACACCAGAGGAAAAGGGCTCCGGCTCTGGGCGGAGCTTCTGAATCCAGAGACAGGGCACTGGACCCAGCGGGTGAGAAATAGGGAGACCCGTCTCATACACCTCCATGAGATCCAACTAGGATCCTTATGATCGCTGCCTCCGCTCTGCATTGGCAGAAGCGGGGCCAGGAAGCGCGAGGAGCACGCGGCTTGTCACCCTCCTCGAAGACCGACAAATGCGAGCGAAGTGTGCGGAGTGGCAGCCTGTCACAGTGCACACAGTCAGCTCCCTCGAGAGCTGACCGTACATGCTCAACACCGAGACAAACCACACACAGATCGTGAGTGTCACTGCTGGTAATGAAGCGAGGACACAGAGGAGCACAAGACTTGAAACTCTTAAGACATACTTTCCACTTAATGCACCCACAGACACACACATATGGCTTGCTGAGGCACAAAAGGCTGAAGCCGGCTGTTGGAATTCACTTTTACAGCTTCCTGATGCCTTACGTTACCCGCATATGACATACCGTCTCCTCATTGGACTGACGAGATCACACAGAGGGCGTTCCCATAGCATCACTATGTCAACGCAGCATGGAGTTCCCTTGAAAGGGAACAATGATATTATGAACTGCAAAACATATTCACTGCGCAGAACCCGTCTTTGTGTTTGTAAAATAACGTGCAATTTGCAAATGTGCAAACGTGTAAATGTCTTGTTGCGTACGCAGGGGAAAACAATTTCCTGCAATAACTCGATGTGTATTTTTTAAAACATTTTGAATGTATTTAGGTGAGATATATTTGTGTGTGCATTTAGGAAAATATTTGTGTTTTCTCTTGTGTATTTATGAATTGCATTTTGAATTTACGAATCTGATTTTGTAAAACGTAAATTGTGCTGTGCATTTCCAAATTATGTTTTGTAGAATGCTATATTGACTAATCAATATTCTAAACCAAAACTATATCATTTATCGGCTCGAAACGTATGCGGCATAAGCCACTATGCAGTGTATGTGAAGGTACATTAAATAAAGTATTTTAAAAGACAGATTTTTTTTCAGCCAGTATGCCATTATAACATCTGTACAGGGTCACCAGCAACAACAAACATAGTCAAGTATTTCAAAACACGTTTTCCATTTTCTCTCCCTTGTCTACTAAAAGAGACTGCAAATAAGTCCACTTGGGAAACAAGAGGGCATGTAGCCAATGAAGGATGCTTTATAAAGTATCTACAGAAATAGCAAGTTATTTCAAATCTTTCATGTTTATAATATTTTTTCCTATTTGTGTCATTTGCTTTTTTGGTCCATTACCATGTAATCTGTACGTCATGACCCTCATGCTAATAGACTAAATATCTCATAGTTTCCGAATATAACATTTTGATACATTGTACATAAAGCATTGAGGTAGGTAAAAGCCTTCAGATGAAATAACATTTCTGATGCCATTTCTGTTGTCATCTTTCTATTTCTATATTATATTTACAACTTATTACAATCTTACAGGCAATTATTTTTACATTTAGTAATGCTAACATATATCTTGAAAGATGTTAACTTGCTTAACCATTCAATTACAAAAAAATATTTAAAAACATGCAAAAACACTGTGTATTCTTTCTTTTTTTTTTGCTTTGCAACAATGCGCAATTGTAAAACAAATGCTATAGAAATAACCTTTTATTGAACTGAATTGAAAAAAAATAATGATTTTGAAAACCATTAGAAGGAACATTGTCTGTTTTTTCAATGGGTTCTTATTTCTTCACCATTGAATAAACATTGAGTAAAGTCACATAGATATTGATTATCTCAGAGCTTTCAGGTTTCATGCAGGCTTTTACTTCTTACATAAACAAACAGTGGCTACTGTAACTATGGTAACTGTAATTATAGTTACATGCACTGTAATACTATACTTACATGCTGTGCGATCATTTTAACAGCTCAGGCATAAGTTTCACAATGTTTGACCTACAGCCTAATGAACTCCAGCCAGGATAACTGTGGAAACTGAATTTTCACAACAAGTGATGTGGAATACATGCTGTCCATCAGCCAAGACTAGAATATCCAAAGCTAGAATATCTAGATGGAAACCACGTTGCGGCAAGTGCTTGATTATAAGAAAGCATGCATGCAGTGTCCATGATGTGTTAGAAATTGTATGACACTATATTTATCCTAGTAAAGAATCAAAAGAATGTATCATGTTATGGAAACATAAAACAAATCTATGGTCAAATTGTACATTTTTAAGGGGGGTGGTGTGCTAAAATATTAGAAAATTTACAGACCATTTGCATCATAAAATGTATATAATAATAATTAAAATATAATTATAAGTGGAATGGTAAGGGGGGATGGTGGTTTTACAGAGGGGATACTTTTTGTCTTTTTCTTTTAAAAAAGGTGGATGCCATTCCCTTTCATCCCCTCTCAAATCGAGCTCAAACAGCATGTTATCTCAATGTAGCCTGCCTTCTTACAATGTTGTTTCAACACTGTGAAAATGTTGAACTATTTAAACTTTAGTTTTAAAGCTGCCCTACATTTTTAAAGTAAATAAAATTGGCATAAAAAGTCATTTCATTTTTATTAAACTGACTGAAACACACTGGTAATCCACAGAAATGAGTTGCTAATTAACAAAGAGGACATCAATGATACAGCCCTCTAGCATATTTTTCTTCTACATAGAATCAATTTGATGACAGACTTTGGCTAAAGCATGACCAAAACACATTCCAGATGCTGTGCAACAAGTCTGGTCGGTTGGTTAGTCTTGTTGTCACATGACTTTTTTGATGCACAATGATCATGCAAAAACTTTGAAGCTCGTTATCTCAAAACTGCTCAGAATGCAGATAGAACCTTATAATTCCAAGGAGACTAAATATCAACTAAAAGTTATTGCTACATCCATCTAGTGTCTTTAACCTTTGTATTGTAAAACTAAAATACACTATATTGCCAAAAGTATTGGGTCACCCTATCTAATAAACGGATTTGATGACTTTAATAATTTTCATGAGTAATGTGTAATGCTGCAGTGTAACGGAGGCCAGCTAGTGAAGAGCTGTGCAGCGTAAACCTCACTCTCTGACCTCAAGAGGTGCTCTAGCGACAGATGCTCTTTAGCCTCCTCGTTAGAGCGTCCGACTCCCATGCCGGACCGACCCGGTTCGAGGCCCGCTCGGGGCGGGTGCGAGTAGGACCGGTTACAGCAGCACATCATGATATTCTATGGAATTGTGTGCTTCTAATATAATAGCAACAGTTTGGGAAGGGTCCTTTTTTATTTATTTTATTATTTATACGGTGATTGGTCTCATCAGCAACAACGATGAGACTGCCTATAGGGAGGAGATCCAGCACCTGGCCACATGGTGTACAGAAAATAACTTGCTCTTTAACACTACCAAAACGAAGGAGCTCATTGTGGACTTCAGGAAAGAGTCAAGAGGCACCCATGACACCATCCACATCAATGGGATGGCTGTTGAGCATATCTCCACTTTCAAGTTCCTGGCGATCCACATCTCGGCGGACCTGTCCTGGATAGCCAACATCTCCAGCCTGGTCAAGAAGGCTCATCAGCGTCCTCTACTATCCTGGTGAACTTCTATCGCGCAATAGAAAGCATCCTGACCAACTGTGTCACAGTATGGTATGGGAGCTGCTCTGTAGTAGAGTGCAAGGCACTGCAGCTGGTGGTGAAAACCGCCCAGCGCATCACAGGGACTCCACTTCCAGCTATGGGGGACATCCAGAGGAAACGCTCTCTGCATCGAGCTCGCAGCATTCTAAAGGACTCCTCTCATCCCGCCCATAGACTGTTTTCTGTCCTGCCCTCCGGCAGGCGTTTCAGGTGCCTCCGGACCAGGACCAGCAGACTAAAGAACAGCTTATTTCCCAGAGCTGTCTCTTTATTGAACTCTGCCCCTCGCTGATCCCACTGCCGCTCATATACTGCTACTCTCTCCCCCTCACTGCACACCTGGGTTCACTTTGTTATTTGCACTACTGGACTGTCTACACATAACATTTATGTTCATTTGCACTACCAGACTGCTCATTTGCACTGCTGACTGTTCATTTACAGTAACAACTGTTTACATATGCATCTTTATCCTGTACTTTAACTGGAATATGCAATAACTCTTCTTGTTACTTGGATAGCTTCTGTCCATAATTTATTTGCACTACTTTATATCCATTACACTACTGCTCACCATAGCCTAACTTATTGTATATATCTATCTGTATACTTCTGTTTATAGTACATATCCATCTGTAAATTATTTGTATAATAGTGATTTATCCTGCACTTATGCAACCGCTGTATATCCTGCACTTGCTGCTATTGCACTTCTGGTTAAACCAAACTGCATTTCGTTGCCTAGTACATGTGTAATGACATTAAAGTTGAATCTAATCTAATCTAATTTCCTCTTGACATTGGCTGTATCCAAATACCCCCACTTGTGACAGGAAGTAACAGAAGTAAGGGAAGTAAGACTGCAAGTCTGTCCCATGTCTTAAACATGGCAAAGTGCTGTGCCCTTAACACACACTAAACCCACACTAGCTTGAATACCTCTTCGGAGCTGTATTTAGGGCTAAGTGTATACCATCATGCATCACGTACTGGATATAAATCATGAGACTTTTTCTCCGGGTCTCGTGAGATGTTGTGGAAAGCTTTCCAGTTTACATTAAACTACTACTTTTTAAAGTTATATCTTTATTTCTTCTAATTTTGGCTAACATGTGTTTTTGTTTTTTGTGGTACAGCTGCTTTGATGCAATACAAATAAAGTGCTATAAAAATAAAGCTGACTTATATCATTAGATATTACATATAATATCGTAGTAAAAATTACATTGTTAATAAAAATAAACATTTTATTGGTGAAAACTCCAGAGATAGTTTTGTATATTGTAAAACTATATTTTATTACACTTAGAGACACCGCATTAATTAAATGTTTGCACTTGCTAAGTGTGTCCCATTGGGTTAGAAAAACTACATTCTCACTTGGGATCTTCATGCCCGCTAGAACACTTGGGCCAAAAACAGGAAATACGTCATGCAAGTAGTCAAGTGCAAAGACCGCAAGTGGGGGTATTTGGACGCTGCCATTGTTCCTTGGCACTACAGTGGTTTAGTTGGTTTCCTCTCTCTTTTAATCAGTGTTACCCAACCACTTTTCTAATTTGTTTGGTCTGCTTAACTGATTAATTGAGCACCCACATGTGTTTCACCTGAATCTGTTACCCACTTGACTATACCAATGCAGCTGGGGCTTCACTTACTTTTGCACATACAATAAATCAATCTTTCATGTAGTGTTTTGGCTAATCACAAAATTCCCTCTAGACAAACATATGCAGTTGATCAACATACATCTGACATTTAATTTATAAAAAGCAGGTGATGATAAAGCAAGAAAATCATGGAAAAACAACAAAAAACTCTGAATAGCTCAAGGGGTTCACAAACTTTCAAGCAGCACTGTATGTGTTACCTGACATGCCACTGACCAGTATTTTAAAGTAAACACACAGAACACTAACGTTAGCGACATTTGCCTGTCGTCTTGGTCTGCACGTTGTACTTTTTGTTGCTTACAGACATTACATGAAACTTGGTCAGAATATTAACACAAAGCAGAAAGTATTGTTAATTTCTTTAATAGTATTGTCATGGTAATTCGTCAAACATTTATACCATAACATAATATACTCCTCTTCTTGTATTTTAGGGTGCTTTTAAGTAAAGTGGTGGGGTCAGTTTTACATACAGTGACTAAACTTGGTGAAAACCTGTATTGTCAGCTAATGTAAGAAATCAGTTGGAGCAGGTCTTTAGACTGCCATACCTGGTTTGAGGTGCAGAGTCTCATTGTTGCAGAAGTCTGTAAAGCAGCAGTTGCGTTTGGAGACGTTTTTGGAGCCATAACAGAACACCTGACCCTTCAGCTCTGATGGAGACAGGCAGGACTTGACAGCTTCCTCCTTACCATTAATGAGCATCACAGAGTTCCAGCATGCGCCATCTGCATCCGTCTCACAGGTATGGTTTACACACAGCTGACACACACACTTTAAGCCTGAGAGAAGATGAATACATTAAATTGATATCACTGCTCATTGATTTTAACAATGACACAAAGATGTTAAACACAAATATGTTTTGGTGCAACTCCTACGTCTTCCTCTAATTTAGTCATAAAATGTGTTGTTTATTTTCCATCAATCATTATGGGTCAAAACCAGGGGTCCCCAAACTCGGAACTTGTGGGCCATTTTTCTGAAGAGTTTAGCTCCAATCCTTTCAAACACACCTGAACCAGCTAATCAAGATCCTACAAGGCATAGTAAAAACTTTCATGCATGTGTGTTGTGGCAGGATTGAGCTAAACTCTTCACCACATGAACAAAATGTGTCAAAAATATATGTTATATGTCAGACAAAAGTGTGAAAACAGCATAAAGTGTTAAAAAAAATCATATTTGGCATGCCACTCCTGAATTAAAATTGCTTTTTCATTGCCTTCGTAAATATGAGAAAAGAATGCTGTAAAAATGAATCTGCATTGTATCTCCTTTTGATCTTTTATTTGAACAAATCACAAAAATCCAATGTGTTATTAAAGTAAAACAACTGAAAGTGGGGGGAAATCACATTATGGAAATGTTTTTCTGTAATACACTCAGGCCACAATTAATAAACCAGGTTGAATCAGTAAAGTCATTGAGTCCAGCTCTGAATGAAACAATGGAGGTGTTATGCATTCCAAAAAAGTGTTACCCTGAATGTACCATTAAGTCCCTGATATGGTTTATAGTTATGAAACTAAAATTGAGCATTTTAGCATCATACACTCAAGATAAGTTTGGTGCAGTCAGGGATAAAAAGTAACATGTGTAAAATGACATACACTGCTGTATCTTTACTGTTTTGGATGTAATTCTCTGTTGGAGATACTTTGTTCAGATAGAGGTCATTATGAATTCCAATCAAAAATCAAAACCTGACTGTCCCTGCTAGGAGTCATATAATGGGCCAAGTTTGGATCTTCCAGCAGGACAATGATCGAAAAACAAACATCAAAATCAAAACAAAATTGGTCACTGCACAGAAGACCAAGCTTCTGCCATGGCCATCCAAGTTCCCAGACCTGAATCCGATAGAAAATTAGGGATGAGACCTGTAGAAGAGAAGCAAACTTGGTATCTTTCACTATAGCCGACAAAACCAACAAAACAGTAAGAGCAGAATATATGAGCAGTCATATAATGTGTAATAAAAGGAACAGAAATTGATACATTCAAAGCCTGTTTGTTGACTTTTATGTAGAAAGGTAAATTTTTGGGCTGTCAAATGATTAAACACGATGAATCACATCCAGAATAAAAGTTTGTGTTTACATAATATATGTCTGTGTACTGTGTATATTAATTTTGTATTCATTAAAACCAACCCATACATGTATATATTTAAGAAAAATATAAAATGTAAAAATTTATGAACATTTAAATATAATTTCAAATATTGGTAAATATAAACAAATACATCAAAAATTTTTCTTAAATATATATAGGCCTACATGTATGTGTTTGTGTTCATAAATACAAAATGAATATGTACAGTAAACAGACATCTATTATGTAAACACAAACTTTTATGCTGAATGCGATTAATCGCGATTAATCTTTTGACAGCCCTAGTAAATTTAGAAATATCTGGGCATTTTCAGTAACATTACATACCACTATACCTTTTACAGACACACAAATATGATCCATCAGCCATAAATCTAGGATCCAGTAAACACACATTTAAAAACTGTCTTGAGAAGAAGCGTTAGGCATGGAGGTTAATTGAGGATTGTAAATTGTCCCTCTCCCATCTTGTGTGTGGATAAACTTGTTTAGACTGACTTTGATAAACTTGTTCTTGCCATGAATAGCCTTAGATTCTGGAATGGCGTTAGGAATAAATTAAAAACGTAACGTAAGCGGAGATGACAGAAAAAACATACCAAGAGCAGCGGTTTTGCTTTGAGAGCTGCAAGACTTGCATCAAACACTCTAAGTGTGTGTTAGAAATCGTCCTCAGCTGGCAAAGTTTAAATCCTGTCTGGCTAGTGCACGTCCCATATTGTTTAAGCATTATGTTTATAGGCAGAGACTAGATCTTGTGGCCAGGGGCAGACTGGGACAAAAAAGTGGCCCTGGACTTCTTCGCAGGAGCAGCCCACAACACCCAGCTCGCAAAATAAAATAACACACCAGCGTACTGAATTCAGTAACGTAAATGTTTTTAAGAACATTTCATGACACTCAAGGACATCTTTCAAAGTCAATAAAACATTAACCCTTTGATGCAAAAGCTATTGAAACCCCTTCTAATGCACAACGTGGGTCTAAAATGACTGTATTCATATTCTGTTATTCATGCATGCCTGGGTGTTTTTTTTGTTTCATCTTTTGAAATTAAATTATTTTGGCATTTATCTATGATAAATGATGAGATGGCATTCACCATAATCTATGAAATCCATAATTCATGAATATTATGACATTTTTTATTTGAAATTTCCCTAGGATTTTATGTTTCTACCTCCGGTTCTACACACAAATGACCCAAATGACAAAAATGATGCATCAATACAATTATGATAAAACAAAAAATAAAGCATACACATTTTGTTAAATATTCATTTTAGTTATTTAGACCAACACATTTAACACTTGAAATATATTTTTTTGCCACTTTACTTTTTTACACATAACATATGATAACTGATAACAGTAATTTAAACTATAGTCTCTATAGTGCAACTTTAGTGAATTGTGGCAACCAAATAAGAGAAGAAAATAGACAAATTAACATCACACATTTCCAGTGCCATATCACATTGCCAACTCCGTGCTTACATGCCTCACACAAATGACCACTACACATTTGTGCTCCTGCATCAAGATTAAGAATGACCTCATCTTCCTCATCCGGTCTATCACACTGCATCTCTAAAACCGTTTGAGTATTTAATCTAGAATGACTGGGACTTGCCATACTAACACTCTGGATAAATAAAATCACAAGAATGTTATTATTTCTAGTTATCTTTCAGAATAGATCAAATATTTTCTGTGGTTAAACAACATGCATTCATTATACAAAAGTTGTAAAACGTGTGGCAGGTCAGGTGAGTTTTTGACCATTTTTGTGTAAATTTAATGTAAAAATACAAAAAACTGTGATTAAGAAAAAGTAAATAACATTAGAAAAATAAGAAGTTTCACCTCGGAATTATCACATTGGAAGGCTCTATCTTCTTTATTTTTTCTTTAATTTTGTCAAAACTGAGTCATTCACATATTATTATTCTGTGACATATTTATGTCACACTTTCACAGGCAGACATGACGAGAGGACAAGGGGCAGACAAAAGAGATAGTCCATTGGGCCAAGGTGGTGAAGATGGAGGAAGGAGCCATTGAGACGGAGTGGTCGACGACTCCATTGGGTCGACTAACGGAGGCGGAGCAGGTTGTGGTGGAGCCCGAGGCGGAGACGGAGAGCTGATGGGCCAAGGTGACGGCGAGGATCCAGCGGACCAGGGCGGAACCAATGGCTCTGGCGATAAAGGCGAAGGTGGAGAAGCCAGAGGGAGGAGTCCAACTGAGCCGGGGGGGTAGAATGATGATATGGAACCAGAGGAATGGAGTCCAAAGGCGATGGTAATACGACAACTAACCAAGGCGTATCCAGGGGTAGGAGATAGCCTGGTGGAGCTGGTGGATGACCGGGCAATGGTGCAGATGAAGCTTGGCGCCGAGGTGAAGCCACGGGGTCGATGGGCCAAGGCGGAATCTGGGTCTCAGAGGCTGGAGACAGAAACGAGGAAACCTCTAGCCATGATACAGATGGTGACTGGCAGTCCCATGGCAACCCAACAGTACAGATGGTGGACAGAGGGTGGACTAAGAGGCTGGCAGGAAGCATCGTTGGAGGAGACAGGAGGTGGGAGAGGGAGGCTGGGTGGGTGGGAGTTCTGGCTTTCAAAGTTGTTCTGGGCTGCTGTAGTCAGGATAACAGAGGATGACGGCCGCCGTGGTCGTGTCTATGACGGTGGAGCCTGAGGAGCATGAGCAACCATGACTGTAACCACCACCGCAGCATAGGAAAGGTGAGGGCGTTTACAGCCACCAATCCTAGTGGCCAAGTCCTAAAGGAACTCAGGAGAGGGATTAGGGCGGAGCTCTGGAGATGGCTCAGGGAACACTGGAGAGGGATCGATAGCAGTCAGAGGGTCGAAAAGGGGGTCAAACTCGAAAGAGAGTAGTTCACGAGGGGAAAGGCCGGGGGGCTCATGAGTGGCGAATCCTGCGGGCTTGTGAGAGGCGAATCCGGTAGGCTTGTGAGCTACGAATATGGCGGGCTCGTGAGAGGCGAATCCGGAGGCATCGTGAATGGCAAATCCGGTGGGCTCTTAAACAGAGAATCCAGGATGCCGGATAAGAGCTCTGCGTTGAGAACGCCAGTTGTGAGTGCTGCGACGAGTGCTGGGAAACACCCAGCCATGATTGAAATAACATAAAAATGAATACAGGTCATTTTAGAAACATGTTGTGCATTAGAAGGGTAGTGTTACAAACTAAAAAGTAAGAAAGGAAAAATTTAAATAACGATTTGTGATGATTGTGGCGAGGGGCGTGGCCACGCTCCATCTGGGAGGGAGGAGCTTCAGCCCGGAGCATGGAGGGCGGTGAGTAGGTCATGTGTGGCTTCTAACCTGCTGTCTCTCATTCCAGTGATTGGGGAGAGGAGAGACAAAAACCACCGCAAGAGAAAGTTGGAGTTTTCCAATGCACGCAGGAGGTGTATGCAGACAAGGACGAGAGAGCGCACGATTAACAAATCATGTCCATGGATTAATAAACCATACCCACGAGTTTCCAATTCGTGCCATCAGTTTTGTAAATAATACCATGAATTAACAAATAACTGTGCTCGCGCTTTCACCCTCCATTCCCACAGCTTTGCAAACTACACCCTAATTATTACTTTGAAATTTTAAAATGTTGCATATTACATTTATAGAAATTGATTATAGAAATTAGAATTTATAGAAACTAGATTAAAGACATGTTATTATGCAAAAGAACATTAATAATGCCAATATTAAATAAAGAAACAAATATGTATTAATCTATTTCTACTAATTCACTGTTTATTAATTAAAAATCATAATTTGCCTATTTAATACTTTTCTTGATTTTATATTATTGTTGATATTAGATTTTTCTTTTGAAGTGTGTTTTTAAAATTTCTGTAAATAAATTAATCTTTATATATTTAACTACTGTTTTGCATCAGATATAAAGTCCAAAATGTTGTTACAATCGCTGGTCCAGGCAGAAGAGCACACCACAGATTTCCATGCAAAGGGGTTTATTGAGATATACAGGATCAACACAGGTAAGTAATTCCACAGGTAATCAGACATCAGATAAATCCAAAGACGTACAGGAGCCACACAGGCAAGTAATTCCACAGGTAAACTCAATAATAAGATAATAATAAGAAACCACCGGTGACCAAAACTAATGGACAGATACCGACACAGAGTAATAACAACAAGACCGAGCCATAAACCAAACAAAAGTGCAAACTTAAATAGTGCTTGTGCTACAAAACAGGTGCGAACAAAACAAGGAACGGGTGCTAAAACAATCATGGTGTCGGGGAGTGTGTGCATGATGGGTGATGTAGTTCTCCCAAAATTAAAGGTCCGGTAACACAGGAAAACAAACAGGAGGAACAGACGAGTGTTACAAATGTGAGCATTCAGGATTTAAAAAAACAAGAAGAGAGAAAACATTTACTCTGTGTGCTTAATAACTTAGTAGCTTTAATAAGCTTTTAATTAAAAACTGTACATTAAATACAAATTGGACTAAAAAGTAAATATAATTACCTGTGATAGTTCTGCAGTCTATTAAATTTTTCCATGCTAATTAAATCCACCATATACACACAGTCATATTTTAACACATTTTAATGTGACCAACCATTTTTCAACAGCAAAACTTGCAAAAGTCTGCCTCTCTGAATCTTACCATTTAACATTTTTTTGTAAAACTGTTGCCTTTGTTATGTTATCTTCTTACATTTCACTACACAGTCATCATTAAGACTGAATCGCAGCACTGGAGTTCATGCATGGTTTCTGTTAAGCCGGGATCAGTCTTAAAGAGTAAGTATTTTGTGATATTTAAGGTCCTACTTTGGTTTATGGAGTGTCCAACCACAAGTTCACTTACATACAAGGTGTAAAAACATTTACATTTATTACCTTCTTGACTGACTTTCAAATGATTTGTTCAGTGAATAATCTCTCTAATCCCCTCCTTTCTGTCAGCCTACTCTGATCTGATTGGTCAGATGGTCTAGTCTGCTGTGATTGGTCTACCACGTACAGCATCGCAGTGTCGCAAATTGAACGTAGCCGAGCATTGCACTGAGTGACGCACATCTTTGAAAGAATTGTATCCATGGCCTTGATCGGGTCTGATGTTCGGTCCAGATTATCGCGTAATGTAAGGCATTTACAGATCAATTCTTACACCTCCCGATCTGCTCCAAGAAAAATAATGTTTGATAAATCAGGGTGCCGACATTGGTACAGCCAATGAGAAAAAAGACTGCAAGATGACAGAGTGACTGACAGAACTTAAAAAAATGTAAACCGCAGCAGCTGCTGCTCTGTGTTGAATAGTGGAGATGTAGGAACAGCGTGTTGAAATGTGGCAACAAAACAAATGCGTCCTTCACCATTTCCATTGTGTTCTGTGTTTTACACATAGATGTATAAAATATGGACGACACGCTCCCAGTCACTTCCATTGTAAAAAAATATGAAGCCAAAACGTCAGAGTTAGTGAGCACAAAGTGGAGCGCTGTATTAAAGTCCCGACCATATACCCCAATGACTCAATCATAAACAAGAAAATCATGTTAAAACACCCTGTTGTATAACATTTTATAACTAACTAAAACCAAAATTATTCAAAAAAACAAACACTTGGACATATCAATGGTCATGATTCTGTCCTCCATGCCCTGCTTTTCTGAGTTTTGTGGGTGGGATAAATTGGCTTGATTGATGAACTGTATCATGTTGAAAGTGTTTTTTAGCTTATGCAAGCAGGCATATGCACTTACAACATAGTGGAAAGCTCCAAAGTATTAGTTCGGCTGCCCGTGCTTGCACACCACCCGCATGATGCAGTTATTTTTTTAATGCCAATACAAGAGAGTCCACTAGGTGAACTCTTAGCATGTGTCGAACTCAGCCATTTGCCCTGTTTAGTAAATCTAGCCCTTCTGGCACACCTGTGTAGCTGTACCTGCCACTCTCTGCTTTCCCAAACACTTTGGAAAAATTCAGAGAACTTAGATAATTCTTTGAGCTAGAGAATTAGTTT
>JAOTQM010000129.1:0-28541 GCA_026939265.1 Oreonectes daqikongensis | reverse complement strand
AAAAAAACACACATTGTCATAAAACTACAATTTTAAAATACATTTCATAAAAAACATAGGCCATCAACATGATTAATTAAATATCTTTAAAACTAAAAAATACTTATTGTATACATAAAAAATACACATATCCTAACAACATGATTCTGATTAAAAATGTAAAACATCCTAAATAGATTATCTGGAAACAGTTTCATTCTCTGAGTGGGAGGAGTCCTGCTCACACCCACACACTCTAGCTCACTCTCTCACTCACTCAACTATAAATAGCAGCTGCACAAAGCTCAGTTTCATTTTCTCTGGAACGACACATGAGAATATCCTTCACATTGCGATTCTAACT
This sequence comes from Oreonectes daqikongensis, assembly GCA_026939265.1. Classification (NCBI taxonomy): domain Eukaryota; kingdom Metazoa; phylum Chordata; class Actinopteri; order Cypriniformes; family Nemacheilidae; genus Oreonectes; species Oreonectes daqikongensis. The sequence goes on along the minus strand of JAOTQM010000129.1, from coordinate 28,198 downwards.
TAATACAGTTCTGATTCAAGCCAGCCTGATGAAGATACACAGTGTATCGAAACGTCGCGACTAGGCTTGAACCCTAAGAAATATCGATCGATTAGACTATCAAAAATCTCTATCTATTATCTTGACCCTAGAAAGGACAGATATAGATTTTAGAAAAATAACTATTTTTGAGAACACCTGAGACCTATAGGCTCGGTGTACACAACCAATTTCCAGTATAACATCATTTGGAGACATTAAATCTACCGAACACCAGAACGACAATCATCTGGAAACCTTTAATAAATATACGACTCAAACACGATACATTCAACAGATCACCAGAATAAGAACATCTGGAAACGTTCACTAAACATGTACGACTCAGACAGACAGAGTTTTAGACCTCGACGAGAAAACTACACACAGAATGGGTACCGTTTGACAGGTCTCTCAATAGAGCTCCTAGGAGGGAACGCTCTAGATATTTTGAAGCTGATGGCGAAAAAGACTCCTCCAGAAGTAGAGCAAATGCCAGACGCACCACAGATCAAACACGGAGGTCCTTTCGAAGGGACAAATACAACACCGAATCGAACTGAGGCCGAAAAACATCACACTACATCTGGAGGGAGTGAAGGACATGATTACGTCCGAGCCTCCCCTCAGTTCCGAACGACGACTAAAACAATATACAAAATCTTACGTCTGGTACATCACTTACAAAACGTGACAACGAAAGTCAAAAATAACCAACCAATTACATTTAAAAGAATGACAGATTATCTGATTGACACGGTCAAACCGGTCACACCAACAGAAAAAACACAACAACTGTTAGAAGGTAACGCAAAAAACTGGGCCTACACACTACACAGTTGGTTTTAGAGGAACACTACGAGTCACTGATTGATGAATCAATCAAAGAGCTAAAAAACGCGACGACTCGTGATGAATGGAGAGCGCCCTTCAGAATTGCGAAGAGGTGGACTTTGCGCAATTTTGGAGGGAAGTTCAGACCAGACACTTTCGAACAAAGCGGAAGCACTTATTGCGGCTGAGTTTCCAATCGACACAGTGAGGGGCAATGATGTAGCGCCTACCTCACGTGCGGAAAAAATACCAGGACCTCGAATGGTCACGACCGAAACCCAGACGTGGCCGGTCCGGTCAGAAACAAAAGAGACGGCCAGATCGTTTGCCATACAAACTTCTCCAGCCATGGCGAATGGCTGGTTATTCGACGAGGACTTCCCTCCATTACCCACAAAACCACTAAGACCAAAGTGCAATATAAGCCCAAAAGAACAACGAACTCAAAAATTGAAGAAATTTCCAACACCTTGTATAAGCTTGACTCCTCTCAATAGAATCGAAGATTGCCCCTCTCCCCCTTCACGGGTGGTCCAGGACAAACCAATGAACGTCCGAGATGACAGGGAACAACAATCTCCCTTGTCCGAGTTTTTACACGCAGCACAAATTCACACGCGGGACAATGGGACACCGATCTCGTCAATCGAGGTGGACCTCTCGATCTACTCGGGATCGCTCGAATTGCCAGGAAGCCCGCCTGAGATTCCAGTAGAACAACTGGTGCTTCTGGACTCAGATTCGGACGTATGCACACCACAGAAAGAACAATCACCGAGCAACACAAAAATCTCACCCGTAATACAGATTACGGGGCGTCCACACTCAACACCAACACACGTACACGCACGAGACACAACTCCTGTGACACCAGGTGACCAAACACTATTGGCGAAACCCGTCAGACATATATCGACGGTCAAAAAATTATCTGACTGGAGTCTAACCATGAGAAGGAGATTTGTGATCATTGGAGACTCAAATGTGGCCAGATTTCCAGCTGTCAAAACCTCGGATCTACAAATGGATAGCTACCCGGGTGCCAGCTTTTTACATGCGAAGGAACTGGTCAAGAAAGCCACCATTACCACAAACGTGGAGAAAATGGTTTTGTCGTTCGGAATCAACAATAGACAACAGCGCCTTAAACAAACGGCTATCAAGCAACTACAAAACACATACAGAGAAGCTAAAATCAAATTCCCAAATACTGACATTTTCGTTCCCATAATTAATTTCTCCCGGACTCTACCGGTGGAGGAGCAATTCATCTTGGAAGAATTAAATAGCTACATCAGGAAAAAACTAACACACATCCCGGCCTTACCGAAGGAGAAATTCAAAGTGGAGTCGGATGGCATACACTGGAAGCCAGAGACGGCCAAAGCCATTCTACACCATTGGCAACAACATTTAAACCTGTAGTTACACACAGTCACACAAATGAACTCGATCACAACATGATTATAAATCTTTCTAAAAATTTCACACTCACATCAGCACAAAGGACGCTACTACACAAAGGACTCACTTTCATTCCCACATCAGATTTGGCCCGAGATCGAAAAAAACAGTTAAAATTTGATTTACAGACATATCATCGCAGGTTAAAACTTAAAACTTTCTTTGAAGGAAAACGCAAGGACTCACGAAATTACCATTCACACACAATTCAGATTGGACACCCTCGTTAAGCCGTTTACCGATCCAAATCAGACACATCATCACAGCAGACAACTACGCTTTCAGAAAACTCAACTGGGGACAAAAAGTAGCACCCAATTTGACACGAGACGAAATTCAAGCTTTACGACAACTACAAAAGAACAAAAATATTGTCATCAAACCCGCTGACAAGGGCAATGCGATTGTGATTTTGGATCGACAACAATACACCTGGGAAGGCGAGAGACAATTGAATAATGAAGACCACTACGTAAAATTATTAAGACCAATTTATTTAGAAACAAAGGAAGAAATTAAGGATATTATACAGGATCTAGTTGATCAGAAATACATAAATCGCAAACAAAGAGAATATTTATTGGGCAATTCTACACCAAGACTCAGACAATTTTACCTACTACCTAAAATACACAAAGATCCTGAAACTTGGAGTATACCAGGAAAAATCCCCCCCGTAGACCCATTGTATCAGACTGTGACAGCGAATCCTACTACACCGCGGAATACATTGAACATTTCCTTAACCCGATCTCACAAAAACACTCTAGTTATTTAAAAGACACATATGATTTCATCGATAAGATCAGTAAGATTAAAATTCCCCCTAAAGCGTTCTTATTCACGATAGACGTAGACAGTTTATACACGAACATCGAGACCGAAGTGGGATTACGGGCAGTGGAAAAGTGTTTTGAGAAATATCCCAACTCACGAAGACCTACTGTACAATTGATGGAACTCTTAAAAATTAATTTAACCAAAAACGACTTCGAATTCGACTCTAAGTTTTATTTGCAACGTAAAGGTACAGCTATGGGAAAGAAATTCGCACCCTCGTACGCCAACATTTTCATGGCCGAATGGGAAGAATCTGCCCTGGACTCGGCTCCGTTGAAGCCCCTTCATTATTACAGGTTCCTCGATGACATATGGGGGGTTTGGACCTACTCCAAAGAACAATTTCTAGAATTTACACATCATTTAAACACACATCAGAAATCAATAACAATTAAATACATGATTGATGATACTCAGGTTAACTTTTTGGACGTCATTTCATTTAAAGGAACACAATTTCGAGAAATAGGACAGTTAGATGTCAGGGTCTATTTTAAACCAACAGACACACATTCACTCTTACACCAAAACAGCTATCATCCCCGACACACATTCAAGGGAATCGTCAAGTCACAATTACTCAGATATCATAGAATCTGTACCAATGAGGAATATTTCATGGATGCCACGAGAACACTTTTTTCGGCCTTAAGAAGGAGGGGATATTCGAGATCTTTTCTGAGAAGATCACTTAAAAACTTCCTACGGAAAAACCAAAGTACCAAAATAGAAAATAAAACCATCCCGTTGGTCAGCACATTCTCGGACATGAGTGTTCAACTTAATTTGGAGACCAAAACAAATTTCACGAAATTTTTGTCCAACACACCCTACCTTAAAGAACACAAAATTATTTCGGCTTTCAGGAGAAATAAAAATATCAAAGATTTATTAGTCAAGAGTAAATTAACCCCTATAAATACATTTAACACTAAAAAAGTACCGTGCCCAAGTATTTCGAGTCCCAAAATTGGATCACTGGCCATTTCACCAAAGAAATCTTTAAATTAAAAATACCCCTCACTTCTCAGACCTCAAACTGTATATATCTCATTACGTGTAACAAATGCGGTAAGCAATACGTAGGACAGACAAAAAATTCAATTCAACATAGAATGTATCGTCACACATATAACATCAGGAATAAAGTGGAAAAACACACACACATTGTCAAACACTTTATTACACATAACATCTCATCCCTGAGAGTCACGGGACTCGAGTCGAATACAGGTTGGACGCTGAAAGACAGATTGGTCATAGAGGCGAGATGGATCAACAGATTAGATACGCGTTTTCCGAGAGGTCTAAATGAATAACAACGACGTATAGAGAACCCTGAGATAATCCTGACACTTAAATTTGGAATCCCCATACCCAACTTTGTCCCTAACACCTAAATTTGGAATCCCCAGACCAAACTCTTTCCCTAACACCTAAAATTCGAATCCCCATACCAAATTCGGTCCCTAACACCTAAATTGGAAATCCCTACACCAAATTCTGTCCCTAACACCTACATTTGGAATCCCCATATCGAACTCTGTCCCTAACACCTAAATTTACACCCCTAAAAGATATTTACCCTAAAATTGGACTCCCCCACACCAAATTTGGAGAAATTATATTTCTAAAACATGAAATGCCCTTTTAAATGTCTGAGTCTCACGCAGATAGGGGATGGACAGTGCACAACTCATCCCCAAACATAGTTTGGGGTGTGAGATTCTTTTCACCCTAATCCGGCCAGTGCCTCCCCGTCTGTGGATACCCGGTACATTTATGCATAAACCCAGAAACTTGGAAGACATGATCATTGGGAACACTTAATAGACATGATCATTACTATAAACACTTTGAAGACATGATTATTATAAACACTTTGAAGACATGGAATCACTCACTGCAGACATGATTATTGAAAATACTTTGAAGACATGATTATTGAAAACTCTTTGAAGACATGATTATTGAAAACTCTTTGATGACATGATTATTAAAAACACTTTGGAGACATGATTATTGAAAACACTTTGAAGACATGATTATGGGAAACATTTGACGACATGATTATTGAAAGGGAATCTTTAAGAAAAAGAACACTCACACAAAAACACACATTGTCATAAAACTACATTTTAAAATACATTTCATAAAAACATAGGCCATCAACATGATTAATTAAAATATCTTTAAAACTAAAAAATACTTATTGTATACATAAAAAATACACATATCCTAACAACATGATTCTGATATTAAAAATGTAAAACATCCTAAATAGATATATTCTTGGAAACAGTTTCATTCTCTGAGTGGGAGGAGTCCTGCTCACACCCACACACTCTAGCTCACTCTCTCACTCACTCAACTATAAATAGCAGCTGCACAAAGCTCAGTTTCATTTTCTCTGGAACGACACATGAGAATATCCTTCACATTGCGATTCTAACTTAATACAGTTCTGATTCAAGCCAGCCTGATGAAGATACAGTGTGTATCGAAACGTCGCGACTAGGCTTGAACCCTAAGAAATATCGATCGATTAGACTTATCAAAAATCTCTATCTATTATCTTGACCCTAGAAAGGACAGATATAGATTTTAGAAAAATAACTATTTTTGAGAACACCTTGAGACCTATAGGCTCGGTGTACAACCAATTTCCAGTATAACATCATTTGGAGACATTAAATCTACCGAACACCAGAACGACAATCATCTGGAAACCTTTAATAAATATACGACTCAAACACGATACATTCAACAGATCACCAGAATAAGAACATCTGGAAACGTTCACTAAACATGTACGACTCAGACAGACAGAGTTTTAGACCTCGACGAGAAAACTACACACAGAATGGGTACCGTTTTGACAGGTCTCTCAATAGAGCTCCTAGGAGGGAACGCTCTAGATATTTTGAAGCTGATGGCGAAAAAGACTCCTCCAGAAGTAGAGCAAATGCCAGACGCACCACAGATCAAACACGGAGGTCCTTTCGAAGGGACAAATACAACACCGGTCGAACTGAGGCCGAAAAACATCACACTACATCTGGAGGGAGTGAAGGACATGATTACGTCCGAGCCTCCCCTCAGTTCCGAACGACGACTAAAACAATATACAAAATCTTACGTCTGGTACATCACTTACAAAACGTGACAACGAAAGTCAAAAATAACCAACCAATTACATTTAAAAGAATGACAGATTATCTGATTGACACGGTCAAACCGGTCACACCAACAGAAAAAACACAACAACTGTTAGAAGGTAACGCAAAAAACTGGGCCTACACTACACAGTTGGTTTTAGAGGAACACTACGAGTCACTGATTGATGAATCAATCAAAGAGCTAAAAAACGCGACGACTCGTGATGAATGGAGAGCGCCCTTCAGAATTGCGAAGAGGTGGACTTTGCGCAATTTTGGAGGGAAGTTCAGACCAGACACTTTCGAACAAACGGAAGCACTTATTGCGGCTGAGTTTCCAATCGACACAGTGAGGGGCAATGATGTAGCGCCTACCTCACGTGCGGAAAAAATACCAGGACCTCGAATGGTCACGACCGAAACCCAGACGTGGCCGGTCCGGTCAGAAACAAAAGAGACGGCCAGATCGTTTGCCATACAAACTTCTCCAGCCATGGCGAATGGCTGGTTATTCGACGAGGACTTCCCTCCATTACCCACAAAACCACTAAGACCAAAGTGCAATATAAGCCCAAAAGAACAACGAACTCAAAAATTGAAGAAATTTCCAACACCTTGTATAAGCTTGACTCCTCTCAATAGAATCGAAGATTGCCCCTCTCCCCCTTCACGGGTGGTCCAGGACAAACCAATGAACGTCCGAGATGACAGGGAACAACAATCTCCCTTGTCCGAGTTTTTACACGCAGCACAAATTCACACGCGGGACAATGGGACACCGATCTCGTCAATCGAGGTGGACCTCTCGATCTACTCGGGATCGCTCGAATTGCCAGGAAGCCCGCCTGAGATTCCAGTAGAACAACTGGTGCTTCTGGACTCAGATTCGGACGTATGCACACCACAGAAAGAACAATCACCGAGCAACACAAAAATCTCACCCGTAATACAGATTACGGGGCGTCCACACTCAACACCAACACACGTACACGCACGAGACACAACTCCTGTGACACCAGGTGACCAAACACTATTGGCGAAACCCGTCAGACATATATCGACGGTCAAAAAATTATCTGACTGGAGTCTAACCATGAGAAGGAGATTTGTGATCATTGGAGACTCAAATGTGGCCAGATTTCCAGCTGTCAAAACCTCGGATCTACAAATGGATAGCTACCCGGGTGCCAGCTTTTTACATGCGAAGGAACTGGTCAAGAAAGCCACCATTACCACAAACGTGGAGAAAATGGTTTTGTCGTTCGGAATCAACAATAGACAACAGCGCCTTAAACAAACGGCTATCAAGCAACTACAAAACACATACAGAGAAGCTAAAATCAAATTCCCAAATACTGACATTTTCGTTCCCATAATTAATTTCTCCCGGACTCTACCGGTGGAGGAGCAATTCATCTTGGAAGAATTAAATAGCTACATCAGGAAAAAACTAACACACATCCCGGCCTTACCGAAGGAGAAATTCAAAGTGGAGTCGGATGGCATACACTGGAAGCCAGAGACGGCCAAAGCCATTCTACACCATTGGCAACAACATTTAAACCTGTAGTTACACACAGTCACACAAATGAACTCGATCACAACATGATTATAAATCTTTCTAAAAATTTCACACTCACATCAGCACAAAGGACGCTACTACACAAAGGACTCACTTTCATTCCCACATCAGATTTGGCCCGAGATCGAAAAAAACAGTTAAAATTTGATTTACAGACATATCATCGCAGGTTAAAACTTAAAACTTTCTTTGAAGGAAAACGCAAGGACTCACGAAAATTACCATTCACACACAATTCAGATTGGACACCCTCGTTAAGCCGTTTACCGATCCAAATCAGACACATCATCACAGCAGACAACTACGCTTTCAGAAAACTCAACTGGGGACAAAAAGTAGCACCCAATTTGACACGAGACGAAATTCAAGCTTTACGACAACTACAAAAGAACAAAAATATTGTCATCAAACCCGCTGACAAGGGCAATGCGATTGTGATTTTGGATCGACAACAATACACCTGGGAAGGCGAGAGACAATTGAATAATGAAGACCACTACGTAAAATTATTAAGACCAATTTATTTAGAAACAAAGGAAGAAATTAAGGATATTATACAGGATCTAGTTGATCAGAAATACATAAATCGCAAACAAAGAGAATATTTATTGGGCAATTCTACACCAAGACTCAGACAATTTTACCTACTACCTAAAATACACAAAGATCCTGAAACTTGGAGTATACCAGGAAAAATCCCCCCCGGTAGACCCATTGTATCAGACTGTGACAGCGAATCCTACTACACCGCGGAATACATTGAACATTTCCTTAACCCGATCTCACAAAAACACTCTAGTTATTTAAAAGACACATATGATTTCATCGATAAGATCAGTAAGATTAAAATTCCCCCTAAAGCGTTCTTATTCACGATAGACGTAGACAGTTTATACACGAACATCGAGACCGAAGTGGGATTACGGGCAGTGGAAAAGTGTTTTGAGAAATATCCCAACTCACGAAGACCTACTGTACAATTGATGGAACTCTTAAAATTAATTTAACCAAAAACGACTTCGAATTCGACTCTAAGTTTTATTTGCAACGTAAAGGTACAGCTATGGGAAAGAAATTCGCACCCTCGTACGCCAACATTTTCATGGCCGAATGGGAAGAATCTGCCCTGGACTCGGCTCCGTTGAAGCCCCTTCATTATTACAGGTTCCTCGATGACATATGGGGGGTTTGGACCTACTCCAAAGAACAATTTCTAGAATTTACACATCATTTAAACACACATCAGAAATCAATAACAATTAAATACATGATTGATGATACTCAGGTTAACTTTTTGGACGTCATTTCATTTAAAGGAACACAATTTCGAGAAATAGGACAGTTAGATGTCAGGGTCTATTTTAAACCAACAGACACACATTCACTCTTACACCAAAACAGCTATCATCCCCGACACACATTCAAGGGAATCGTCAAGTCACAATTACTCAGATATCATAGAATCTGTACCAATGAGGAATATTTCATGGATGCCACGAGAACACTTTTTTCGGCCTTAAGAAGGAGGGGATATTCGAGATCTTTTCTGAGAAGATCACTTAAAAACTTCCTACGGAAAAACCAAAGTACCAAAATAGAAAATAAAACCATCCCGTTGGTCAGCACATTCTCGGACATGAGTGTTCAACTTAATTTGGAGACCAAAACAAATTTCACGAAATTTTTGTCCAACACACCCTACCTTAAAGAACACAAAATTATTTCGGCTTTCAGGAGAAATAAAAATATCAAAGATTTATTAGTCAAGAGTAAATTAACCCCTATAAATACATTTAACACTAAAAAAAGTACCGTGCCCAAGTATTTCGAGTCCCAAAATTGGATCACTGGCCATTTCACCAAAGAAATCTTTAAATTAAAAATACCCCTCACTTCTCAGACCTCAAACTGTATATATCTCATTACGTGTAACAAATGCGGTAAGCAATACGTAGGACAGACAAAAAATTCAATTCAACATAGAATGTATCGTCACACATATAACATCAGGAATAAAGTGGAAAAACACACACACATTGTCAAACACTTTATTACACATAACATCTCATCCCTGAGAGTCACGGGACTCGAGTCGAATACAGGTTGGACGCTGAAAGACAGATTGGTCATAGAGGCGAGATGGATCAACAGATTAGATACGCGTTTTCCGAGAGGTCTAAATGAATAACAACGACGTATAGAGAACCCTGAGATAATCCTGACACTTAAATTTGGAATCCCCATACCCAACTTTGTCCCTAACACCTAAATTTGGAATCCCCAGACCAAACTCTTTCCCTAACACCTAAAATTCGAATCCCCATACCAAATTCGGTCCCTAACACCTAAATTGGAAATCCCTACACCAAATTCTGTCCCTAACACCTACATTTGGAATCCCCATATCGAACTCTGTCCCTAACACCTAAATTTACACCCCTAAAAGATATTTACCCTAAAATTGGACTCCCCCACACCAAATTTGGAGAAATTATATTTCTAAAACATGAAATGCCCTTTTAAATGTCTGAGTCTCACGCAGATAGGGGATGGACAGTGCACAACTCATCCCCAAACATAGTTTGGGGTGTGAGATTCTTTTCACCCTAATCCGGCCAGTGCCTCCCCGTCTGTGGATACCCGGTACATTTATGCATAAACCCAGAAACTTGGAAGACATGATCATTGGGAACACTTAATAGACATGATTACTATAAACACTTTGAAGACATAATTATTGGAATCACTCTGCAGACATGATTATTGAAAATACTTTGAAGACATGATTATTGAAAACTCTTTGAAGACATGATTATTGAAAACTCTTTGATGACATGATTATTAAAAACACTTTGGAGACATGATTATTGAAAACACTTTGAAGACATGATTATGGGAAACATTTGACGACATGATTATTGAAAGGGAATCTTTAAGAAAAAGAACACTCACACAAAAAACACACATTGTCATAAAACTACATTTTAAAATACATTTCATAAAAACATAGGCCATCAACATGATTAATTAAAATATCTTTAAAACTAAAAAATACTTATTGTATACATAAAAAATACACATATCCTAACAACATGATTCTGATATTAAAAATGTAAAACATCCTAAATAGATATATTCTTGGAAACAGTTTCATTCTCTGAGTGGGAGGAGTCCTGCTCACACCCACACACTCTAGCTCACTCTCTCACTCACTCAACTATAAATAGCAGCTGCACAAAGCTCAGTTTCATTTTCTCTGGAACGACACATGAGAATATCCTTCACATTGCGATTCTAACTTAATACAGTTCTGATTCAAGCCAGCCTGATGAAGATACAGTGTGTATCGAAACGTCGCGACTAGGCTTGAACCCTAAGAAATATCGATCGATTAGACTTATCAAAAATCTCTATCTATTATCTTGACCCTAGAAAGGACAGATATAGATTTTAGAAAAATAACTATTTTTGAGAACACCTTGAGACCTATAGGCTCGGTGTACAACCAATTTCCAGTATAACATCATTTGGAGACATTAAATCTACCGAACACCAGAACGACAATCATCTGGAAACCTTTAATAAATATACGACTCAAACACGATACATTCAACAGATCACCAGAATAAGAACATCTGGAAACGTTCACTAAACATGTACGACTCAGACAGACAGAGTTTTAGACCTCGACGAGAAAACTACACACAGAATGGGTACCGTTTTGACAGGTCTCTCAATAGAGCTCCTAGGAGGGAACGCTCTAGATATTTTGAAGCTGATGGCGAAAAAGACTCCTCCAGAAGTAGAGCAAATGCCAGACGCACCACAGATCAAACACGGAGGTCCTTTCGAAGGGACAAATACAACACCGGTCGAACTGAGGCCGAAAAACATCACACTACATCTGGAGGGAGTGAAGGACATGATTACGTCCGAGCCTCCCCTCAGTTCCGAACGACGACTAAAACAATATACAAAATCTTACGTCTGGTACATCACTTACAAAACGTGACAACGAAAGTCAAAAATAACCAACCAATTACATTTAAAAGAATGACAGATTATCTGATTGACACGGTCAAACCGGTCACACCAACAGAAAAAACACAACAACTGTTAGAAGGTAACGCAAAAAACTGGGCCTACACTACACAGTTGGTTTTAGAGGAACACTACGAGTCACTGATTGATGAATCAATCAAAGAGCTAAAAAACGCGACGACTCGTGATGAATGGAGAGCGCCCTTCAGAATTGCGAAGAGGTGGACTTTGCGCAATTTTGGAGGGAAGTTCAGACCAGACACTTTCGAACAAACGGAAGCACTTATTGCGGCTGAGTTTCCAATCGACACAGTGAGGGGCAATGATGTAGCGCCTACCTCACGTGCGGAAAAAATACCAGGACCTCGAATGGTCACGACCGAAACCCAGACGTGGCCGGTCCGGTCAGAAACAAAAGAGACGGCCAGATCGTTTGCCATACAAACTTCTCCAGCCATGGCGAATGGCTGGTTATTCGACGAGGACTTCCCTCCATTACCCACAAAACCACTAAGACCAAAGTGCAATATAAGCCCAAAAGAACAACGAACTCAAAAATTGAAGAAATTTCCAACACCTTGTATAAGCTTGACTCCTCTCAATAGAATCGAAGATTGCCCCTCTCCCCCTTCACGGGTGGTCCAGGACAAACCAATGAACGTCCGAGATGACAGGGAACAACAATCTCCCTTGTCCGAGTTTTTACACGCAGCACAAATTCACACGCGGGACAATGGGACACCGATCTCGTCAATCGAGGTGGACCTCTCGATCTACTCGGGATCGCTCGAATTGCCAGGAAGCCCGCCTGAGATTCCAGTAGAACAACTGGTGCTTCTGGACTCAGATTCGGACGTATGCACACCACAGAAAGAACAATCACCGAGCAACACAAAAATCTCACCCGTAATACAGATTACGGGGCGTCCACACTCAACACCAACACACGTACACGCACGAGACACAACTCCTGTGACACCAGGTGACCAAACACTATTGGCGAAACCCGTCAGACATATATCGACGGTCAAAAAATTATCTGACTGGAGTCTAACCATGAGAAGGAGATTTGTGATCATTGGAGACTCAAATGTGGCCAGATTTCCAGCTGTCAAAACCTCGGATCTACAAATGGATAGCTACCCGGGTGCCAGCTTTTTACATGCGAAGGAACTGGTCAAGAAAGCCACCATTACCACAAACGTGGAGAAAATGGTTTTGTCGTTCGGAATCAACAATAGACAACAGCGCCTTAAACAAACGGCTATCAAGCAACTACAAAACACATACAGAGAAGCTAAAATCAAATTCCCAAATACTGACATTTTCGTTCCCATAATTAATTTCTCCCGGACTCTACCGGTGGAGGAGCAATTCATCTTGGAAGAATTAAATAGCTACATCAGGAAAAAACTAACACACATCCCGGCCTTACCGAAGGAGAAATTCAAAGTGGAGTCGGATGGCATACACTGGAAGCCAGAGACGGCCAAAGCCATTCTACACCATTGGCAACAACATTTAAACCTGTAGTTACACACAGTCACACAAATGAACTCGATCACAACATGATTATAAATCTTTCTAAAAATTTCACACTCACATCAGCACAAAGGACGCTACTACACAAAGGACTCACTTTCATTCCCACATCAGATTTGGCCCGAGATCGAAAAAAACAGTTAAAATTTGATTTACAGACATATCATCGCAGGTTAAAACTTAAAACTTTCTTTGAAGGAAAACGCAAGGACTCACGAAAATTACCATTCACACACAATTCAGATTGGACACCCTCGTTAAGCCGTTTACCGATCCAAATCAGACACATCATCACAGCAGACAACTACGCTTTCAGAAAACTCAACTGGGGACAAAAAGTAGCACCCAATTTGACACGAGACGAAATTCAAGCTTTACGACAACTACAAAAGAACAAAAATATTGTCATCAAACCCGCTGACAAGGGCAATGCGATTGTGATTTTGGATCGACAACAATACACCTGGGAAGGCGAGAGACAATTGAATAATGAAGACCACTACGTAAAATTATTAAGACCAATTTATTTAGAAACAAAGGAAGAAATTAAGGATATTATACAGGATCTAGTTGATCAGAAATACATAAATCGCAAACAAAGAGAATATTTATTGGGCAATTCTACACCAAGACTCAGACAATTTTACCTACTACCTAAAATACACAAAGATCCTGAAACTTGGAGTATACCAGGAAAAATCCCCCCCGGTAGACCCATTGTATCAGACTGTGACAGCGAATCCTACTACACCGCGGAATACATTGAACATTTCCTTAACCCGATCTCACAAAAACACTCTAGTTATTTAAAAGACACATATGATTTCATCGATAAGATCAGTAAGATTAAAATTCCCCCTAAAGCGTTCTTATTCACGATAGACGTAGACAGTTTATACACGAACATCGAGACCGAAGTGGGATTACGGGCAGTGGAAAAGTGTTTTGAGAAATATCCCAACTCACGAAGACCTACTGTACAATTGATGGAACTCTTAAAAATTAATTTAACCAAAAACGACTTCGAATTCGACTCTAAGTTTTATTTGCAACGTAAAGGTACAGCTATGGGAAAGAAATTCGCACCCTCGTACGCCAACATTTTCATGGCCGAATGGGAAGAATCTGCCCTGGACTCGGCTCCGTTGAAGCCCCTTCATTATTACAGGTTCCTCGATGACATATGGGGGGTTTGGACCTACTCCAAAGAACAATTTCTAGAATTTACACATCATTTAAACACACATCAGAAATCAATAACAATTAAATACATGATTGATGATACTCAGGTTAACTTTTTGGACGTCATTTCATTTAAAGGAACACAATTTCGAGAAATAGGACAGTTAGATGTCAGGGTCTATTTTAAACCAACAGACACACATTCACTCTTACACCAAAACAGCTATCATCCCCGACACACATTCAAGGGAATCGTCAAGTCACAATTACTCAGATATCATAGAATCTGTACCAATGAGGAATATTTCATGGATGCCACGAGAACACTTTTTTCGGCCTTAAGAAGGAGGGGATATTCGAGATCTTTTCTGAGAAGATCACTTAAAAACTTCCTACGGAAAAACCAAAGTACCAAAATAGAAAATAAAACCATCCCGTTGGTCAGCACATTCTCGGACATGAGTGTTCAACTTAATTTGGAGACCAAAACAAATTTCACGAAATTTTTGTCCAACACACCCTACCTTAAAGAACACAAAATTATTTCGGCTTTCAGGAGAAATAAAAATATCAAAGATTTATTAGTCAAGAGTAAATTAACCCCTATAAATACATTTAACACTAAAAAAAGTACCGTGCCCAAGTATTTCGAGTCCCAAAATTGGATCACTGGCCATTTCACCAAAGAAATCTTTAAATTAAAAATACCCCTCACTTCTCAGACCTCAAACTGTATATATCTCATTACGTGTAACAAATGCGGTAAGCAATACGTAGGACAGACAAAAAATTCAATTCAACATAGAATGTATCGTCACACATATAACATCAGGAATAAAGTGGAAAAACACACACACATTGTCAAACACTTTATTACACATAACATCTCATCCCTGAGAGTCACGGGACTCGAGTCGAATACAGGTTGGACGCTGAAAGACAGATTGGTCATAGAGGCGAGATGGATCAACAGATTAGATACGCGTTTTCCGAGAGGTCTAAATGAATAACAACGACGTATAGAGAACCCTGAGATAATCCTGACACTTAAATTTGGAATCCCCATACCCAACTTTGTCCCTAACACCTAAATTTGGAATCCCCAGACCAAACTCTTTCCCTAACACCTAAAATTCGAATCCCCATACCAAATTCGGTCCCTAACACCTAAATTGGAAATCCCTACACCAAATTCTGTCCCTAACACCTACATTTGGAATCCCCATATCGAACTCTGTCCCTAACACCTAAATTTACACCCCTAAAAGATATTTACCCTAAAATTGGACTCCCCCACACCAAATTTGGAGAAATTATATTTCTAAAACATGAAATGCCCTTTTAAATGTCTGAGTCTCACGCAGATAGGGGATGGACAGTGCACAACTCATCCCCAAACATAGTTTGGGGTGTGAGATTCTTTTCACCCTAATCCGGCCAGTGCCTCCCCGTCTGTGGATACCCGGTACATTTATGCATAAACCCAGAAACTTGGAAGACATGATCATTGGGAACACTTAATAGACATGATTACTATAAACACTTTGAAGACATAATTATTGGAATCACTCTGCAGACATGATTATTGAAAATACTTTGAAGACATGATTATTGAAAACTCTTTGAAGACATGATTATTGAAAACTCTTTGATGACATGATTATTAAAAACACTTTGGAGACATGATTATTGAAAACACTTTGAAGACATGATTATGGGAAACATTTGACGACATGATTATTGAAAGGGAATCTTTAAGAAAAAGAACACTCACACAAAAAACACACATTGTCATAAAACTACATTTTAAAATACATTTCATAAAAACATAGGCCATCAACATGATTAATTAAAATATCTTTAAAACTAAAAAATACTTATTGTATACATAAAAAATACACATATCCTAACAACATGATTCTGATATTAAAAATGTAAAACATCCTAAATAGATATATTCTTGGAAACAGTTTCATTCTCTGAGTGGGAGGAGTCCTGCTCACACCCACACACTCTAGCTCACTCTCTCACTCACTCAACTATAAATAGCAGCTGCACAAAGCTCAGTTTCATTTTCTCTGGAACGACACATGAGAATATCCTTCACATTGCGATTCTAACTTAATACAGTTCTGATTCAAGCCAGCCTGATGAAGATACAGTGTGTATCGAAACGTCGCGACTAGGCTTGAACCCTAAGAAATATCGATCGATTAGACTTATCAAAAATCTCTATCTATTATCTTGACCCTAGAAAGGACAGATATAGATTTTAGAAAAATAACTATTTTTGAGAACACCTTGAGACCTATAGGCTCGGTGTACAACCAATTTCCAGTATAACATCATTTGGAGACATTAAATCTACCGAACACCAGAACGACAATCATCTGGAAACCTTTAATAAATATACGACTCAAACACGATACATTCAACAGATCACCAGAATAAGAACATCTGGAAACGTTCACTAAACATGTACGACTCAGACAGACAGAGTTTTAGACCTCGACGAGAAAACTACACACAGAATGGGTACCGTTTTGACAGGTCTCTCAATAGAGCTCCTAGGAGGGAACGCTCTAGATATTTTGAAGCTGATGGCGAAAAAGACTCCTCCAGAAGTAGAGCAAATGCCAGACGCACCACAGATCAAACACGGAGGTCCTTTCGAAGGGACAAATACAACACCGGTCGAACTGAGGCCGAAAAACATCACACTACATCTGGAGGGAGTGAAGGACATGATTACGTCCGAGCCTCCCCTCAGTTCCGAACGACGACTAAAACAATATACAAAATCTTACGTCTGGTACATCACTTACAAAACGTGACAACGAAAGTCAAAAATAACCAACCAATTACATTTAAAAGAATGACAGATTATCTGATTGACACGGTCAAACCGGTCACACCAACAGAAAAAACACAACAACTGTTAGAAGGTAACGCAAAAAACTGGGCCTACACTACACAGTTGGTTTTAGAGGAACACTACGAGTCACTGATTGATGAATCAATCAAAGAGCTAAAAAACGCGACGACTCGTGATGAATGGAGAGCGCCCTTCAGAATTGCGAAGAGGTGGACTTTGCGCAATTTTGGAGGGAAGTTCAGACCAGACACTTTCGAACAAACGGAAGCACTTATTGCGGCTGAGTTTCCAATCGACACAGTGAGGGGCAATGATGTAGCGCCTACCTCACGTGCGGAAAAAATACCAGGACCTCGAATGGTCACGACCGAAACCCAGACGTGGCCGGTCCGGTCAGAAACAAAAGAGACGGCCAGATCGTTTGCCATACAAACTTCTCCAGCCATGGCGAATGGCTGGTTATTCGACGAGGACTTCCCTCCATTACCCACAAAACCACTAAGACCAAAGTGCAATATAAGCCCAAAAGAACAACGAACTCAAAAATTGAAGAAATTTCCAACACCTTGTATAAGCTTGACTCCTCTCAATAGAATCGAAGATTGCCCCTCTCCCCCTTCACGGGTGGTCCAGGACAAACCAATGAACGTCCGAGATGACAGGGAACAACAATCTCCCTTGTCCGAGTTTTTACACGCAGCACAAATTCACACGCGGGACAATGGGACACCGATCTCGTCAATCGAGGTGGACCTCTCGATCTACTCGGGATCGCTCGAATTGCCAGGAAGCCCGCCTGAGATTCCAGTAGAACAACTGGTGCTTCTGGACTCAGATTCGGACGTATGCACACCACAGAAAGAACAATCACCGAGCAACACAAAAATCTCACCCGTAATACAGATTACGGGGCGTCCACACTCAACACCAACACACGTACACGCACGAGACACAACTCCTGTGACACCAGGTGACCAAACACTATTGGCGAAACCCGTCAGACATATATCGACGGTCAAAAAATTATCTGACTGGAGTCTAACCATGAGAAGGAGATTTGTGATCATTGGAGACTCAAATGTGGCCAGATTTCCAGCTGTCAAAACCTCGGATCTACAAATGGATAGCTACCCGGGTGCCAGCTTTTTACATGCGAAGGAACTGGTCAAGAAAGCCACCATTACCACAAACGTGGAGAAAATGGTTTTGTCGTTCGGAATCAACAATAGACAACAGCGCCTTAAACAAACGGCTATCAAGCAACTACAAAACACATACAGAGAAGCTAAAATCAAATTCCCAAATACTGACATTTTCGTTCCCATAATTAATTTCTCCCGGACTCTACCGGTGGAGGAGCAATTCATCTTGGAAGAATTAAATAGCTACATCAGGAAAAAACTAACACACATCCCGGCCTTACCGAAGGAGAAATTCAAAGTGGAGTCGGATGGCATACACTGGAAGCCAGAGACGGCCAAAGCCATTCTACACCATTGGCAACAACATTTAAACCTGTAGTTACACACAGTCACACAAATGAACTCGATCACAACATGATTATAAATCTTTCTAAAAATTTCACACTCACATCAGCACAAAGGACGCTACTACACAAAGGACTCACTTTCATTCCCACATCAGATTTGGCCCGAGATCGAAAAAAACAGTTAAAATTTGATTTACAGACATATCATCGCAGGTTAAAACTTAAAACTTTCTTTGAAGGAAAACGCAAGGACTCACGAAAATTACCATTCACACACAATTCAGATTGGACACCCTCGTTAAGCCGTTTACCGATCCAAATCAGACACATCATCACAGCAGACAACTACGCTTTCAGAAAACTCAACTGGGGACAAAAAGTAGCACCCAATTTGACACGAGACGAAATTCAAGCTTTACGACAACTACAAAAGAACAAAAATATTGTCATCAAACCCGCTGACAAGGGCAATGCGATTGTGATTTTGGATCGACAACAATACACCTGGGAAGGCGAGAGACAATTGAATAATGAAGACCACTACGTAAAATTATTAAGACCAATTTATTTAGAAACAAAGGAAGAAATTAAGGATATTATACAGGATCTAGTTGATCAGAAATACATAAATCGCAAACAAAGAGAATATTTATTGGGCAATTCTACACCAAGACTCAGACAATTTTACCTACTACCTAAAATACACAAAGATCCTGAAACTTGGAGTATACCAGGAAAAATCCCCCCCGGTAGACCCATTGTATCAGACTGTGACAGCGAATCCTACTACACCGCGGAATACATTGAACATTTCCTTAACCCGATCTCACAAAAACACTCTAGTTATTTAAAAGACACATATGATTTCATCGATAAGATCAGTAAGATTAAAATTCCCCCTAAAGCGTTCTTATTCACGATAGACGTAGACAGTTTATACACGAACATCGAGACCGAAGTGGGATTACGGGCAGTGGAAAAGTGTTTTGAGAAATATCCCAACTCACGAAGACCTACTGTACAATTGATGGAACTCTTAAAAATTAATTTAACCAAAAACGACTTCGAATTCGACTCTAAGTTTTATTTGCAACGTAAAGGTACAGCTATGGGAAAGAAATTCGCACCCTCGTACGCCAACATTTTCATGGCCGAATGGGAAGAATCTGCCCTGGACTCGGCTCCGTTGAAGCCCCTTCATTATTACAGGTTCCTCGATGACATATGGGGGGTTTGGACCTACTCCAAAGAACAATTTCTAGAATTTACACATCATTTAAACACACATCAGAAATCAATAACAATTAAATACATGATTGATGATACTCAGGTTAACTTTTTGGACGTCATTTCATTTAAAGGAACACAATTTCGAGAAATAGGACAGTTAGATGTCAGGGTCTATTTTAAACCAACAGACACACATTCACTCTTACACCAAAACAGCTATCATCCCCGACACACATTCAAGGGAATCGTCAAGTCACAATTACTCAGATATCATAGAATCTGTACCAATGAGGAATATTTCATGGATGCCACGAGAACACTTTTTTCGGCCTTAAGAAGGAGGGGATATTCGAGATCTTTTCTGAGAAGATCACTTAAAAACTTCCTACGGAAAAACCAAAGTACCAAAATAGAAAATAAAACCATCCCGTTGGTCAGCACATTCTCGGACATGAGTGTTCAACTTAATTTGGAGACCAAAACAAATTTCACGAAATTTTTGTCCAACACACCCTACCTTAAAGAACACAAAATTATTTCGGCTTTCAGGAGAAATAAAAATATCAAAGATTTATTAGTCAAGAGTAAATTAACCCCTATAAATACATTTAACACTAAAAAAAGTACCGTGCCCAAGTATTTCGAGTCCCAAAATTGGATCACTGGCCATTTCACCAAAGAAATCTTTAAATTAAAAATACCCCTCACTTCTCAGACCTCAAACTGTATATATCTCATTACGTGTAACAAATGCGGTAAGCAATACGTAGGACAGACAAAAAATTCAATTCAACATAGAATGTATCGTCACACATATAACATCAGGAATAAAGTGGAAAAACACACACACATTGTCAAACACTTTATTACACATAACATCTCATCCCTGAGAGTCACGGGACTCGAGTCGAATACAGGTTGGACGCTGAAAGACAGATTGGTCATAGAGGCGAGATGGATCAACAGATTAGATACGCGTTTTCCGAGAGGTCTAAATGAATAACAACGACGTATAGAGAACCCTGAGATAATCCTGACACTTAAATTTGGAATCCCCATACCCAACTTTGTCCCTAACACCTAAATTTGGAATCCCCAGACCAAACTCTTTCCCTAACACCTAAAATTCGAATCCCCATACCAAATTCGGTCCCTAACACCTAAATTGGAAATCCCTACACCAAATTCTGTCCCTAACACCTACATTTGGAATCCCCATATCGAACTCTGTCCCTAACACCTAAATTTACACCCCTAAAAGATATTTACCCTAAAATTGGACTCCCCCACACCAAATTTGGAGAAATTATATTTCTAAAACATGAAATGCCCTTTTAAATGTCTGAGTCTCACGCAGATAGGGGATGGACAGTGCACAACTCATCCCCAAACATAGTTTGGGGTGTGAGATTCTTTTCACCCTAATCCGGCCAGTGCCTCCCCGTCTGTGGATACCCGGTACATTTATGCATAAACCCAGAAACTTGGAAGACATGATCATTGGGAACACTTAATAGACATGATTACTATAAACACTTTGAAGACATAATTATTGGAATCACTCTGCAGACATGATTATTGAAAATACTTTGAAGACATGATTATTGAAAACTCTTTGAAGACATGATTATTGAAAACTCTTTGATGACATGATTATTAAAAACACTTTGGAGACATGATTATTGAAAACACTTTGAAGACATGATTATGGGAAACATTTGACGACATGATTATTGAAAGGGAATCTTTAAGAAAAAGAACACTCACACAAAAAACACACATTGTCATAAAACTACATTTTAAAATACATTTCATAAAAACATAGGCCATCAACATGATTAATTAAAATATCTTTAAAACTAAAAAATACTTATTGTATACATAAAAAATACACATATCCTAACAACATGATTCTGATATTAAAAATGTAAAACATCCTAAATAGATATATTCTTGGAAACAGTTTCATTCTCTGAGTGGGAGGAGTCCTGCTCACACCCACACACTCTAGCTCACTCTCTCACTCACTCAACTATAAATAGCAGCTGCACAAAGCTCAGTTTCATTTTCTCTGGAACGACACATGAGAATATCCTTCACATTGCGATTCTAACTTAATACAGTTCTGATTCAAGCCAGCCTGATGAAGATACAGTGTGTATCGAAACGTCGCGACTAGGCTTGAACCCTAAGAAATATCGATCGATTAGACTTATCAAAAATCTCTATCTATTATCTTGACCCTAGAAAGGACAGATATAGATTTTAGAAAAATAACTATTTTTGAGAACACCTTGAGACCTATAGGCTCGGTGTACAACCAATTTCCAGTATAACATCATTTGGAGACATTAAATCTACCGAACACCAGAACGACAATCATCTGGAAACCTTTAATAAATATACGACTCAAACACGATACATTCAACAGATCACCAGAATAAGAACATCTGGAAACGTTCACTAAACATGTACGACTCAGACAGACAGAGTTTTAGACCTCGACGAGAAAACTACACACAGAATGGGTACCGTTTTGACAGGTCTCTCAATAGAGCTCCTAGGAGGGAACGCTCTAGATATTTTGAAGCTGATGGCGAAAAAGACTCCTCCAGAAGTAGAGCAAATGCCAGACGCACCACAGATCAAACACGGAGGTCCTTTCGAAGGGACAAATACAACACCGGTCGAACTGAGGCCGAAAAACATCACACTACATCTGGAGGGAGTGAAGGACATGATTACGTCCGAGCCTCCCCTCAGTTCCGAACGACGACTAAAACAATATACAAAATCTTACGTCTGGTACATCACTTACAAAACGTGACAACGAAAGTCAAAAATAACCAACCAATTACATTTAAAAGAATGACAGATTATCTGATTGACACGGTCAAACCGGTCACACCAACAGAAAAAACACAACAACTGTTAGAAGGTAACGCAAAAAACTGGGCCTACACTACACAGTTGGTTTTAGAGGAACACTACGAGTCACTGATTGATGAATCAATCAAAGAGCTAAAAAACGCGACGACTCGTGATGAATGGAGAGCGCCCTTCAGAATTGCGAAGAGGTGGACTTTGCGCAATTTTGGAGGGAAGTTCAGACCAGACACTTTCGAACAAACGGAAGCACTTATTGCGGCTGAGTTTCCAATCGACACAGTGAGGGGCAATGATGTAGCGCCTACCTCACGTGCGGAAAAAATACCAGGACCTCGAATGGTCACGACCGAAACCCAGACGTGGCCGGTCCGGTCAGAAACAAAAGAGACGGCCAGATCGTTTGCCATACAAACTTCTCCAGCCATGGCGAATGGCTGGTTATTCGACGAGGACTTCCCTCCATTACCCACAAAACCACTAAGACCAAAGTGCAATATAAGCCCAAAAGAACAACGAACTCAAAAATTGAAGAAATTTCCAACACCTTGTATAAGCTTGACTCCTCTCAATAGAATCGAAGATTGCCCCTCTCCCCCTTCACGGGTGGTCCAGGACAAACCAATGAACGTCCGAGATGACAGGGAACAACAATCTCCCTTGTCCGAGTTTTTACACGCAGCACAAATTCACACGCGGGACAATGGGACACCGATCTCGTCAATCGAGGTGGACCTCTCGATCTACTCGGGATCGCTCGAATTGCCAGGAAGCCCGCCTGAGATTCCAGTAGAACAACTGGTGCTTCTGGACTCAGATTCGGACGTATGCACACCACAGAAAGAACAATCACCGAGCAACACAAAAATCTCACCCGTAATACAGATTACGGGGCGTCCACACTCAACACCAACACACGTACACGCACGAGACACAACTCCTGTGACACCAGGTGACCAAACACTATTGGCGAAACCCGTCAGACATATATCGACGGTCAAAAAATTATCTGA
Source organism: Oreonectes daqikongensis (assembly GCA_026939265.1). Taxonomy (NCBI): domain Eukaryota; kingdom Metazoa; phylum Chordata; class Actinopteri; order Cypriniformes; family Nemacheilidae; genus Oreonectes; species Oreonectes daqikongensis. Next base: position 4,044 of record JAOTQM010000129.1, on the reverse strand, counting down.
CTGGAGTCTAACCATGAGAAGGAGATTTGTGATCATTGGAGACTCAAATGTGGCCAGATTTCCAGCTGTCAAAACCTCGGATCTACAAATGGATAGCTACCCGGGTGCCAGCTTTTTACATGCGAAGGAACTGGTCAAGAAAGCCACCATTACCACAAACGTGGAGAAAATGGTTTTGTCGTTCGGAATCAACAATAGACAACAGCGCCTTAAACAAACGGCTATCAAGCAACTACAAAACACATACAGAGAAGCTAAAATCAAATTCCCAAATACTGACATTTTCGTTCCCATAATTAATTTCTCCCGGACTCTACCGGTGGAGGAGCAATTCATCTTGGAAGAATTAAATAGCTACATCAGGAAAAACTAACACACATCCCGGCCTTACCGAAGGAGAAATTCAAAGTGGAGTCGGATGGCATACACTGGAAGCCAGAGACGGCCAAAGCCATTCTACACCATTGGCAACAACATTTAAACCTGTAGTTACACACAGTCACACAAATGAACTCGATCACAACATGATTATAAATCTTTCTAAAAATTTCACACTCACATCAGCACAAAGGACGCTACTACACAAAGGACTCACTTTCATTCCCACATCAGATTTGGCCCGAGATCGAAAAAAACAGTTAAAATTTGATTTACAGACATATCATCGCAGGTTAAAACTTAAAACTTTCTTTGAAGGAAAACGCAAGGACTCACGAAAATTACCATTCACACACAATTCAGATTGGACACCCTCGTTAAGCCGTTTACCGATCCAAATCAGACACATCATCACAGCAGACAACTACGCTTTCAGAAAACTCAACTGGGGACAAAAAGTAGCACCCAATTTGACACGAGACGAAATTCAAGCTTTACGACAACTACAAAAGAACAAAAATATTGTCATCAAACCCGCTGACAAGGGCAATGCGATTGTGATTTTGGATCGACAACAATACACCTGGGAAGGCGAGAGACAATTGAATAATGAAGACCACTACGTAAAATTATTAAGACCAATTTATTTAGAAACAAAGGAAGAAATTAAGGATATTATACAGGATCTAGTTGATCAGAAATACATAAATCGCAAACAAAGAGAATATTTATTGGGCAATTCTACACCAAGACTCAGACAATTTTACCTACTACCTAAAATACACAAAGATCCTGAAACTTGGAGTATACCAGGAAAAATCCCCCCCGGTAGACCCATTGTATCAGACTGTGACAGCGAATCCTACTACACCGCGGAATACATTGAACATTTCCTTAACCCGATCTCACAAAAACACTCTAGTTATTTAAAAGACACATATGATTTCATCGATAAGATCAGTAAGATTAAAATTCCCCCTAAAGCGTTCTTATTCACGATAGACGTAGACAGTTTATACACGAACATCGAGACCGAAGTGGGATTACGGGCAGTGGAAAAGTGTTTTGAGAAATATCCCAACTCACGAAGACCTACTGTACAATTGATGGAACTCTTAAAAATTAATTTAACCAAAAACGACTTCGAATTCGACTCTAAGTTTTATTTGCAACGTAAAGGTACAGCTATGGGAAAGAAATTCGCACCCTCGTACGCCAACATTTTCATGGCCGAATGGGAAGAATCTGCCCTGGACTCGGCTCCGTTGAAGCCCCTTCATTATTACAGGTTCCTCGATGACATATGGGGGGTTTGGACCTACTCCAAAGAACAATTTCTAGAATTTACACATCATTTAAACACACATCAGAAATCAATAACAATTAAATACATGATTGATGATACTCAGGTTAACTTTTTGGACGTCATTTCATTTAAAGGAACACAATTTCGAGAAATAGGACAGTTAGATGTCAGGGTCTATTTTAAACCAACAGACACACATTCACTCTTACACCAAAACAGCTATCATCCCCGACACACATTCAAGGGAATCGTCAAGTCACAATTACTCAGATATCATAGAATCTGTACCAATGAGGAATATTTCATGGATGCCACGAGAACACTTTTTTCGGCCTTAAGAAGGAGGGGATATTCGAGATCTTTTCTGAGAAGATCACTTAAAAACTTCCTACGGAAAAACCAAAGTACCAAAATAGAAAATAAAACCATCCCGTTGGTCAGCACATTCTCGGACATGAGTGTTCAACTTAATTTGGAGACCAAAACAAATTTCACGAAATTTTTGTCCAACACACCCTACCTTAAAGAACACAAAATTATTTCGGCTTTCAGGAGAAATAAAAATATCAAAGATTTATTAGTCAAGAGTAAATTAACCCCTATAAATACATTTAACACTAAAAAAAGTACCGTGCCCAAGTATTTCGAGTCCCAAAATTGGATCACTGGCCATTTCACCAAAGAAATCTTTAAATTAAAAATACCCCTCACTTCTCAGACCTCAAACTGTATATATCTCATTACGTGTAACAAATGCGGTAAGCAATACGTAGGACAGACAAAAAATTCAATTCAACATAGAATGTATCGTCACACATATAACATCAGGAATAAAGTGGAAAAACACACACACATTGTCAAACACTTTATTACACATAACATCTCATCCCTGAGAGTCACGGGACTCGAGTCGAATACAGGTTGGACGCTGAAAGACAGATTGGTCATAGAGGCGAGATGGATCAACAGATTAGATACGCGTTTTCCGAGAGGTCTAAATGAATAACAACGACGTATAGAGAACCCTGAGATAATCCTGACACTTAAATTTGGAATCCCCATACCCAACTTTGTCCCTAACACCTAAATTTGGAATCCCCAGACCAAACTCTTTCCCTAACACCTAAAATTCGAATCCCCATACCAAATTCGGTCCCTAACACCTAAATTGGAAATCCCTACACCAAATTCTGTCCCTAACACCTACATTTGGAATCCCCATATCGAACTCTGTCCCTAACACCTAAATTTACACCCCTAAAAGATATTTACCCTAAAATTGGACTCCCCCACACCAAATTGGAGAAATTATATTTCTAAAACATGAAATGCCCTTTTAAATGTCTGAGTCTCACGCAGATAGGGGATGGACAGTGCACACTCATCCCCAAACATAGTTTGGGGTGTGAGATTCTTTTCACCCTAACCCCTAAGGTCACTAAACCTAGGCAGCCTAACCAACCTAATGTCAGTTGCCCCATGTGGCCTAACACCTAATGTCGATAAACCCGAGCGACCTAAACACCTAATGTCGGTATGTGTGTGTGAGCAACCTAACACCTAAGGTTAGTGAACCCATGTGATCTGACACCTATGTGAGTCAGGCCAGTGATTATTTGGTCGGCGATCTCAAACGGCAACATTTGGTTGACTTAAGTAACTGCGCGTTAGATAGGGGTCCGTTAACACTCAAAAACATGCGCCGGCCCGTGCCTTTCCTCGCCTCCTGCTCCAAACTACGGCGAGATGCCGTGGGGGAGGCTGTTGTATTTTCATCACCCACGCCCAGTCCGGTGGGGGTGAGGTCGACTAGCACAGTCCTGCCGGTTGACCTCGTCAATGTGGTTCCGCGAAGCGTCGTATAGTAAGGGAGGGGGGTGGTTCATTGTCCGCTGGCCTACCTTGTCCCTTGGGGGTTTGCTCCTCCGGGGACGGGTGGGCGAGCGACCCCACGCCCAGTCCGGTGGGGGTGAGGTCGACTAGCACAGTCCTGCCGGTTGACGTCCTCGTCAATGTGGTTCGCGAAGCGTCGAATAGTAATGGAGGGGGGAGGTTCATTGTCCCTGGCCTACCTGTCCCTTGGGGGTTGTCCCTCCGGGGACGGGGGGCGAGCGACCCCACGCCCAGTCCGTGGCGGTGAGGTCGAATAGCACAGTCCTCCGGTTGACCTCGTCAATGTGGTTCGCGAAGCGTCGAAATTTAAAGGAGGGGGGAGGTTCATTGTCCGCTGGCGCTAACCTTGTCCCTTGGGGTTGTCCCTCCGGGCGGTGGGCGAGCGACCCCACGCCCAGTCCGGTGGGGGTGAGGTCGACTAGCACAGTCATGCCGGTTGACCTCGTCAATGTGGTTCGCGAAGCGTC